>JAWPNB010000009.1:50315000-50915000 GCA_033996785.1 Trichosanthes truncata | reverse complement strand
GCTTATCCCTTTCTTATTCTTCTCCATAATTTTCCTCTTCTCTCGAAAGTTCTCTTCCTCCCGAAAATCTCTCTTTCCCCCCCCTCTCGTGCGTTCTGTACAGACAGCAAGGAGAATGAGTGTTTTGAGTCAAATTCCAGCATGTTTGGTGTTCGTACAAGCTGTGTACAAGTTCAGTTTGGAAGTTTTAGCTCCAATTACTTGAAATTGGGAGTTGATACAGTGGTTGTTGAGAGAAGCTTACATGTTTGGTAAGTTTTTATGAAGAAATTCATGGAAAAAGTTTAGATTTATGTGTGGGTTTTTCTTCCTTGCTTATAATTCATGTTTGGTAATGTTTAAATGAGAAGAGGATGGAGACTACTTAAATTTGGAGTTTGTTTCTATGGAGTTAATGATTTGGAAAAAGGAAAGAGAAACTCCTTAGTATTTTACTCATTAAGTTACCTTTCTGCTGAGGTAAAATGGAGAGGAAGAAGAATTAACAAACGTTGGAAAAGAGAAAGAGAGTTTGTGAGAGGAAGAAGATGAGGTTGGGTTGTTGGAGAGAGAAAGAGTGGTTTATTAAAGAAATTGTTAAAATAAAAAAGTGGGGCTTGACCAAATATAGAATTGATTTAATGAAGAGAGGAAGGTGCATTTTGGAGATTATTTCCACTTGGTTTACGTGAGAAATGGTGGTAGGAAGTATTAATTTATTAAGTAAATAATTGATGTAAAGAAGATGGAAAGAGGAGAGAAATTGTATTTCAATTCAACAAAAGGACAAATGTACTTTGTAATAAGTGAATGAGAGAAAATGAATAGTTTGGAACTTGAGGACTAATTAATGATGTTTGAGGGCGATAAATTGGACTAGTTGATATTTAATTGATGTTATGATTTCTCAATTACCTTGTTTGGAAGATGAGTATATTGATATGGTTATTGAAATTTCAGGTCGATCAGAGATTGAAATAACTCTTGATCTGGGTGTCAACAATAATTGTCATGTGAGTGGTTTATTTTACGAATTGTTTTCACTATTTGATTATTATTATAGATTTTTAAGAATTCTATAATTATGTGTGAATTTGGAGAAAATTGCTAAGAGATTTTCATAGAAGGTTATGAATTTCCAAAAATGGTATGGAAATGTCAATATTTTATGCTTTTAGTTGAAATTGTCATTTGAGAAATATTTGAGATATTTTTATGATTATTGAGATTTTTGAAGAGTTTTAATGTGTCTTGAAAAATGTATAAGATTTTTGAGAGGTGGTCTCAAAGAAAATATGATTTTAGAAATGTTTTATATTATTGAGAGATTTGATGATTATTCGAGGAAGTATAAATGTTTGATGTTATTTCAGAAATCTCTCAAGTTTATGAAAAGTTGTTTAGTGCAAGAGAACACGATTTTAAGAAAGAGTTTGAGATCTTGAAAAGTTAAGAATTTTTATGATTTAAAGTGATTTGTGATTTAAGAGGTTTATGTTGGAAGTGGTTTTCAAACCACTAGATCTTTGTACCCATGGTGATTACCCGATATGCTATGAGAATGTGTTTCCATAGTATGCCAGTGTGCTCAGGCCGCAGGGGATGCAGGGGAATGCCGGGGCCATTAGATGCCAAATCCGGATTCCGAATCCTGGTCCAAATCCTGGACCTGAAGCATTACATATGTTAGAGTTTGCTTTACGTACACGTATGACAGAGATTGCTCTGCTGTGCGTATGGAGATTACTCTACGCCAGTATGACAAAGTTTTGGGTACAAATTTGGTGATTAAAGCTTATGCTTACATTTCAAAAGTTGAAACTATGAGATTTCTTTATACACGTTTTTTTTTATTAGCCATTATATACATTTCAAGAGTGATTGTTTAAAGAATTGTTGTTTTCGAAAGTTGAAATCTCGTTTTGTGCAGCTTATGTTTATGAGAGATTTTGTAACAGTGACTTGCTACAAATTTCACTCTATTTCCATAATATTGAAAAGTTAATTTTTCTTTTTGACTTATCACTCACTGGGCTTTTTAGCTCATTCTTTATTTTTAATTTTTCCATCAGGTTGCTCTTGAGTTTCAATCAGAGTTAGCTAATCAGAATCTGCCACCAGTCTTATCAAGTCATTGCATATCATCTAGTGTAAGTAAAAGGAAATTTTTTTACTGTGCTGTAAAGGGGATATCCATAGATAAAGTTAGATAATGTAAGAAGAGATAAAGACTTGGCAATAGATTCCATTGCACATTTGGAGTCTACTGCCATCACATCTCGTCCTAGGTTTGGTAGAGTTAATCTGGGGCGGGGTGTGACAGTAAGCCTTCGAGAATCTGCCTCAGATGCTTGAAGAGCTGCTTCAACCATTCACTTTTCTAGACTTTGAAGAGAAAGATGTGGCGAAGAAGCTGATGATGATTCTGATAAATGAACGCAGTATTATGCTTTTACATTTTTCTTGTCAAAATTCTCTAAAATCTTGTAATTTCATTCATTTTGTAGTTTAATGAAATTCTTCAGCGCGTATTATTTTTCTGACTATGGCTTAATTTCTTGCTTTAAATTTTTTTCTTACCTTTGAATACTCTAATTTAATATGCTGCTTTTACACAGTTATCTTTCTCATCTCTTATGAAAATTGCTATCCGTTGACGTTGTTGTTGGTTTAAGTTAGAAACCTATGATGAGATTATATGATTACTACTTAGTTCTTTTCTTCTTTATTCCCTTCACTTTCACACCAATAAATGTTTACCTCTTCTATAACTTCTAAGTAGGAACTAGATTATATTGCACCTTAACCTTCATAGAACCTCTGTGATGGGTTTGTGTCGTCACATTCCTTGTATCCCTAGTATTTCAAAAATGACTAGTAGTCATCTTTAAGTTTTGGGGAGCACCAATGAGGACTTTGTTAATTTTAAGTTTGGCGGAAGATATTGCCTTGTGTCAATCAGTATTTGGTTATTTTTTGTAAGCAACTGTTGCATCGAAAAAAAAAGAAAAGAAAATACAATGCTTCTAACACAATCCTGAGTAACTAGGGGCGTTCATGACACCCATCGTTTGTCTTTGCATGAAAAGGTTGTATGGAATGAGTATGCGGTAGCAATCTTTGGTTGGATCTTACCCGTAGTTAGATATCTTCATCATCAATGTTGATAAGCCAAAACGAAGGTAGTACAACCAAGATAGAGTACTTCTAAAAAAAATATTTTCGAATAAACTTTGCCAATTCTCTTAGTCAATTTGGTTGGGCTGAATAAAGCTACATTGGCCTTGAGCGTGTAATATATTGGGAAGGGTAAGATATAGGTAGTTCTGAAAGAAGGATATAGCTAGGCTGACTTAAGCATTTAAGGGCCTATTAGAGGAGTACAATCTTGAGTTACAGAAATTGAAGCATAGTAGTAAAAGGTGCTGAGGAAATTTTCTTATTTGGATTGATGATAAGGCAACTCTGACAATGCGATTAAGATTTGATTTACGGTTGTGTTGAGTTTTGTGGCATAGCTCAAGGACAAGTAATGATCTATGTTTGGGGGTTAGATAACTTGTAGAAATATAGTAATTCTATCTCAGAAATAGATTATTCTTGCTTTGAGAGCATCATTTTGTGCGTTTATTGATCATTTAGTAAGAAATTATGCCAAGTTAAGAGAAGAGAAGTTGTGCGTTGAACATTTAGAAATAGGAAGACTTTAAGCTATATTGCTTTGAAAGTTATTATTTGGTTTTTATGATTGCAGTGTTATGCGTGTGATAACTCTCCAAATGAGAGTTATTAGCCAGTCTTTTATGCCTAAATTTTATTTATTTGAGTTTAATGTAGGTATTTTCATACTTGAAATCCCCTAAATCCACTACTTATTGAATAGCTTCTTTGGAGATTCTTAATTGTTGTATTTAAGTAAATGGGAGCTAAAAAAATCATGCTAATTTGGTGTTGCAATTTGTAATTTAAATACTTTGTCAACATAACTGTGAGGGAGCATTTGTCCAGCGAAGGAATTGCTAGAGCAAAATATTCGACATTTTGGTTTACGAAAAGATAGCACGTAATACATCACATGAGAAAAGAATTCATTAATTGAGCTGGCATAAATTAACCAAAACAACGTCATCCATCCAATGAAAAGTCGCCACATGTCTTGTTTGACCTAATTAGCCTTAAACTTGGGATAGACATTGGTATTTAAAGCTAACAGTCGTCTTTAGGAAGGGGGAGACCTAATTGAGAGGAAGAAATCGAGTTTTGAGAGGAAGAAGTCGACAAAGGGGCTGAAGGAAGAAAACCCAAGCAGAAAAGGAGCTAGATAAGAGAAATCAGCATCAGGAGCTTCTAATTCGGGCTGTTTTTCTCCCTTCTATTGTTTTCTTTTACTTTTCGATTCCTCTCTTATACTTAGATTCTACATTATGGTGTTTTACTGCATTTTTCCTTTATTTTCAGCTTGTAACATGAACTAAATCAACTTTGGGTGAGGATTAAGAATGTGGTATTAATCTAAATAAGGGGTTGAGGCTCTTCAACTCTTTTCAATGTGGATTTTGAGTCTTTATTGTTTACGCTCGATTTTGTCTAGCCAACCATTTCGTGCATTGTCTCCTTTTGTTTTGGAAAAGAATAGGGGAGGCTGATTTCTTAAAACCACGTTAGCTCCTTGTTTTGGTTAATAGCTAGCTAAGTGGGGAAGTTAGGGATAACAACCCACCTAATGCACATTTACAGCAGCTTAATTTGGCGTGGGTTAATGAGAATTAAACCACAAATTCTTAGAAACCTGGGAAGATTTTGTGTTTATTGCTGTGTGGTTTTCAGGAGCAAAGTTCTTTTTGCAGCATTTTTATTTCGATAAAATACAGACAGTTCCAAATCAGAGCCTGTTTTACATGCATTGTTACAAGTTTTTCTCACGCTTTTTGCTTGAGCATTTTCTGAGTTTTGTTCCTTTGCTATTTCTTTTATTTCGTTGAAGAATGATTAGATTAGATTTTCATCCAATTTTATTTGGTTATTGTGTTGAGTTCGCTAAAAAATTAAGTGTAGCTTAGTAAATTCCCTTGCACTTATCCTTGTGGAGAACGATAATTTACATATCACTTGCTGCAATTACTGTGTATACTTGCACATCCTCATGTAAATTATTTTAAAAAATTAAGCTACACATTAGAAGGCAATAAGTTTTTTGCGCCGTTTCCAGGGATTAGTTTGAATTTTACTTTGCTTGAGTTAATTTTTAGTGAATTGGTGTTGATTTGCGAACTAAATTAGTTGTTCGATTTTTCTTTCAGGTATTGGAAGTTGTGCATGAGCGAACTTCTCAACTGTAAATTTAACTTAGACCCTGAAATTGAGAGAACATTTCATAGGAGAATAAAGGAACAAAGGAGTAGAAATAACCCAATGGATCCACCACCACCTCTTTTGCCTCCTATAGCACTTAGAGGGAATGTAGAATAGGAAAATCGACAGCCACATGATCCTGAGAGAAAATCAGCTAGCTGAGGCAGTAAATCAGGCTAGAAACCCTGTTCTCTTGGCCAATGATAGGGAAAGAGCCATTAGAGCCTATGCAATCTCTACGTTTGATGAATTAAATCCAGGGATAATAGGCCAGAGATTGAGGCAACAAATTTTGAAATGAAATCGGTAATGTTCCAAATGCTGCAAACTGTGGGGCAGTTTCATGGATTACCTTATGAAAATCCCCATTTACATTTGAAATCTTTTTTGGGATTGAGTGATTCGTTCATCATTCAAGGAGTTTCAAATGATGCACCTAGTTTAACCCTTCTCCCTTATTCTTTGAGAGATGGAGCAAAAGCTTGGTTGCAAACTTTTGCTCCAGGTTCCACCACTAATAGTGGGCAAAAGTGTGCTATTTTTAGGCTTAGTTTTATGCTAGTTTTGTTATGATTGTGTATGCTTTCAAGTGTTTTTATGTATATTTCTCAAAAACCGAGCAATTGGAGCAAAACTGGAGAGTTGTGAAGCATTTGGTTGAATTTGGAGCAAATGGAGCTATAATTGAAGATCCAAGTGTTGAAAAGAAGGAAACAAGCTTGTGAACTCGAGAGTATAGCGTTGCAATGCCATCTATAGCATTGCAACGCTACATCAACAGCCTTTCAGCCTTGGAATGCAGCAGACATAGCGTTGCAACGCTACTTATAGCATTGCAACGCTACCACGATTTGGAAAAACAGGAAAAAGGGACAGCATTGCAATGTTGCCCTAGCATTGCAACGCTGCCCACTGCTTATATATAGGAAGTTTATGTTTCATGCAAAGGGAGTCGTTTTAGAGAGACCTAAATCCTAATTTCGATAGAAGCATTGTTTAAGAGGTCTAGAGAGCACATTGGAGAGCTAAGGAGGAGATCGTGGGACATCACGTCGGGAACGAGTGGTTGCACGCGTCGTCAAGTTTTTCTCTATTCCCTTTACTCTGTGTCTTAATTTTTAAGATTTAGTCGACTGCATTTGAATGTATTCGAGTATTATAAACTCTTAGGGGCTGTTTGGGGCAAGGGTTATAATAACCTATGTTACAATAACATATAGAGTACTCTACACCCCAAACACAGACTATTATAACCCCAGACTAAACAACTCTACATTTTAAATAATATTATATTATTTGACAGACTATTATAACCCATGTTATTATAACCCACTCAGTGCCCCAAACAGCCCCTTAGTTAATTGCTTTATTGTATAAAACTATGTTTGATTTATTGAATGTGCTTGTAACCTCTTTTATGCATCCTGAATCAATCTTCTAAGCTCCCGGCCAAAGCTTTGTATGTTAAGTTAAATTTAGCTTGAAAAAGTAAATTTAACTAAGGACTTAGATGCATAACTAGGATTTATTTATTGCATGAGAATGAATAGGTTAATACTAGAAGTTATTAAAAGAATTTCATAATGCCATGTCTAGTTAAGTTGTAGAAATAGACCGAAAGGTTGATTTACTTCTTGCATGAGTTCAATTGGGCTCGAGAGAGTCAATTGGATATTTTAGTAATTCTTGGCTTAGGACTGTTGCATGCTTTAAAATTCTTTAGTCAATTTCATAGTTGTGCTTCATGAATTGCAATTAACGAATGTCTCTCTAAAATTGGACTCCAACTTTGTACATAATATGTTAGGTTTTATGTTTTTGTCTAAAAGAACCAAATCAAAGTTAGTTTTCTCTAAATAAAATTAGGCATAATTAACTGTGGTACTTAATTGAATCTAAGAAACTCAATCCCTGTGGATGGCCCTGGCCACTATTATTGTAAAATACTTAGAGGTATGGTTTTTATAAATTTAATCTTGATAGGACCTTCGACAAGTTGTCTATCAATCACTTCTTGGAATGAGTTAGCTAAGAAATTTCTTATAAAATACTTTCCTTCCACTATGAATGCCAAGCTTAAAGCTGAGATAGTGGCTTTTAAACAATTTGAGGATGAATCCTTTAGTGAAGTTTGGGAACAATTTATAGAATTATTAAGGAAATGTCCCCACCATGTATTACGTCATTGTATTCACATGGAAACCTTTTACAATGGGTTGAATTTAGCCACACAAAGCATGGTGGATGTCTCAACAAATGGTGCTTTGCTATCCAAAACTTTTAATAAGGCATATGAAATATTGGAGAGAATATCAACCAATAGTTGTCAGTGGACGGATGTGAGGAATACTCCAGGAAAGAAAAACAAAGAAATGTTGGAAGTTGATGCTCTATCATCCTTAAGTTCCCAGATTGCCTCTATGGCAAATATTTTGAAGAATATGTCTATGGGAAATACTACTCAGAATGCTACAACAATGAATCAGGTCACATCAGCATCACGCGTTTACTGTGGGGAAGGACACACATTCGAGTTTTTCCCTAGCAATCCTACTTTAGTATATTATATTGGAAATCAGAATAATCAATGGAATAAATCGTACTCTAGCACCTATAGTCCAAAGTGGAGGAATCATCTAAATTTTGGATGGGGAGGTTAAGGAAGTAATTCTCAAACCTCACAAGCACAAAAAAGTATGAATTACCCACTTGGATTTGGGTAGTAAAATCAGCAAGTTATGCCTCAGCAAAAGAAGCCAATGCATCAACAAATTCCTAGAACTTCTTTATAGAGCTTGATGAAGGAGTATATGGCTAAGAATGATGTAGTCATTCAAAGCCAACAAGCCTCTTTAAGGAATCTAGAGATGCAAATTGGCCAATTGGCTAGTGAGTTGAAGGCTAGACCCTAATGGAAGCTTCCTTTTGATATTGAAGTTCCAAAAAGAGATGACAAAGAACAAGTACAATCGGTTAATTGAGAAGTGGTAAATCTCTTGCCATGATAGGAGATTTGAGCAAGCAAAAGCAAAAAATCAAGAAAATTGTTGTACAAATAGAAGCTGAAGGTGATGTTGAGCAGACTAAGGGAAAAGATGTGGAAATTGAGGAAATTGAGGAAGTGCAAACAACAACAACGTCTGAACTAGCAAAATGTGTACCATCCTCTACTCTTAAGTTTAACCTGCCACCACCACCACCACCTTTCCATCAAAGATAAAAGAAAAAGAATAGTCAAGATGCTCAGTTTAAGAAGTTTTTTTGATATCTTTAAACAACTTCACATAAACATCAAGCTACGAGCACTTATTACATCAAGGCCATTTTCACTTACTCACTTCCTAAGTTAACCTTTCATACAAAGGAAATCATGGGTATCATGACTAACCCTGGTTACTTAGTTAACCATTGGAAGGAGGAGTATTTTTTTGTTTATCTTAGCTACTGTTACAACAACATAGTATCACAACAATATTATTACAACAATATATTATTACAATAGTAGTATTACAAAACTCACCCCCAAACTTAAACGAGTCAATGTCCCCATTGATCGAGAATAGCACAAGGGTTGAAAAGGGGTGATTTACAAAACATCTAAGCTAGACTCTCCTGAGGGATTGGGTGTACAAATTTAGGTGAGTTTGAGGCTTAGGTGTTTTATAAAGACAAGGAATCATGAAATTGTTTGTTCGAGAAGCATCTACGTAATGGTTTTAAGTATTTAATGAACTGAGCATACTCTAAATTTTCATCATTAAGGGTATTCAACAAGAACAAAATTCAAAGAAATTAGACAAGAAATGTGTTGTCAACTTGAACAAGTCAAAAACATTTACAATTGTTTTTCAATCAGAGCAAATAACTAAAGAAAGTGTAAAAGAACCAAAAGAAACAACAAACAATAAACAAAACAATAAATAACAAAAGTTGGAAAGATAAGTCAGAAAGAAACTCCCTTATGCAGAGAAAAATGTGTTGTTGTTGCCATTACTGTCTTCGAGAGTCTTGGAGTTTTGAAGAAGAATTGTTGGGGAGTCCAGAAAAAGTGGCCATTTGCCTTTGGATAGCATGGAAAATGTTGCCTTTATTGCTTCATCATTTTCTTTGATATACTTCCAATATGTCCTGTTTTGTTGAGTTTTCCTGAATTTGCAACTGTTTGTTGAGTTTTCCTGAATTTGCAATTGCAAATTGCTTTCGCAATTGTGATTGCAATTCTTTCCTTTCGCTTTTCTTATATTTTCCTTTAGCCTCGTATTTTTCTTGCTTTTTTTTTTCACCTGAAACATAAAAGTAGAGCATCAAAACGTTCCCTTAGCGAACTTAAAGTTGCTTTTTCTTGCTTGCTTTTTTTTCGAACTTAAAGTTGATTTATTGAACTCCTAAGTGAATCTCCAGGTAAAGGTGTTCCCTTAGTGGTCAACTTAAATACCTCAGCCTTGACAGGATTCTCCTTAGACAGAGATTCTCTGAATCAAGCTTCTTCATTCTAATTGGAATTCCAAAAGTTGAAAATTTATCTTTTTTTTTTTTTTGTTTTTTTTAAAAAGAAAATGAACAAAAAGATAAACTTATCCTATTCCAGTAGGGAGACCACAACCTAATTCCTTCATTTTGCACCTAAGTCTTGATGATGGATGAGATTTCGGTCTTAATTGAGGTGCTTTAATCACAACGAGTCTTGCCTGCTCTAGAGATTTATATGTGCCTTCGAAAGTAGAAATTGCGGTTACAACTTATATCACATACTGCAAATTGTCATCCTTCATGCTCTCTTCTTTGCATTTTTCTTTATTTAGCGTTTCCTGCAAGCTGCAATAAATGAAAGCAGGGCATTATAGTATCGAGAGCATTTTAGAAGTCATTTAATGTGCAATAACGACTGCATAGCTCACTGCAACTTCCTTTTGTTGTTCCTTATCTTATTGAGGTGGTTCTTCTTTAATCTCTTATCTCTCGCTGGAGGTAGTCGTCAGCGGTGGTCGGGTTGTCAGTGTGGTCGTCAGAGTTGTCGTCGTTAGCAGTAGTCGGGTGGTTACCGGAGTTGTCACCAGAGTTGTCGAAGTGGTCACCATAAATGAAAGAGGAAAACGTGGGACAAACCCCATAGGGTTGCACTGTTATAACCCATGGGGCTGTGTTTCAAAACCAAGGGTTTTGAACACCTTGGGCCAAACATGGTTTTGGGTTTATAACCCAAAACCATCCCAAACCAAAACCATGGGCCACATGCCCTGTGTTTTCAAGTGTTCTAGCATTTTCTACTTTTATTGGGAGTTTGAGATCTTCATATTCGAATTTACTAATGTCATCGGCTCACATTCTTCTATTTCTTCTTGTTTGGAAGTCTTTGTATTGTTGAGCAAAATTCCTTGGGACTTGTTCTGCAATTCATTTGCAATTTGTTCCACGTAGATCTCTAAATTTCGTAGAGATGTGGCTTGGCTTTGCATCACAACATCGTTCTTTGCCATGTATTCCCTCACTAATTCTTCAATGTTAGGCTTTTTAGAATCATCTTCTCTTCTTGGAAACACCGGTACTGATGTTGATTTGTAAAACATGGTAGAAATCCATAACATAAAGAATCATGATTATAAGGACAATTCTCAAATAAATGACTTCCTTTACAATAAACACAAGAAATAGAAGAAATAAGGTTAATAGGAGCTATGAGATTTTCCATCATCAAAGTTTCCATCATGTAGCTTAATGATGAAGCTTGTGCGCTCAATGCCGCAATGATGTCTACTTCCATGTTGTAGATATCTCAAGCAATCAAACCCTATGTTGTGTCTTTCTCCTCTCGCAATTGCTTTCCCTCAACTTGCAAAACAATGTAAACAAGAATTGGGTTTTCTTTTGAAATAGGATAATTGCAATTGCAATCCATAGTACAAGTATTGCAAGTGAAATCCAACTCCTCCTGCAATAGGAGAAATTGCAATTGCAATCTTCTCACAATCTACAATAGAAAAGAATTGTAGTTTCAATCTTCTCACAATCTGTGCTAAAAATAAAATTTTGTTAGTAATGTCGTTCCTCAGCAATGGCGCCAAAAACTTGATAGGGTGAAACTTGTCGGTTAAAAATAAAAGAAATAATTTTAGCCCAGTGCAAGTGCACACTATCGAAGCAAGTAATAAAATTGGAAGTGCTCCAAAGTATAAATCCCACAGGGAACGGATATAACAAAATTCAAATAGCACAAAGATTGTTCGCAAATTGCAATTGTGGTAACCAAGGTAAAACAAAGTTTTGTGGGATTTTTGTGAACAAGAAAGTAAATATCAAGAATAAAAGAAAGGGATCCAAACATGCTATGCCCTTTTGATTGGAATTGCGGCCTAATTGCAATTGCAATTCTTTGACTCAACACTTAAGCTTTGTAAACCGGATTCAACACCTATTCAACCTTCTATGAAGTATCTTTAGGAGGCTAAGTGATTAAACCAATATTTCTATGGCTAATATGAACTTATTTAAATAAAAACACAATCCTTTTGGTTTTAAAGGTTTTGCCCTATGTCTACGGTCAAAAACAATTACCTATGTCTAGGCTTTTTCCTTTATTGTTTTTATGAACTCCCAACTTCACCTGACCTTTTCAGAATTAGATTCGATTGATGTATACTAATCTAGGTGATCAATCTACACTAATAATGAACATTAAAAATAAATAAAAGCAAACAAACTATAGAGTAAGAAAAGTTGCTCTTACACATTAGGCCTTAAGTTCCTTTCTCTAGGGCATTCACAATGCCCACATACTTGAATCTCAAAGATAGGATTAGTGTCAGACCCCCTCCCGACTACCTGTTATCTTAGCCTGGAGGAAGGCGTGAAGCCAACAGGCATCGTTTCACTTCTTAACGATACCTATGACCCTTTTAATTCCTGATAAACAATCCATACCTGTATACGAGATACTATACATACCACACAGCAGGAAATTAGGAATCTTATTACACATACATACGGAGCGGTTCTGGTTAAACCTAACTTGAACAAGCCAGACACGACCAGACGTGCTTTATACACCCAAGACCACTAGTTCCATATACAACATAACTACACATCCCTATTAAGTTATGTACAATACGAGCAGACTTGCTATACTACGCCAACCACGTACAAAAATATCAGACTCGTAGAGCGTTCAGCAGGCTGTGGCAGGATCTCAGGCACCGGGAACTCGATCTCTACCTGGAAAGTTGGAAAACATTGAAAGAATGAGCTGGAAAGCTCAGTGAGTGACTGAGTTTAAATCTATTAACTCGTAAATCATAACATATAACATCAATAGCTTTTACAGAAGTCCAGCAAGTGTGTCAAAAATATTAACCATTTTAAACATATGACAAACTAGTTTGTGTAAGCCTCGCCCAGTACAATCAACACTCATTCTACGATGTAGTGGGGCCCGCCCAGCACTCCCATCGTCTTTGTCGTAGTGGGGCTCGCCCAGCACTCACGACAGCATTGTTGTCACGGAGTACACTCAACGTCGACAACAGAAAATGACCTGTGTGCACACGGTACTATACAGCCTCGGGCTCAGAATCTCAAACATTTACTCATTCGGGTCTCATAGAAACACATGAAAACCTTTGACACTACTTGCTAACACATGTTGGCCCGAAATTATGGTATTTTCACTAGTTCGGGTAAAATAGTAAACATATGCTCACAACGAACAATTAAATCATTTCTAGGAAACCATATATGCTCATAAATACGTGTTCAAGAGACATAAAATCTTTAAGTAAAATTACTCTTAGAAAGTCTTTTATTTTCGTAAGCATAAGTTCAAGCATAGAATACACTTTCGAAATTCGTTTTGTCACTCACAGCGTTAATAATAGATTCTTGGTCCGTAAATTTGTCCTATTTCTTCTTGGCCTGTCAAACAAAACAAAACCAAGCATTAGAATCTTGACCTCACGAACTTAAGGCCTAGGGTTGCAAAAACCACCCCATCAATTTTCTGCACTTTACAGATTTTATACCTTAAACTCACACACCTATAACTTTTCCATTACTTGCACTTTTTTTTGTAACATACGGTCAGCTGCCATACAGCCTCACTGCCCCGTATGCCAGGTCTGCAGCCCGATACACCCCAACCCCTCTCCAGCTGCCATACAGCCTCACTGGTGGGTTGTTGACATTACTAGGGATCGAACCCCAGACCTGTCCTTTTATACCATTGCCTTGGCAATGATATCACCATCTGATCTGCAGATCAGTTGGTGATATCATTGCCAAGGCAATGGTATAAAAGGACAGGTCTGGGGTTCGATCCCTAGTAATGTCAACAACCCACCAGTGAGGCTGTATGGCAGCTGGAGAGGGGTTGGGGTGTATCGGGCTGCAGACCTGGCATACGGGGCAGTGAGGCTGTATGGCAGCTGACCGTATGTTACAATTAGTGCATGATAGAATGGAAAAATACACAAGCTTTAATAAAAAGAGGATCCATAACCTTGAAAGGAGATGAACTTGCAAAACCAAAAAGACTAAAATACTACCCATACAGAAAGTTCAATGTTGAAAAATTCAATCAACTTTATTAAAGTAAACTTGCAAAATCCAATTGTTACAAAAACTTAAATACAAAACTAAACTGAAGAATGAAATTCAAAAGAACGCAATACAGTACTTAATTAACGGGAAAACAAGTAGCTAAAACAGAACATTCAAGCTTGAAAATAATGCTGGAACATAATTGAAATGATAGGAAAATGTAGAACTCGACACCCTCTAACATCCTCTCTTTCAATCGAACTCACTCCAACCTCTTTCAAGGTGAAATGAGTCTTCAGAATCCAAGGTTTTCATCTAGATTGGACAACATGAATAAGAAGAAAAAAAATACATATAATGTCGTGATTCGATCCCCTTTTGATTGTGTGTTAGCCGCCTTTTTATAGCCTCCAAGTGCTAGGGTTTTTGTCAACTCTAGTGTATGGAAAGACCCATGTTATTAATGCTGAGAATCAAGGAAAGTATCTCGAGAAATATAGCACAAAATCTGGAAAATCCTGAATTTTTTGTTGTTGTCCCGTTTTCCCATTTCTGCCAAATGCAATTGCAATTTTCCAAATTCTCAGATTTCTGCCTTTTGCTCTAGAATTGCAATTGTAATTGAGTTGAAATTTTCACCTTTTGCTAAATTTTCTTAGTCATAGAGTCTAGGGTTTCCTTCTTGAACGATAAATAATTATGGCCAAAATCCCAGCTGAAATCGTGGAGACAAGATCGTACAAAATTCCTCGATTTGCGATGATTTGCAGATTTCATTTAAATTCCAGATATGATGGAATTGCAATTGCAATCCTGCTACAATCTTTAATGTCCTGCACAAAAACATTAAGTAAGTGTGGTTTTCATATTCTTTTGTTTTCTTTTCTCCACTTACTTAATTTAAAATGCTTCCAACAATAATTCAATCCTAACCAACTTTTTGCTAGCTTTTTTATCTAATAACACACATAAAATAACAAGATTGTAGTAGGGGAATATGAGACATTCTCTTTAATTGAGGAATGTAGTGCCATCTTGAAGAATAAACTCCCTAACAAAGTGAAAGATCCTGAATCATTTACCATTCCTGTTTCTATAAGAGGTAAAGAGTTAGGTCGAGCTCTTTGTGACCTTGGAGCTAGCATAAACCTTATGTCTTTATCTATTTATCAGAAATTGGGCACAGGATAGGCTAGACCCACTACGGTCACTTTGTAGCTAGTTGATCGATCCATCACTTACCTTGAAGAAAAGATTGAGGACATCTTGGTGCAAGTAGATAAATTCATCTTCCCGGCTGATTTTATAATTTTACACTATGAGGCCGATAAGAATGTTCCTATCATTTTAGGAAGGCCGTTCTTAGCAATAGGGAGAACCTTGATAGCAATGTAAAAGTGCTACTTTATAAACTTATTTCATGTTAGTTTAGTGGCACTCACGCGTTTATTTGTCTATTTTGTAGGGATTGAGCAATTCAGAGCCACTTGAAAGACTTTGGATGAATCAAGTTTAAAAAGGAAGCTAATCGGATCTATTTTGAGCATTCGAACTGAGAAGAGATGACAACCAAACCAAGGGAACCAAGAGCAGAGCATCTAGACGTTGTTTTGGGCCTCAAGACGCTGCTGTATGGCTAGATCAAGCTTGAAGATCCACAGGAATAGCATCTAAACGCTATTCCAAGCGTCTAGACGCTGGCCACATTGAGGATGCAAGGCTCGCTCGACGCTGTGGTGAGGCTACCCTCGATGCTACCCAGATTTTGTAAGATTTGTTCCTTATTTGCGAAGGCAGCGTCTCGACGCCGTCCTTAGCGTCTAGATGTTGCCCTGCCTTATTTAAAGAACTTTTCACTTTAAGGTGAGAACTTTTTTTTTGGTCTCCTTTGCCTACACGTTTTAGAGAGCTTTTGAGACCCTTTTTCCCTTTTCTCCATATACTTCTATTGTATCAAATCGAACAAGGTTGAACTTCAAGAATTCTATCATGATGCTTGGCTAAACCTCGTGTTTCCAATTCAGAGGTCGGTTGCAGCCAATTGCAATGTTGTGAAGCCCGAACCTTAATGTAGTTTTCTTATAATTGCAAGTGTTCTTTGATTCCTATATTTATTTTATGTGCATGTATTTTTTATTTAATTGACGTGTCGATCGAATTATATGCTTGATTACTATTCATGATGAAGGAGTCTATATCAGATTAGCGGAAGCGATTTATGGATCTAAGCACTCTAATTAGATTAATTTTGCAAAATAAAACACATGCTCAAGCAGAAAACAGAGGATAGAAAAACAACCTTTGTAGCTCGAAATTCTCCTCAACCGTGGGCAAATTCTGATCACGAACACTTCGTGGACCACCATAAGTGTCTTCCCTACTATCCTCAGGCCTTGGAACAGGTTGTGGGACCTTTCCTTGAGAGAAATTGGAAGAAATGTGAGAATGGTTCAAAACCGAGAAACAGAAACTTTTTCTGAAAAAAAATCCCCTCTCTTTTATCTTTCTCCTCTATCTAAATAGATCATTTTGCTTCTCAAGCAAGTGGAGTTATGACATCAAAGAGATGAGAATGACTTTAATGTAGGAGGTGAGTCATAGAGTGAAGGAGAAGCTCAACACTCTTATTGGACCAACATGAAAGTAAGTGGAAGTGGATAGAACTTCCCATTATCACTCTCTAATTTTTAATTCATAATTAAAAATTAATTTAATTTAATTTAATTTAATTAATTAAACAATTTAATTAATTAATTAATTATTTAATTTAATATCAAATATCAAATTAAATAATTTGGACCAATTGCGATTTCTCAAATCGTATGTTCGAATATGAATCCCTATTCATATTCTAAACCGAAACAATATTTAAATCATATTTAAATATGTCCTCCATTAATTTATCATAATTTAATTCATAATTAAACTATGAAACGTTAAGTATATCACATATAATTAACGTTATCTCCCAAATCCGGAATTTGAACAATTCAAATTCTTTTCTCTCAAAATGTTACAAGGCTAAGTCCGAGCTAGTAAGGGGACCTTATGGACCTACAGATCATGAGCTCCAACGATTCAAGATTAACTAGCCAAACTCTTTAGCCGAGCTAATCAACATTCGTTAACCACCGGGTCACTCCACTATAGCCCAGTGGCTGCACTCTCCTCACTGTAGATATATTTCTGTCCACTCAATATAACCATGATTAGTAAGTCGATCCTTCACAGGTCGTTCGTAATTACAGCTGGGTCAAAAGAACCGTTTTACCCCTGTAATTACATCTTTGTTCCTTAAGTCCCACTGATCCTCTAATGAACAATTGGTTTGTGGTCTAACCAGCAAACCGAATCCCTCTCAGGCCAATGAGAGGGTGAGCCCATTGTTCAAGACCTGGAGTCAACACTTAAGGGAACAACCTCTCTACTAATCCCTAAAATGGGTAGGAGTGAATTCCATCTTGCCGGACTATGTCCCCAGCTATCTACCCGGTCTTGTCCCTGAAATGGGAGGCATATTGAGTCGGCAAACTCGGGCCACTCTCACCCATGCAAATCTAAGGATAATCCCAAATAAACAGGAGTTCATAGCGCGCTCAGGATTAAGATCGAGTTACCTAGGTCATTGTATGAAAATAGTCAGTTAAGACAGTAAACGGTGTTAACAAGTCTAAGTGACTATCTCGCGGTCCGGTCTTATGCAAACTCATTGCATAGGACGCCCCCACTCACATGTCTGCACATGAACGATTCAGGATCACATCGTTAGTACTATACTAAGTGGGTCGCGTCCATAGTGTCCCCAGGATAAGGTACCCAGCCCTATCCCTATACTATAGACCATTCTGGCTATAACTTGAACTTGATCCACTTTTATGTCACACATATAGTTCAAGTATACATCCTATAGCCAAGGGTTCTTCGTTTATTGGATTAGGGTTATGACATGAGCAATTCACTTTATTCAATAACAACTTTACTGAATAAACCTCAATAACAACTTTATTACAAAATAGAATATATATTCAGTTTACAAAACACGAGTTTTAGGACATTAATCCCAACACATGATGCATGATCTGTAATTGTCATGTTGATTGAACCTTGTAGCGTTAGGATTATTACATGTGTATGTTTTATAGGTTTCCATAATTGCATAGCTTGCATGTTTAATTCTAGGAATTAAAGGAGCATCTTAGTTAGGTTGAGTTATTTTATCTAACCAAATTGTCTTTGTCTTTCCAAAGTACTTAATGCTTTTATCTAATTAATTTAGAACGGTTTCGTGCCAAATTGTTTAAGTAATTAGCATTAAGTTTGACGTTTGTTAGAGTTGATGATTTTAGGGGATTTATTGCTTTTTGGGGTTTCCTAATAAGTTGACCAAGTACTTGCATGATTAAGTAAAAACATTTTGTATGCCTATGATCAATTTTGAAATTGGATAAAACCATACCCTTAGATTGGATTTTGGTAAGATTTGATTTTTCCTCCTTTTTAATTATTCGTTACAATATTTTTATTTTCTTAAATAAAAATTCAACCCCCCCCCCCCCCCCCGGTTTCACTTTTTACCGAAATTTAACCCTCAGAAAATAAACTTTCTGGCTCCTTTGGGAAATTGACCTAGTCCACTATTTCTACAAGTTAGAGTAGGAAACCAGTTTAATTTTGGTAGGCCTCGATTGCCTCAACAAAATTTGGCGCCATTGCCGGGGAGCCATATTAATTTTTCATTGTTAGATTTCACTTGCTTTCTTTCTCTCTGTATATGATCCGTTCTTCTTAGAATATTGAATTTCAGTATTTTCCTGAACTTGAGAAGGAGGAGCGCATATTGAAAAGAGAGGCGAAAGAAAGGAAACGAGTGCTAAGAGAAGATCTCAGTTTTGACTGTACCATCGACGAATCCTCAATATTTGATGAAGTTGAGGAAAAGATGGCCGAAAGAACACTAAAACTGCTGGCAGCACCAGACTTGAACCATCAACCATTATGCATCACCTACCCTACTGTTGAAGGTGATTTGGAATTAAAGTCTGGTTTAATACATTTACTTCTTGTTTTTCGTGGTTTTATAGATGAAGATTGATAACGCTGATTTATGAGTGTTATTTGGCTCTAAAAACTAAGCTATTTGCTTAGAAAGCGAGTGTTTAATGTTATTATTCATGTCATTTAGAGCAAATTTAAGTAAAAACAAGTTTTGCATGTGTCTGTAGACGTGATTTGATAAAAATAAGTTTTTAAGTGTATTTAGAGTCATTTTTGTTAAAAAAGTGTTAATTTTTGTTGATTTTGTGTAGAGGCTGAAAAAGGACCCAAATGCGCCCACAGTTTAGCCGCAACTGAGGCAAAAGAAAGATGATGCAAGAGATATGCGACTCGGATGCGCCAGCAATTGAGAGCAAAAGCCAAATTCCAACTATTGCAGGAAAAACTCAAAATGCGCCCAACTATGCGGCCGCATATAGGCCATTTCGACAACAACACAATTGCGCTCAACTATGCGGCTGCATTTGGACCTTTTTGGTAGATTTTCCCAGATTCGCGAGATTTGCAGATAAAATCAAATAAAATCAAATATTCTCAATCAAATCTCTGAGGATCAAGGGATATGATCGGTCAAGCCTCTCCACACTGATCTCGGAAACAAACCCTTGAGGTCTATAAAAGGCGACTCAAGTTTCAATTTCAAAGGGAGCTCGGATTTCTATCTTCTACTCCAAATTCTGCAGTTTTTCTTTCAGCTGCCATACCGAGTCTCCCCCAAGTTCTATTCATACTTCATTCGGAGATGAACTTCGAAAGAAGGGAATGTAAGCACTTGTTCTCCTCGAAAGAGGTTGAACAAAGTCAGAAAGAAGGAACAAACTTCGAGTTCTTTATCTCTTTCTTTTAAGTTTTGTACGTTATGTTTTTCTTTAAAGTTTAGCTACTGTTTTTATTCTTTGGTCAAGTTGTAAGTTTATGTTTTATGTATTAAATTTCAAGTCTTTAAGTTGTAATTCAAGTTTTGTTTAATTCCGCACGTTTAATTCAATGAAGTTCATCTGTTCTCATTCAAGTTTTCTTTTTATTTTCTGCACTTTAGTTTTCTTTTCAATGAGTAGTTAAATCCTTGGAGGGGATTCAATGAAGTGGATAACCTAAAAAGGAGATAAGCCTCGCCATGTGATTTGAGTAACTTTTCTTAACATTTAACATCGTTTGCTTTTATTGAGTATAAGTTTCATTGTTAGCTTAAATTGATCACTTGAGTTAACATAGTTTGTGTGAGATTCAATACTGAAAGGGTTGGATCGAGCACGCTTTTTTCATAAAAGCAATCTAGGAGAAGAGTCTAGACATAGAACTTTGCTTTTTGTACCTAGACATAGGACAAAAACCTTTAGAATCATTGAGTTGTGTTCCTTATTTATCTAAGTTAAAATTAGCCATAGACATATGTGTTTAATTGCTTAGTCTCCTAAAAGCACTTAGAAATGGGCTGAATAGGTATTGAACTCTATTCATGGGGTTAAGTGTCGATTAGGGTAGGTTACAGGCGCATTTCAGTAGCATTGTGTCTGAATCACATAGAACTCGAAAGAGGCAGTATGCGGGCGCAAGAGGCGAAATATCTGAAATAGCCAGACCTAGTTAAGCAAGTTTGCAAGCGCATGGTGGGCACATTTCCTCAGGGTTGAAACAGATTTGAACTCCTTACTTCTCATTATTGTTTTCTTATCTTTTCTGTTACTTTATCTTTATTTTTATTGCACGAAAACCCCAAAATATTTTACTTACTTGGTTACCTTTGGTTGCAACTTGAAAGCACTTGTGTTGTTAACTAAAAAGCTCTTTGTTAACCGTTTTCTTGGGTTCGATACTTGGAATACTTCCATATATTACTTGTTGAACAACGTGCACTTGTGCTCTTTGCTTCGGCAAACACCCACCAAGGATCCTCACAAACATCTCAAGGAATTCCACATTGTTTGTTCTGTGATGAAACCCGATAGAATGACTGAGGAACAGATAAACCTGAGGGCCTTTCCCTTTTCCTTGAGGGATTAGGCAAAGGATTGGTTGTACTTTCTACCATAGGGGACCATTAATACATGGAACACGATGAAAAGGCTTTTCCTAAAAAAGAATTTTCTTGCCTCACGAGCTGCAGCCCTCAGGAAGGAGATCTATGGTATTCAGCAGATCACAGGGGAGACACTCTACGAATATTGGGAAAGATACAACAGATTATGTGCTAGTTTCTCAAACCATCAGGTCTCAAACCAGCTCCTGATCTAGTATTTCTATGAAGGTTTGCTGCCAAATGATAAAAATATGATTAATGCAGCAAATGGAGGAGCATTGGTAAATAAAACACCTGCCAAAGCAAAGCAACTAATTCAAAACATGGCTGAAAGCTATAAGCAGTTTGGAATGAGAAGAGGTGGATTAATCCATCAGGTCAAAGAGGTAAATGAATTAAAAAGTCAGATCTCTGATTTAACCTCTCTTATTCGGCAAATGGTTGCAGGCCAAGTTCAGCAGGATTTCACTCAAGAAGCAAATGCTATTGGAGGATTTCAGGGCCATAATCCGAGGAAGTATGATCCCTATTCGAACACGTATAATCCTGGATGGAGGGATCATCCAAACTTCAGTTATGGAAATCAGGGAGGCCAACAGAGACCTCATCCTCAGAACTACAATAGGCCATCACAGGCTTCCACACAAGCTCAGACTTCGACATCAGGTATGTATCTAGAAGATATTGTAAAAAACTTAGCATTTAACACTCTTTAATTTCAACAGGACACGATGCAGTTTCAAAAGGAAGCAGTACAGTTTCAAGAGGAAACACGGGCAGGGATGCAAAATCTGGGAAATCAAATTACCTAGCTAGCTTCATCAGTGAACATGCTGGAAGCACAGAATTATGGAAAGTTATCTTCACAACCCAAAGTAAATCCTACGGAAAATGTATGTGCAATTGTTTTTAGAACTGGAAAGGAATTTCCTTCAAGCACCCCACCCAAAGAGAGCGAACAGAGCAAAGAGAAAAATGATAGGGAATGCTCCACCAAGGTGTCCAAAGGGGTAAGTTTTGATCCACCTTTGTCTGTTAATTCTCACCCTCCAGTTGCTCCTTTTTCTAGCAGGTTGGCAAGGCCAAAGAAAGAAGACCAGGAAGAGGGAATTCTTGAAACATTCAGAAAGGTGCAAGTCAACATCCCTCTATTGGATGCAATTAAACAAATTCCCAGGTATGCCAGATTCCTCAACGAACTATGCAATAATAAGAGAAAAGTGAAACAAAAAGAAAGGGTGTTGGTGAGCAAAGAAATGTAGAGACCCAGGTATATTTTCTTTACCTTGTGTGATTGGGGATAAAAAAAATCGAGCATTCTATGCTAGATATAGGTGCCTCAATCAATGTCATGTCTTTTTCTATATATCAAGAGCTTAAACTGTACAAACTGCAAGAAACTGGTGTGGTTATTCAATTAGCTAATAGATCAAACATTCACCCCTTAAAAGTCATAGAGGATGTGTTAGTTCAAGTTCAAGAATTACTATTCCCTGTAGACTTTTATATTTTAGAAATGGATGGGAGGTTCTCTCCTACTTCTGCTTCAATTCTATTAGGGAGGCCATTTATGAAAACTGCAAAGATTAAAATATTTGTTGATGAAGATACTTTGTCAGTTGAATTCGATGGTGAGTTGCTGAATAAATATTTCTGATGCCATGAAGTATCCTGAAAATTTCCATTCTATCTATCATGTTGATATTTTTGATTCACTTGTGCATGATTTAACTTTTGAAGAACAGGACAAATATGAAACATTTACTTTGAATGGAATATATGATGAGATTGGTCCAAAAGAGTTGTCTTCAGCAACACTCTCTGAACCAATTAAATCTAGTGTTAAGATTTCTACACCAACTAACAAGATGTTACCTTCTGTTGTGCAGGCACCAAAAATAGAACTGAAAGCTCTGTCAGACCATCTCAAGTACGTGTACTTGGGAGATGCTAAAACATTGTCTGTCATCATCTCCAAGGAACTCACACCTGAACAAGAGGAGAAACTGGTGATAATTTTGAAAGAGCACAAGTTGGCCATTGGGTGGACTTTAGCTTACATAAAAGGTATAAGTCCAGCTATGTGCTTGCATAGAATTTTTCTAGAGAACCACAAAGATTCTATGCATGCACATAGCTGACAGTATGTGGGTAAGCCCTATCCATGTAGTGATTGAACCCAGCCATGAAGGAAGTGGTAATGAAAGAAATCTTTAAGCTCCTAGATGCAGGTATAATCTATCCAATTTCTGATAGTATGTGGGTAAGCCCTATCCATGTAGTGCCTAAGAAAACTGGGATAATTGTAGTTAGGAAAAAAAATAATGAGTTAGTACCCATGCGTGTTTAGAATGGTTGGAGGATGTGTATAGACTATAGGAAGCAGAATTAGGTAACAAGGAAAGACCACTTGCCTATCCTCTTTATAGATAAGATGGTTGAAAGACTAGCTGGTAAACAATTATTCTATTTTCTTGATGGCTTTTCTAGTTTTTATCAGATTCCTATTGTATAGGAGGACCAGGGAAAACTACTTTCCCTTTTCCTTTTGGGACTTATGCCTACAGACGAATGTCTTTCGATTTATGTAATGCTCTAGGTACATTTCAAGGATGCATGATAAGCATTTTTTCTGATTATATTGAGAAATATATCGAAGTGTTTATGGATGATTTTACTGTGTATGGAGATTCATTTGATGAATGCTTGGATAATTTAGCTAGAGTCATGAAGCGCTGTATTGAAACTAATCTTGTGCTGATTATGAAAAGTGTCATTTTATGGCTAACTAGGACATTGTTTTAGGTCATGTGGTTTCTTCCAGGGGCATAGAGGTAGATAAAACAAAAATATATGTTATTTCTAACTTGCCCTACCCTACCAATGTTAGGGAGGTGCGATCTTTTCTTGGTCATACAGGTTTTTATCACAGGTTTATCAAAGACTTCTCCAAAATTGCCTGCTAATGACAAATTTTTTTGCAGAAGGATGTTTCCTTTCAATTTGGGAAGGAATGCAAAGAGGCATTCAACTCGCTTAAAGAACGATTGACCAGTGCGCCTATAATTCACCCACCTCAATGGAACCTACCTTTCGAGATCATGTGCGATGCAAGCAACTATGCAATGGGAGCAATGCTTGGCCAGAGAATCGATAAGAAAATTCATGTCATCTATTATGCTTCTAGGACTTTGAACCTCGCTCAGTGCAATTATTCTACGACTGAAAAAAAGGCTTTTGTCCATTGTTTTTGCTTTAGATAAATTTCTCTCTTATATTCTTGGTTCTGAAGTAGTTGTTTTCTCTGACCATGTAGCTCTAAAATATCTCATGTCAAAGAAGAAATCCAAACCAAGACTACTTAAATGGATTCTACTCCTTCAAGAATTCAACCTGAAAATCAAAGATAGAAAAGGAGCAAAGAACTCTATTGCAGATCATCTGAATAGATTAGTAAGGGAGGAGGACAAACTGTCTTTGAATGATGACTTCCCTGACGAGCACTTGTTTCAGACTCAAAATATAATTCTCGGGAATGCAGATATGGTAAATTACCTTGTCACATGTACTTTCCCTCACCATGTCTCTACATCTAGAAGAGCCAAGGTAAAAAGTGATTCTAAATATTATGTTTGGGATGACCCTTACCTATGGAAATTTTGTGTTGATCAAGTAGTTAGGAGATGTGTGCCTGAAAATGAGTTTGAGTCTATTCTAGCTTTCTGTCATGACTATGCATGTGTGAGACACTTAAGGCCTAAAAGAATAGCTAGAAAAGTCTTAGACAATGGGTTATATTGGGAATCCTTATTTTTAAGGATGCCAACCAATTCTGCAAATCATGTGAGAGATGTCAAAGGGTGGGAACAATTTCTCGTAGGAATGAAATGCCTCAAGTACCTATTCTAGTTTGTGAGGTATTTGATTTATGGGGCATTGATTTTATGGGACCTTTTCCTTCTTCCTGTGGTTTTTCTTATATTTTGTTAGCTGTGGATTATGTCTCCAAATGGGTGGAAGCAAAAGCCACCAAAACTGACGATGCTCAAATTGTTGTAGGTTTTATAAAGATTAACATTTTCAGCAGGTTCGGGATTCCACGAGCCATCATAAGTGACCAAGGAACGCACTTCTGCAGTAGGTCCATGGAAGCGCTAATGAAGAAATATAGAGTGAACCATCGCATAGCCACCACCTACCATCCTCAAACCAACGGTCAAGATGAAGTATCCAATAGAGAAGTCAAGTCTATCCTGGAAAAGACTGTCAATCCAGGAAGGAAGGATTGGAGCCTTCGCATGAACAATGCCTTGTGGGCCTACCGCACGGCCTACCAAATTCCCATAGGAATGTCTCCCTATTGGTTGGTCTTTGGAAAGGTGTGTCACTTGCTAGTAGAGATCGAGCATAAAGCTTATTAGGCAGTGAGGAGATACAACTTTGACATGGATACAGCAAGAGAATCAAGACTACTACAATTGCAAGAATTAGAGGAGATGAGACTAGATGCCTACAAGAATTCGAGGATTTATAAAGAAAAATCTAAACTGCTTCATGATAACATGCTTTTTAGGAAGCAATTTGAGATTGGTCAAAAAATTCTCCTCTATAATTCTCGTTTAAAGCTCATACCAGGTAAGTTTCGTTCCAAGTGGAGTGGCCCATTTGTTGTACTAGTGTTTATCCCTATGGTGTAGTTGAGATCAGAGGCTTGGAGACGGACAAAATCTTGAAGGTAAATCGGCAGAGATTGAAAATATTTCATGAGAGTAATTGATCGGTGTTCACGCAAGCGCACGCGATCGAAGTAATATAAAATGGTATCTGAGTACCAAGTATCGAATCCCACAGGGAACAGAGTAACAAAGATTTTGTTTTGCAAAAGTGTAAGGCAAATTGCAAGTTTGAAAAGTAAAAATGCAACAATCAAGTTGTTGGTGGAAAATTGAAATTGCTAATTCAATTGCTAATCCATAATGGCAATGTTGGAAATAACAAAAATTGCTAATCCAATTGCTAATCCGGAATGGCAATGTGCGAAAAGACTACAATTGCATAATTAAATTGGTAATCTAAATTGGCAATATGAAATGGCAATTTGAATGAACTTAAGAATGAAATGATAAAGGATGGGGCTCAAGAATGTCATTGCCCTAAGTCGTAATTGCAAACCAAAATTACAATTCCAACCTACTCCACACTCAATTGTAAACCAAAATTGCATCTCCTATTACCTCAAAATTGGGTTTTTTAGGAGGCTAAGTGGGGGCTCTATATGTCTATAGTCCTTCCATCATAGATGATTTTTGGCTCACAATTTTATGGGTCTTGGAGTCCTTAATCCCTATGTCTAGGGTAAGGAATGACTTATGTCTAAGCTCTTTTACTCCATTACTTGTGTGAAATCCGCTTATCACTAACCCTGTCGGTATTAGATCTAAGCTTGAGTTGAAACCCTAGTTGATCAATCTAGGATCTCAACGGACCAACACAAGCAAACAATTGAGATGTAGGCTTGGTTTTTCTTGGAATTTTGGCTACATTTACTTCTTAGGGAATTCACATCCTTGAACCCCCTAAGAAGTTTTAGCTCAACTTAAATATAAAAATCCTAAAACTAATTTTAAAGATAAAATTCATGGTAAAATGGTGGAAATCAGTTAAATGAAATACTAAAATAAAAATTGGCTATTCCTATGTATTCAAGCAAGACTAAATAATAGAAACTAAGCAAGGTGGCTAGGGTAAATAATTAATTTTCCTTATCTTCTCCCTTCTGCCATGCCTTCCTACCACTTTAAATTGAAAATTTCTTGCTGTACAGAAGCTAACAAAATAGAAAGGAAAAACAGAGCATGAAGAAATTAAGAAAACCCATGAACTTGACTTGAAATTAAACTCAAAACTACATCAAATGAGATTAAAAAAAATGCAATCTAACTCCTGTAATACAACTGAAGAAAATCGAGATGAGAATTGAACTAAATTAACCAAAGACAGCAAAAAAAGATGAAAAACAGAGGTTGCAAAAAAAACTAAAAACCCATGACGTTTGCTTCTAAATTCGCCTCCAAATTCGCTTTTTTGCTCCTCCTCTTCTTCCCTATTTATAGGCCTTCATTAGGGTTGAAGAATGCCCAAAAATCGTGCTTAATTTCCTCCAAATCGGGCTGTAATTAAAGAATCTCGAAATGGGTTTAATGCAGAATTCTTTCCTTTTTTAAAACCCAAAAACCCACGAAAATTGGTCCTTCAAATCGCCCTCAAAATCCGATTAATGGCTCCTCTTCTTCTTCCTCATTTGTAGGCATTCATTAGGGTTGAAGATTGCCCAAAAATCATGCTCCAATGCCCTTGATTCGTGCGGAATTTTCGCTTCGTTCGTGCCCAGAATTTTCCGCCCAGACACAGATTGCCAATCAAATTGCCAAACCAGATTGGCAATCTGATTTAGCAATGTCACATTCCCTGCTCCAGGATTGCCAATTCGCCGGTTTGGCAATGGTCTGGCAATTTAGTTTGGCAATTCCTGCAAAAGAACCATAATACTTAGAAATCTTTTCCAATTGCTATCACATTTCATTATTTCCTCCTTTCAACAATTTTCCACCATTTTCAATTAATATTAGGACAAACAAGAGTTTTTTCGAGCAATTGAGGATTTAAATAAGCCTTAATTTCACGGCTTATCAGTAATGCAACGCCTGCCTCACTAGTTTCTCATTGAAGCCACCCAACTACATAGACTCATGATCATCGTGCCAAATCTAGTGGCCTAGAGACGTCAAACCGAGCGCTTATTGGGAGGCAACCCAATTTTCTATCATTTTCTCTAATTTTTAGTTGTTTTTTTCCATAGGTTGTTTAATTTTACTTTTGTATAGTCTTTTTAAGTCTATGAAATTCTAGTTTTCTTTAAAAAAAAATGAAACAAAATAATTAAAAAAAAACGTGTGAAAAATAGCAAGGAGCAGCGTCTAGACGCTATGCCACAAGCATGCAAAAACTGCAAACACAGCTTTGAGACGCTGTGACACCGCGCCGTTTTTTTTAAACACAGTTTCCTCTTTGCGAAAACAGAACGCGAAATTTTTCTTTTCAATTCTAACCCCATTTTCGACTTCTCGCTTCCCCCTTTTCGATTCTTCTCCATTTTCCCTCTAATCTCCCTCAATTTTTTCGCTTACTCACTCACATACTCACCCACACATCATCTATTTTGGTTTTTCTCGCGAAATAGCACCCATTTTCATCACTTTAAGGGCACCCTTGGCTCCAAGCCACATTATCCATTTGAGATACATTTTTCTTGTTTTAAACTTTCCTTTCATACCTTTTGATTCGTTTGTCTAGACTAGAGATAAATCTAAGGCCTTGTGTAGTTCTATTATGGTTCATATTGAAAATACTTTTTTTGTGTGGGAGCAATGGTATAAATTGATGTAAATTGTGTTTGATATTGATTTTTGTTGCAAGTTTAGAGATGGGTAGATGATAAAATAGGGCACATTTATGATATTTGGGGGATTTGTTTGTTAAATTGAATGTTGTAAAGGGATTAGTTTGAAATGTGTTTGAAATTTTTATCTCCCTCACTGTTTAGGAACATTTCAATTGACACATATACACTTGTGGGACACGCTTTATGTGACTTATGTTTAATTTGGGACAGTGGTTGACATTTTGAAATAATGCTAGTGGTTTGAAGATTCTTTTCGTGTAGAGCATTAGTATTTGAAACACGACTTGTCGAAGGTCCTATTAAGATCGACCATCTACAGGGATTGGGTTTCTTAGATTCAATTAAGTACCTTAGTTACTTATGTCTAATTTTATTTAGAGAAAACTAACTTTGAATTTGTTCTTTTGACACAAATATAAAACCTATCCTATTATGTACAAAGTTGGAGTCCAATTTTAGAGACATTCGTTAATTGCAATTCATGAAGCACAACTATGAAATTAACTAAAGAATTTTAAAGCATGCAACAGTCCTAAGCCAAGAATTACTAAAATATCTAATTGACTCTCTCGAGCCCAATTGAACTCATGCCAGAAGTAAATCAACCTTTCGATCTATTTCTACAACTAGACATAGCGTTATGAAATTCTTTTAAAACTTCTAGTATTAACCTATTCATTCTCATGCAATAGATAAATCCTAGTTATGCATCTAAGTCCTTAGTTAAATTTACTTTTTCAAGCTAACTTTAACTCAACATACAAAGCTATGGCCAGAAGCTTAGAAGATTGATTCAGGATGCATAAAAGATGTTAGAAGCACATCCAATAAATCAAACATAGTTTTATACAATAATGCAATTAACTAAGAGTCTATAATACTCGAATACATTCAAATACAGTCCAGTAAATCCTAAAAATTAAGACACAAAGTAAAGGAAAGAGAGAAAAACTAGACGACGCGTGCCAACAGTCGTTCCTAAGGTGATGGGACGTGATGTCTCATGATCTCGAGCCTTAAGTCTCCTCCTTAGCTTTCCAATGTGCTCTCTAGACCTCTCAAACAATGCTTCGATCGAAATTAGGGTTTAGGTCTCTCCAAAATGGCTCCCCTCGCTTGAAATACAAACTTCTCTTTTATAATGTCGAGACAACATTGCAATGCTTGGGGCAGTGTTGGAACGTTGTCCCTGTGAATTTTATAAAAAAGGAAAATATTTGTTTGAGTAGCGTTGCAACACTATAGACAGCGTTGCAACGCTATTAATACATCCTTCCTTAAGCAAAGTAAATTCTATCTATCTCATTCCTTGCGTGTGTGTGTGTTTAACTTCCTTTCTATTAGTTTCTACTAGCTTAAAACACTTTTACCAAGACTTTCCTTCGTTTTCCTCTACACTGATTCTAAGTTCCAATTTTCAAGCTTTCTCACATTGCGGAGAGCAATCTACTTAAGTATTAATTTTCTTTCTCATTTTACAAGGGTTACTAACCCTCAAACTTATATGTTTCATTCTTACAGAGACCCTAGCTTTCACACTTCCACTGTAGGGACCCTTATCCAGAGCACTCGCTCGAGGGATGGCCTAACTGATCACAATGGAGGTAGCTCTTTTGATCCCCACACAATAAACACACAATTATTGATGGAACATTCTTTGGTTATCATTAAACATGCAACAAAATCAATAAAGAGAAAAGATCTTCTTATTTTGACAAATTTTAATCACTAACTTTCATGTAAGTTGACTATCAATTAGTTTTTAAGCCTATTGGGGTGACGACACCCTCTAGACTCAACAAAAGCATTCTAGCATTCGATCATAATAAAAAGTCAGTTATGTGCTCATGGTTTTACAAGGAATTCAAAGATAAAATTCAGATATACTCAATTCAGAACATGCTTCAGAAGTCATTCTATTGCAAAAAACAAAAAAACAAAAAAAAAAACATTTAGATTGCTTCCTAGGCTATCCTAATCAATCATCATGCCTTATAATTCATTCAAGCATGCTTAACGATCGAAAAAAATTTCTCAGAATTAGCAAGACTGCACAGTACTACCCACCCCCAAACTTAAAACTTACATTGCCCTCAAGGTAACATAATCAATGAAATAAATTAGGACAAGGGTAGAATGAGTGAATAATACTGCCATGATAAGATGAGAGATGGTTCCATGAGAATTCCTTGAATTGACTAGGAGGTTACTTAGTGTGGTCGAGGTTCTGCAAAATGGAAAAAAGATTTACTTGGCACTCTTTTTTCAAAACAACCTAAACTAGGAAAGAAAGACAAACAAGACAAGTAAATAAGGGAGAGAAAAAGCTTGGGTTGCCTCCCAAGAAGCTCTTTCTTTAACGTCTTTACATATGTCTTTCTATATCTCCACAGTAGTGCTTTACTCATTGGCCATTGACTCTGAAAGTTTGTCCATCGTTTGTTTGTAATTCGGGTGTTCCGTGTGGGAAAACGTCCTTGACTTTGAATGGCCTTGACCAACGAGACTTTAACTTACCTGGGAACAAACTGATAAAGAGCTTGTCGAAGGTTCTATCAAATAAAATTATTAACCAGACCTTTACAATTTGTAGTAGTAATGGTCAGGGTCGATCTCAGGGATTGGATTTCTTAGCTTAATTAAGTACTACAATTACCAATGCTCAATTTTATATAGAGAACCTAACTTTAGATTGGAACAAGATTAAACTAAATTAACTATTTACAAAGGTTGGACACACTTAGAGGGAACCTTCTTGAAACAATGATTTAATGTCATAAAACTAATTTGATCTTATAAAAGAGATAACTTACGTAAATAAAAGTTATAAGCCACTAAAATAGCCAATTTATTAGTTGACTTTTCTAAGCCCAACTAAACATCATGCTTAGTGATAAATCAACATTCCAGTCTATTTTTATAACTAAACATGGTATTGAATCAATTCTATTGTGACTTCTATTAGCAAGAGTTTCATTCCCATGCAAACATTCACTAATAGTTCTACATTCATATCTAAATTCGAGTTCTTTTTCAAGCAAAAACCCAATTTTATCATAATTAAACGTTGGCCAAACGATTAAACAATAATTTCTAGAATGCATAAATAAAAATGCTACAATATAAGTATCTCTAAAGTTAAACCAAATCAAGTTCAAGACAAAAATCATTCTCCCGAAATTCAACAATTACATATTAAGATTTAAGCAAACATCTAAAAACGAACGCTACAAAATAAATGAGAAAGTAAGGAAAAACTCTCTGACGCGTGCCACACTCGTTCCCGTCGTGAAGCGCCACGATCTCAAGCCTTGAATGTCTTCCTCAGCTCTCCAAAGTGCTCCCTTGGTCCCAAATATGATGTAGAAATCGATTTTAGACTGGTCTCTCTCCAAATGGTCCCCCCAAAATCGAAGCCATAATATTGTATTTATATCCTCGGGACAGCGTCGAGACGCTAGGGACAGCGTCGAGACCCTAATTCGCATGAAAAACACGGAGAGTCGGGGTAACGTTGAGACTAGGGGTGTAAAAAACTGAACCGAACAGAACAACCGAACCGAACCAAATCGAACCGGTTCGGTTCGGTTCAGTTTTCAACATAATTTGGCATGAATCGAACCGAACCGAACTGGTTCAGAAGGTCCTCGGTTTTCCTTTACCCGAACCGACACTTTCTTATTAGGGTTTTTTTTCGTCATTCAACCTTCCTTCATTCTGCCTCTTTCATCTTTCAACAACGTTGCCTCTCTCTCTCTCTCATTCTGCCTCTCTCGTCTTTCAACAACGCTGCGATTCGACTTCAATTTCCTTCATTCTGCCTCACTGCCGATCGATCTCCCTCTATCTCTGCTCGTGCTCACCTCGTGTTGATCTCCCTCTGTTTACTTGTGTCGCCGTCGATTTCTCTCTCCCTGCTCATGTCACCATCGATATCCCTCTGTTTACTTGTGTCGCCGTCGATTTCTCTCTCCCTGCTCATGTCGCCATCGATCTCCCTCTCTCTGCTCATGCTCATCCTGCCGGTGTTCAATCTCCTTATCTGTCTACAATAAGGTTAGTTTTCCAGTCACTGGCGATTTTTTGAATAATGGGTCTGTAACTTGAATGGTTTAAGACAATATTTTGAGTTGTTTAATCAGGGTCCTACTGCTAGATTATTGATGTAATCAATAGAACTGGTTGGCCACAATTTGTCTATATGGTTATAGAGTTGTCTTATCACTTGTTACTCTTTTGTGAAATATCCTCCTGTTTGTTTAGACCCTGAATTAGTAAGCTTATGAATTGGGAAAGGTCTCTGTTCATCACTGCTGCTTTGTCTAGATTTATAATGAGGGAGACAAAAATTAGATGGGAGAAATTTGGGAGTCAAATATTCGAAGTAAAAGCACACACTTCACTGGCCTTCATGTTTTAGAATTTTGGTAACGGACCGACAGTAATAGAAATTTTAAGATAACTAGGAAAAGTAAAGTGAAACTAAAGGAAGTATGTTATGCCATTACATTAGTTTTAACTCTCCCCGGAACTTCCCAACCTTGTAAATTGATCCTCCTCAGGCTCTTCTACTACCTTAGCTTCTAAATGGCAAACCAAACGCTGAATTTTCCCATGCTTGATGATGATCATACTCTTGCTGATCATCAACTTCTTGCTGTTTTTCTTTCTAAAACTGGAGCAAGATTATAGTTCCCTCTAGTTCCCTAGTTCCCTCTTAATTTAAATAATTTAAAAGCCATCCTTCTAGTTCCCTCTTTCTCCCATTCCATTTCCACTAAAATGTGCCCCAAATGTTCAGTCCCTCTCAACATTTTCTTTTTATTCCTTCATCAAAATTATACTTTCAACTCTCACCTAAGCCACCTTTCAATCTTCAATCTAATTATATTTTTGTAACAATCAATTTCAGAATAGTTTAATAGTATCAACAAGTTAAAAGTTTTGTGTTTTTAAAATAAATATATGTTTTTGTATAGCTTTTATTATTGACATGTTGGAGAAAGTTACAGTTAAAAAGGGAATATTAGTAGAGCTATCGACCTGATAAGCTGAAGATGTGCACCGACATGGCCTATGGGGAGGACTAGGGAGGGAATGGAATGGGGTAGCTTAGCTAGTAATATTGGCCTCAGGCATGCCTGTAAACCCGAGATTTTTCCTTGGAATTTCTTTAAAAAGAAATTTGTTATAACATTTTTGGGAAATTGTTGTATAAGGAAAAGAGGAATAAAACAAAAGAAAGGGTAAGGGAAAACAAAAAGGAGTTATGTGTTTTGGTATGTTTTGTTTTAAAAAAAAAAAAAGAAAAAGAAAAAGAATTGAGGGAATGGATAAGCTTTGGGAGCACTCACCCATTTTCTCCCATTTGCTTCTCTTTTATTAAAAAAAAAACAGAGCATTTCGTGGGATAGGTTGAAGAAAGAGGAAAAGAGAGCTTGCTGGGTTGGAAGTTGAAGAAGAAGGGGGAAAACTCAGCACAAGCCTCCATGACATCTAGGTGATCAACTGTACTCACTACTGTTGTTTAGATCGTTTTGAGCTCCACAAGAAGAGTTAAGAGGTGAGATTTGTTTTTCTTGAAATTTCACCCATTTTCGAACAAATTTCGTGAAGGAAGCTCGAGCAAAATCTGACTTTAAATTATTGATTTGCGAAGGGGAAGACAGAGGAGAGATTTTGCTGTCAAATCTGAGAAACCTATGGTGTTTGGGACGTTCTGATCTGTAGGATTTGAATCAGAAGCTCCATTAGGTATGGTTGGAAAGCTTATTTAATTTCCTATAACTTTCATGAAGAAGTCGTGAGTAAAAAATGATTTTAAGTGGCTTTAAAATTCAGGTCATGTGTGGTGTGCAGCAGAAAAACGATTCTGGAAATTTCAGAAGCTTATTTTTCGGGAAGTAGTTTTCGAGGTATTTACGGACACATACTTTGGGAATTTCGATTCCATTCCTTCAGATAAGTTTTAGAGGGTTCAAAAAGGAAGAGTTTGGTATAAAGTACATCATTTTTGGCCAAGTAATGAAGAAGTTATGAGTATGTGAGTTTAGAGGATGAAATTTGCAGAGTGCTGGAAATAGATGAAGTGATATTTGTAATCTTAAGTTTGAAAATCATGAGATTGAAGTTCTAATGCTTGGTTTTGGTTTTTTTGACAGGCCAAGAGGAAATAGGTCAAGTATACGGGCCGAGAATCTGGATCTAACGCTGTGAGTGACAAAACGAATTTCGAAAACATATTCTATGCTTGAATTCATGTCTATGTGAATATAAGACTTCATAGGAATGAATTAGCTTAAATGTTTTATGTTTTCTGAACACATGGTTATGAGCATACATGATTGCCTAGGAATGATTTTAAATGCTCGTTGTGAGCTTAGATTTTTCCAACAAAATTTACATGTGAGCATATGTTTATTGATTTGCTAAAATCTAGTGAAAATGTTATGATTTCAGGCAAGCATGCTCTAGCAGGTAATGTTTAAAGATTATCATGTGTTTTTTTGAGACTCGAATGAGTAAATGATTGAGATATTGAGCCGAGGCTGGTTAGTACCGCGTGCACACAGGTCGTTTTCTGTTGTCAACGTTGAGTCTACTCCGTGACAACAATGTTGTCGTGAGTGTTGGGCGGGCCCGACTACGACAAAGACGATGGGAGTGCTGGGCGAGCCCCACTACATCGTAGAGTGAACGTTGGTTGTACTGGGCGTGCCCTACACAACGTAGATTGTCATATGTTACTAGATGGTTAATATTCTTGGTATGCCTTGCGAGTTTTTAATGACATACTTGTTGGATTTCTGAGAAAGACTATGGTAATTATACGTTTATATTTAGCGCTTGACTACCGACACATATGCCCAGAGTTTACCAAATGTTGTAATTTGCGAGTTAATAGTTATAAACTCAGTCACTCACTGAGCTTCCCAGCTCATTCTTTCAATGTTTTCCAACTTTTCAGGTAGTGATCGAGCTCCCGGTGCCTGAAATCCTGCCATAGTCTGCCGAAAGCTCTACGAGTTTGATATTTTGTACGTGGGTGGAACTGTATAGCAAGTCCAAACATTTTGTAGATATTCTGAGAGGAACATATAGTATATTCATGTATGCACTAGTGGTCGTGGTTGTGTAAACCATGGTTGGGATGTATTTTGGTTGTAGTACTCCCTACCCGGTTAGAAGTTCAAGTGGGGTTTAAGTAGGACTGCTCCGTATGTATGTATAGTGATTTTCAAACTTCCGCTGTGTTGTGTTTAAACATTTTAATTCAAGTATAGTATGTTTATCAAGTATAACAGGGTCACAGGTATCGTTACGGAGGAAACGATGTCTGTTGGCTTCACACCATCTTCCGGGCTAAGTTAGCAGGTGGTTCGGGAGGGGGTGTGACAATGCCTTTGTAATTGTCTCTCTCTTGTTTTTTTTTTCCTGAGTTGCTTTTGCTTTTGTTTGTTTCTTCCTTTACACAGGAGAGATTGATGTTAATAGTGGGAGTGACAAAGGGGTGCCCCATGGCCTTGAGAGTAGTGTTGTCTTGCATTCAGCACATATATAAAATAAATAAATATATTCATAAATATTTTTTAAAAAAATCTCATGGCATATCTGAGGAATTTTCAGAATCATTTTAGCTTTTCAACCATTTATTTCCAAAAGGGTCCTATAAGCTTTTTTGCTGCAAAACCCACATTCCTTGTTTGCAAGAATGGTAAGAGAGAAGAAAGACAACAAGTAAAACATCTAGTGGAGAAACAAGTATTAGAAAACCTTTATTTGCAAGAATGAACCTTTATTTGCAAGAATGGTAAGAGAGAAGAAAGACAACAAGGAAATAATGGTTTGAAGAGATGGATATAGTGTATATTCCAGGTTGAATATTGCTAGCTTTTGCCCTAAGAAATAGATTTTAAGAACATATCATTGTTGTTTGGTGACAAAAGAACTTGATCTACAAAGAGGAGAGAGACATTTATGAAGCATGTCCTAGTTGACATTCATTTTGTGTTCAACTTGTTTCTTTCTATTAAAGTTTTTTTTCCTTTTTTTTTTTTTACTTTTTGTGGTGGTTTTACTTTTTGTGGTGTAACCCACTTTTATGTAGAACCTTGTTGTAATTATTATCCTCTTTTTAACCACGTGAAAATTTTGAGTACTCATGAATTGATTTAATTTATGTCTCAGGATGTCTTCATCTTTTACTACTGAGACTTCTAAGTAAAGTCATTCTAGTCAAACTCTTTGTTCAGTTGAAAGTGATAATCCTAATCCATGTGTTAGTAGTAAAGTAGGATTATTAGGGAAAAGAAAACCTGCTAAACAAGCTTCAAATGCATGGGAGCATTTTATTAAAGTAGAGGGATGTGATCCTGAATTTCCTAGGGCAGCTTGTAAATATTGTGGGGTTACATATGCATGTGATTCTAAGAGAAATGGAACAACAAACTTGAAAAGGCACTTAGAGAAATGTAACAAGTATGTAAGTAATTCAAAAGATTATGTTGAAGGAGAGGGAGATTCTGAATGTAATGTGATAACTACATCGTTCACTCAAGAGAATTGTAGAACGATGCTTGCTTGTATGGTCGTATTGGATGAATTGCCATTTAAGTTTGTAGAAAGTGAAGGATTTCACGAATTTTGCAAGGCATTAAATCTTGAGTTTGTAATTCCATCACGAGTCACTGTTGCAAAAGATTGTTTTCAATTGTACATGAAGGAGAAAAAGAGGTTGAAGAGTGTCTTAACTCGAACTGATCAAAGAGTTTGTTTAACGACTGATACATGGACTTCCATTCAGAATATTAATTACATGGTTATAACTGCTCATTTTATTGACAGTGATTGGAACTTGCACAAAAGAATTTTGAACTTTTGTCAAATAACTAATCATAAAGGAGAGACGATAGGAAGAGCAATTGAAAAATGCTTGCAAAGTTGGGGCATTGATAGACTTTTTACCATCACTGTTGATAATGCTACCTCAAATGATGGAGCAATGACATATTTGGTTAAAAAGTTTACAGGAAGAAATGAATTGGTGTTGGATGGTGAATTTCTCCATGTTTGATGTTGTGCTCATATCCTTAATTTGCTTGTTAGTGATGCTTTAAAATATTTGCATGTGTCTATCATTCGCATTAGAAATGTCGTGAAGTATGTTAGGTCATCTCCTTCAAGATTGCAAACATTTAAAGACTTTGCTAGAGAAGATAACATTTCAACAAAAAGTTGTCTTAGTATGGATGTTCCAACACAATGGAATTCGACTTTCACTATGTTAGATGGAGCAATTAAGTTTCGAAAGACCTTTGATAGATTAGAGGAACATCACCCAAAATATTTGCCAGAAGGTGAGATGCCTACTATTGATGATTGGGATAATGCTAAGGTGTTTGTAGAGTTCTTGAAGACTTTTTTAGATGTTACTTTAAAGTTTTCTGCATCTATGTCTGTAACTTCAAATATATTTTTTCATGAAATGTGTTTGGTTTAAGAAATAATTCGTGAATACTCGTCGTACAAGAATAAGTTGTTAAGTCAGATGGCATCAACCATGCAAACAAAATTCAACAAGTATTGGGGTATAACTACAAGTGAGAAAACTAATTTATTGTTGTATGTTGCTGTTGTGCTTGACCCTAGATATAAGTTGAATTATGTTAGTTATTGCTTTCATGAATTTTTGGAGGAGAAAAGTGCGAAAGAATGGATAGATAAGGTTGAAGAAGCATTGTGCCGACTATGTGATGATTATTATTTAAGAATATCAGTGAAAAAAGGACAGCATCCACAAACACAAGCATTTACACCCACAGAAGCATCAAGTTGTCAAAGTCAGAGTGAAACATCATCTATCTCCTCTAATGCACCGAGTGGAATTGGGTCTTATAAGGTACGTGCTGCTGTCCATGATAGATATAGACTAAGTAAGAAAAAAGATCCAGATGATGGCAAAGCTGAGGTGGCTCGTTATCTAGATGAGGCTTGTGTAGAAGAAGAACATTTTGATATACTAAATTGGTGGAAGTTGAATTCTACTCGATTTAAGATTATTAGTCAAGTAGCCAGGGATATCTATAGCATTCCTATATCTACTGTGCCATCTGAATCAGCTTTTAGCATTGGAGGATGGGTTTTAGATTCTTTTCGGAGTTCATTAACTCCTCAAACTGCAGAGGCACTCATTTGTGCTCAAAATTGGCTTCAATCTAAACCTCTAGATTTGAGTGAAGAAATTGATGAGGGTAATAAATAATGACATTGTAATATGACTTCAAAGTTTATTTATTTCGTTATATACATTTTATGAGCTAATTGTTTTTCTTTCTTATCTAGAATTCATAAGCATACGAAAGGAGATGGAACATGCCTTTGACAACTTCGGAGTTGGAAGTTGTGCTGAGAATTTGTAGGAGTCAAGGAGTAGCAATGGAATCCATTGATGTTGGAAGTTGGAGCTTATTTTAATTTTACTTTTTGAAAACTTCATTTAATTTATATTGTGTAAACTTTGACATTTGAAACTATGTGTATGTGTTTTTTTTAATATTTGTTAGCTATTTTTCTTTAAAAGTTAAAGCTTATTGTTGTGTATATGTATTATTATTAGGTACATCCTTGAAACTTCAAGTTGAACACTAGATGGAATCCATATATATGTATTTTAAAAAAAAAAAAAAAAAAGCTGAACCGGTTCGATTCGGTTCTGATCTGAACCAGTTCGGTTTGGGTCGGTCGGCTCTCTTTTTTACAAAAACTGACCTGGTTTGGGTCGGTTCGATTTTTCAAAAAATCGACCCGACCCGACCCACTTACACCCCTAGTTGAGACGTTGTAGACTAGTTCCCGACGTGATGTCCTATGATCCCGAGCCTTGAGTCTCCTCCTTATCTCTCCAATGTGCTCTCTAGACCTCTCAAAGAATGCTTCTATCTAAATTAGGGTTTAGGTCTCTCCAAAATGGCTCTCCTTGCTCGAAATACAAACTTCCCTTTTATAATGTCAAGACAGCATTACAACGCTAGGGGCAGCGTTGCAATGCTGTCCCTTCGAATTTTATAAAAAAGAAAAATATTTGTTTGAGTAGTGTTGCAACGCTATAGACAATGTTGCAACGCTATGGCTGTAGTTTTTCAAGGTTGAAAAGCTCTTCAAATGGCGTTGCAACGCTATAAGGAGTGTTGCAACGCAATGCCTTAGGGTCCAAATGCCTTGTTCTTCTTCTTCAACACTTGAATCTTCAAATATAGCCTTACGTCGCTCAAATTTGTTCAATTATCTCACAATTCTCCAGTTTTGCTCCAAATGCTCGATTTCTGAGAAATAAACATAAAAATACATGAAAGCACACAAAATCATAGCAAAACTAGCATAGAAATAAACCTAAAAATAGCACATTTATGCATGCTATCAGTATTTGACACCCATTGAGAGAATTATTATTCAAAGTGTGAAAATCTAATCTTTGAGTGTCCTAAGTTTGATAAAGGAGAAGCATGGTTAGACTAATTTTTGGGCTACAATAGGATGTCTTGCTCTGTCGTTTATCCCTCATCTCCTGGTTGCTGAGCTAGTTTCAAAATTTACTAATATTTTGTACTATTGGTGTTAGGAACAAAACAATGACTCCATAAATATCTCGTGGTGCTTCCTCATCTAGATCCTCTTTTGACTCACATAGATTTTTCGATCAGGAGGCTGCTGACTGGTACAAGAGTCATGTCTTCTCATGATCGATAGTTGCTGAGAGAGGGATCGCTCAAATGACTCCCACCATCAACACTTACATGCCGTCATCCTAGAGAGAGGGTGGAACATCCTAGTTTAGCACCCCGATGCTGGCATCGTGGCCATAGTTCGAGAGTTCTACGCCAACCTACATGTTGATGATCACCACTCCTACATGTGAGGATTCTAGATCCCATTCGATGCCACCGCTCTCAACAACTATTACCTGCTCCCCTCCTATGACAGGGATGAGTATACCGAGTATGTTGCTGGGCAAGTTGACTACACTCTGATTATCCAATAGTTGTGTTAGCCAGATGTGGAATGGACAAGGACAACACGAGGAGATGTGGTTCGGTTCAGGGCTTCAAATTTGAGTGTCACCAACAGAGTGTGGCACAACTTCATATATGCAAAGCTACTTCCCGTCTCTAGACTAATTGATGTGACGAAGGAACGAGCCATTCTCCTGTATGCTATTTTCACAAGTAAGATCGTCTCCTTTTCGGGAAGCTTACCTGTCGGTCTATCAGACACATCAGGTGCGGTGGCATCACTGTCGGATTTGGCCACGCCTTATTGATCATAGATTTATGTTGATTTGCTGGGGTCACTTAGGCCCCAAATGAGGAGCTGATATAGCCACAAGCGATCATGGATCAAAATTTCATCATGAGATTGTGTGGCTGAGATTACCCGCAGGGAAGTGACAGAAAGCATGAGGATGAGGACGAGCAAATATGCAGGAGCAACCTCAAGGCCTTCCAGCTCCACTTGCAACACAATGACCGTTATAGGATTCAGCAGCCATTTCAACACTACTTGATATGATCAAGCGCCGCCAGCTAACGACGAGTCCTATCATCAGCACCTCTACACGTGCCTGCACCATATGGCTGGTGGCGACCTGACCTTTAAACCTCTGATGCTACCATATGCCTCATCTGACAAGGAGTGAGGTCATTTATTCAGGGCAGTTTCTTTCCCCCCTAGTTTTTATTTATATTTGCATTTGTCCTCTTTCCCTATATTACTTTTTTCCATTGTATTACATTGAGGATAATGTAATCTTTTAGGTTGGGGGTACTTGTGTTTGTTATTTTGAATATTTGCAAACCACAGTGTTTACTTAATTTTGATCTGCACACTTAAACTATCCACCTCACATTTCATTTAAGCGTAAACTTTTCGATGGCCTATGAGGATATTGATTTTGACTTTAGAATAATCATTTGGTTTCGAGGTATGTGACTAGCTTTCTTGATTCGAGCTAGAATTAAACCCAGTTCTTGATCTACTTGCAACTGAAAGAGCACTTAGTCTACCTATTCAGGGTTTTGAAGGCTTAGACTTAGGTTATGTAACTCATATGCTTGTTGTCACCACGAAAGGTCTTAGAAACTAATTAGAGAGTCTACCTGCATGATATTGAGTAATGTGACACTGAGGAATACTTGCATGATTGATTTGCCTTTGATTGAATATCTAAAATGAAAAAAAAAATCTTGTGTTTAAAAAGATTAAGGAAAAAAAGAGCTACCTCCTGTGTGATCAGTTAGGCGACCCATGAGCGAGTGCACTGGGTAAGGGTCGCTACATAGGATGTGTGAAAGCTAGTTCCCACTAAATTAAAGTATAATTTAAAGTTGGGTGGGCCTACCTCGGGCCCTTGGCACCGTAGTGGCATATTACCCTTTTTTAGCGTGGGAAAGCTTGAAAATTAGAACCTAGAACCAGAGTAGAGGGAAGATGAGTCGAAGGTCACATAAAATAGGTCTGGGCTTATAAAGACTAGTTTGGGATAGACTATCAAACACACACGCAAGTAATGATAGAATCAGATTTGAAATTTCTTGAATGTAAACTCTAGCCACAAATCTTGGTTCTTTATGATTGCTTTAATTTCAAAATTTCTAAGGCTTGGGTCATCCATACATTTTATTCTAGATGTTTCAAGGGATTGCTTTCATTTGTTTTGCTAAAGGACTAGCAAATATTTAATGTAAACCCGGAATCCCTCCTTGAAAATTCTTAAGAAAAAATGTATTGGTAAGCTTGTTAAAAAAAAAAAGAGAAAGAAAGGTGGAATGTGTTGTATTGTTTTTTCTAAATAAAAAAAAAAAAAAGAAGAAGAAACTAAAACAAAAGAGAAATGGAAAGTGGAAGGTGTATGTTTTGTTTAAAAAAAAAAAAAAAAGAAAAGGAAAAAGAAATGTGGGAATGGATAAACTTTGGATCACTCACCGCCAAAAAATAATTAAATAAGTTTTTTTTACCCATTTTCTCCCATTTGCTTCTTTTTTATTAAAGAAAAACAGGGCATTTCGTGGGAGAGGATGAGAGAAAGAGAGGAAGGAGGATTTTCTTAGTTTTGAAGTTGAAAAAGAAAGGGAGAAGATTCAATTCAAGGTTGCATGGCAGATTTGGTGATCAATCCTGCTCACTGCTGATATTTGGGTTGTTTTGAGCTCCACAAGAAGAATTAAGAGGTGAGGTTTAATTTTCTGGAAAGTTAACTCATTTTCAAACAAATTTCGTGAAAGAAGCTCGAGTAAAATCTGATGTTATGTTAATGATTTGTGAAGAGGGATTTGAAGGAATGTTTTTGCTATCAAATCCGGGGAACCTCTGTTTTTTTTGGATGTTCTGATCTGTGGAATTCGAATTAGAAGCTGTATTAGGTATGGTTGGAAAGATGATTTAATTTCCTATAACTTTCATGAAGAAGTCGTGGTTAGAAATTGACTAGAAGTTTCTTTAAAATTCATGTTAAGTTTAGGGTGCAGCAGGGAAACGAGTCTGGAAAGTGCAGAAACCTATTTTGTAGGAAGTAGCTTTCGAGGTATTTACGGACATATCCTTTAGGAATTTCAATTTCATTCCTTCAGATAAGTTTTAGAGGGTTCAAAAATGAAGAGTTTGGTATAAAGAACATCATTTTTGAGCAAGTAGTGGAAAAGTTATAGGTGTGTGAGTTTAGGGTATAAAATCTGTAAAGTGCAGGAAATAGATGGGAGGGTTTTTTGCAACCCTAGGCCTTAAGTTTTTGAGGTCAAGATTCTAATGCTTGGTTTTGTTTATTTGGCAGGCCAAGAAGAAATAGGACAAATTTACGGACCGAGAATCTAATATTAACGCTGTGAGTGACAAAATGAATTCTGAAAATAAATTCTATGCTTGAACTTGTGTTCATGAAAAGAAAAGACTTCCTAAGAATGATGTAGCTTAAAGATTTATGGTCTCTTGAACACATATTCATAAGCATATATGGTTTCCTAAAAATGATTTAAATTGTTCGTTGTGAGCATATGTTTACTGATTTTCTGAAATTAGAAGAAATACCTTAATTCCAAGTCTACATGTGTTAGCAAGAACTGTTAAAGGTTTTCATGTGTTTCTCTGAGACCTGAATGAGTTAATGGTTGAGATACTGAGCCCGAGGTTGTATAGTACCGTGTGCACACAGGTCATTTTCTGTTGTCGACGTTGAGTGTACTCCGTGACAACAATGCTGTCGTGAGTGCTGGGCGAGCCCCACTACGACAAAGACGATGGGAGTGCTGGGCGGGCCCCACTACATCGTAGAATGAACATTGATTGTACTGGGCTAGTCTTACACAACTAATTTGTCATATGTTTAAAATGGTTAATATTTTTGACACATTTGCTGGACTTCTGTAAAAGCTATTGATGTTATATGTTATGATTTATGAGTTAATAGTTTTAAACTCAGTCACTCACTGAGCTTCCCAGCTCATTCTTTCAATGCTTTTCCAACTTTTCAGGTAGAGATCGAGCTCCCAGTGCCTGAGATCCTGCCATCGCCGCCGAGGGTTCTCAGAGTTAGATACTTTGTACGTGGGTGGTATTATATAGCAAGTCTGCTCGTAGTGTAGATAACTTAAAAGGAACGTATAGTTTCATTTGTGTATGCACTAGTGGTCGTGGTTGTGTAAACAACGAGTGGTTGTGTTTGGATTGTTCAAGTGAGGTTTTGAACTATATCTGCTCCGTGTGCATATGTAGAAATTTTCCAGGGTTCCGCTGTGTGATATGTAAAGTATTTCGTTTACAGGTATGGTTTGTTTATCAGGAATTAAAAGGGTCATAGGTATCGTTAAAAAGTGAAACGATGCCTGTTGGCTTCACGCCTTCCTCCGGGCTAAGATAACAGGTAGTTCGGGAGGGGGTGTGACAAACTTGGTATCAGAGCAGTTAGCTCCATGGGAAACGAGATAGAGCGAGTTAACTCTAAGGAAAAATTAGGAAGTAGAGGGCATGTTAATGAATTAGTTCAGATAGAACTAGTAAAGCATGGTCCAAGTAAGGACAAGAGTAAGTCCAGTCAGGACTAGAAAATGAGTAGAAGTTTAGTATTGTGCATTTGAGTTAAGTATTGTGCATTTGAGTTAAGTATCCATAGCATGTCTAATATATTGATATGTTATAGGAGTCATGCCACCACGTACTAGTAGACAACGCAGGCAGGATCAGGATGGGACGCAGGATCCTACCCAAGGCCAATCTGTGAGGGGGTCTAGTGCCCCGAGAGTTCAGACTAGGGCAGGAAACGAGCAGCATGCTAGTTCCTCACAGGAGGAAGGTAGGCCAGAGAGAGCATGGCCAAGTGATCCAGAGAAGACATATGGAATAGAACGCCTGAAGAAACTAGGAGCCACAGTGTTTGAGGGTTCCACAGACCCAGCTGACGCCGAGGTTTGGTTGAATATGCTGGAGAAATGCTTTGATGTGATGACTTGTCCTGAGGAGCGAAAGGTCAAGTTGGCAACATTTCTGCTGCAGAAGGAGGCAGAAGGATGGTGGAAATCGATACTAGCCAGGCGTAATGATGCACGTACCATGGATTGGAATTCTTTCAGAGGCATATTCGAAGACAAGTATTACCCTATCACGTATCGTGAGGCAAAGAGGGATGAGTTCTTAGAGTTGAAGCAAGGGTCGCTTTCAGTGGCCGAGTATGAGAGGAAGTATACCGAGTTATCCCGGTATGCTGATGTGATTGTGGCATCTGAGAGTGACAGGTGTCAAAGGTTTGAAAGAGGGTTGCGTTTTGAGATACGTACCCCGGTCACAGCTATCGCAAAATGGACGGACTTTTCCCAGCTAGTAGAGACTGCCCTACGTGTGGAGCAAAGTATAGCAGAAGAGAAGTCAGTAGTGGAACCTAGTCGTGGGGCTTCGACGGCTAGTAGCTTCCGAGGTCGTGAGCAGCGAAGGTTCACACCTGGGGTGAATGTTTCAAGTCGTCAGGACTTTAAGAACCGATCTGGTGGCCAGGCATCGAGGCAAACGAGTGTGGGTAGTACCTATCAGAGGCAGAGTCAGAGAGCACCCAATCAGTCTGCTAGATTTGTAACAAGACCGCAGGCAGGGCAAGAGTCTATTGCCAGTGTGACGAGGAGAACCCCATGTATGAATTGTGGCAAGAATCATCGGGGCCATTGTCTTGTTGGTGCCGGTGTGTGCTACCAGTGCGGACAACCAGGGCATTTCAAGAGAGATTGTCCACAGCTGAGAGTGGTCGCACAGAGAGACCTGGGGGTTGAGTCCCAGACGGTTGAGCAGCCGAGGGTTCCAGTAGCTGCAGGGGAGGGCACCAGTGGTGCTAGACAGAAAGGAGTTGTAGGGAGACCTAGACAGCAGGGAAAGGTTTACGCTATGACTCAGCAAGAAGCAGAGGATGCACCAGATGTTATTACTGGTACGATTTCTATTTGTAATGTACCTACACGTGTTTTAGTAGATTCAGGTGCTACGCATTCCTTTGTTTCTAGTATGTTCCTAACGAAACTAAATAGGAAGCTAGAGCCTTTATTTGAGAAGTTAGCTATATACACTCCAGTTGGTGATGCTTTACTAGTCAATGAAGTGCTGCGGGATTGTGAGGTCTTAGTAGAAGGTCTCAGTATGTTAGTGGATCTTCTTCCACTAGAGCTGCAGGTGTTAGATGTAATTTTAGGGATGGATTTCTTATTTACTCATTATGTTTCCATGGATTGCCATAGAAAGGAAGTGATTTTCAGGAAACCAGGTTTGGCTGAAGTGGTTTTCAGGGGCGAAAGAAAGATTATTCCTACGAGTTTAATTTCAGCTTTAAAAGCAGAAAAGTTGTTGAGAAAGGGTTGCACGGCGTTTCTTGCACACGTAGTAGAAGTGCAGGAAGGAAAGCTAAAACCAGAAGATGTTCTTGTCGTGAACAAGTTTCTTGATGTTTTTCCAGCTGATCTGTCGGGTTTGCCACCTGATAGGGAAGTTGAGTTCACTGTCGATTTGTTACCAGGATCAGCACCTATTTCGCAAGCGCCGTATAGAATGGCACCAAGCGAGCTCAAGGAATTGAAGATACAATTACAAGAACTAGTTGACAAGGGATACATCAGACCTAGTGTATCGCCTTGGGGAGCTCCAGTGTTATTCGTAAAGAAGAAAGATGGTACTCTAAGATTATGCATTGACTATAGGCAGTTAAACAAGGTTACGATACGTAATAAGTATCCTCTACCACGCATAGATGACTTGTTTGACCAGTTAAGGGGAGCATCAGTGTTCTCTAAGATTGATTTAAGATCAGGATACCATCAGTTAAAGGTTAGGGAATCAGACATTCCTAAGACGGCATTCAGAACGAGGTACGGGCATTATGAATTTTTAGTAATGCCATTCGGTTTAACAAATGCGCCAGCAGTTTTCATGGATCTCATGAACAGGATTTTCCATCAGTATTTGGATCAGTTTGTGATAGTGTTCATCGATGACATACTAGTTTACTCAATTGACAGGGAAGCCCATGAGAAACATCTGAGGATTGTTTTACAAACACTACGTGATAACAGTTGTACGCTAAATTTAGCAAATGTGAGTTTTGGTTGAATCAGGTAGTGTTTTTAGGGCATATTGTTTCGGCAAATGGAGTTAGTGTGGATCCGCAGAAAGTGGAAGTTGTGGTCAACTGGGAGAGACCAGCTAGTGCGACAGAGGTACGTAGTTTCCTAGGCTTGGCAGGATACTACAGACGGTTTGTTGAGGATTTCTCATGACTAGCATTACCCTTAACAGCTTTGACAAGGAAGAATGCTAAGTTTGAGTGGTCAGATAAGTGTGAACAGAGTTTTCAGGAGCTGAAGAAGAGATTAGTAACAGCACCTATCCTGGCACTTCCTGTAACGGGGAAAGAGTATGTGATTTACTGTGACGCTTCGAGGCAAGGATTAGGGTGTGTGCTCATGCAAGAAGGAAAGGTAATAGCTTATGCGTCAAGGCAATTGAAAAAGCACGAGTGTACTTACCCTACCCATGATCTTGAACTAGCAGCAGTTGTTTTAGCATTGAAGATCTGGAGGCATTATTTGTTCGGTGAGAAGTGCCACATTTTCACGGATCATAAGAGTCTGACATATATCTTTGATCAGAAAGAGTTGAATATGAGACAGAGACGATGGCTAGAACTGATTAAAGATTATGATTGTACTATAGAATACCATCCAGGTAAGGCGAACGTAGTAGCAGATGCATTAAGTAGGAAGTCGAGACTTCCTAGGGATGCTTTATGTGGTATGCGAGCAACCTTCTTAAGTACGCTAAGAGGTTCAAAGGCGGTTGTGACTGCAGAGGATTCAGGAAGTCTCTTGGTTCAATTTCATGTCAGGCCTTCGCTTATAGCAGAGATTGTGAGGAAACATGCCGAGGATAGGGACTTGCAGAAGAGGTTTGGGAAGTCCAAACAGGACCCAGAGGGGGAGTTTCTGATAGGAGCAGATGGAGCTATATTGAAGCAAGGAAGACTATGCGTTCCGAATATTAGTGAGCTTAAAGATGCTTTACTAGAGGAAGCTCACAGTTCAGCTTACGCTATGCATCCAGGAAGCACCAAGATGTACAAAACTTTAAAGGGGTCATTTTGGTGGCCTGGGATGAAGCGGGAGATAGCTAATTATGTTGATAAATGTTTAATTTGCCAACAGGTTAAACCAGTTAGACAGAGGCCAGGGGGACTCCTTAATCCACTGCCAGTGCCGGAGTGGAAATGGGAGCATATCACTATGGATTTCCTTTTTGGATTACCACGTACTTCTGGTGGACATGATGGTATTTGGGTAATAGTGGATAGACTCACTAAGACAGCACGGTTTATACCGATTAAAGCGACGTATACACTTGATCAGCTTGCTAAGCTATACGTCGACAAGATTGTGAGTCAGTACGGAGTGCCAGTGTCCATAGTTTCAGATAGAGATCCGAGATTTACATCTAAGTTCTGGCCTAGTTTACAGAAAGCTATGGGGACGAAATTGAATTTCAGCACAACGTTCCACCCCCAGACAGATGGTCAGTCAGAGAGGACCATCCAGACCTTAGAGGACATGTTGAGAGCATGTGTCCTTCAGTTTAAAGGAAGTTGGGATACCCACTTATCACTTATGGAGTTCGCTTATAATAACAGCTATCAGACTAGTATCGGCATGGCACCGTTTGAGGCTTTGTATGGAAGACCATGTAGAACTCCCATGTGTTGGAACGAAGTGGGGGAACGGAAGCTAATCGGACCTGAGTTGGTACAGGTTACGACAGACAATGTGAAGGTGATTAGAGAAAATCTTAAAGTAGCTCAAGATCGTCAGAAGAGCTACGCAGATAAGCGGCGAAGAGACTTAGAATTCCAGATCGGGGATCAAGTTTTCTTGAAGTTATCTCCGTGGAGAGGTGTCCTTCGTTTTGGTCGGAAGGGTAAGCTGAGCCCTAGGTATATTGGTCCTTATCAGATAACAAAACGAGTTGGGCCAGCAACGTACGGACTTGAGTTGCCAGCAGAACTATCTCGAGTGCATGATGTCTTCCATGTGTCCATGTTGAGGAAGTATATTCCAGATTCGACACATGTGTTGCAAGCACAACCAGTTGAGCTGGAGGAAGATTTGAGCTACATAGAGGATGCAGTTCAAATCCTTGATAGGAAAGAACAGGTTCTGAGAAACAAGACGATCCCACTCGTGAAGATTCTTTGGAAACATCACGGAGTGGAGGAGGCAACCTGGGAACCAGAAGACCAAATGAGGAAGAGTTACCTGACGCTTTTCATCTAAGGACTACTCAATTTCGAGGACGAAATTTCTTAAGAGGGAGGTAAGTTGTAAACCCGGAATCCCTCCTTGAAAATTCTTAAGAAAAATGTATTGGTAAGCTTGTTAAAAAAAAAAGAGAAAGAAAGGTGGAATGTGTTGTATTGTTTTTCCTAAATGAAAAAAAAAAAGAAAAGAAGAAACTAAAACAAAAGAGAAATGGAAAGTGGAAGGTGTATGTTTTGTTTTAAAATTAAAAAAAAAAAAGAAAAAAAAAAGAAAGTGGAAGGGTGGGAATTATAACCCTTCTACACACTTTCACCCAATTTAGATTTTCATTTACCAAAGGAAAATAGAGGGGTTTCGAGGGAGAGAGTCTGAAAAAGAAGAAGAAGGAGATTTTGAAGGTGGAATTGAAGAAGAAAAGGGGGAAACACAGTCCAAGTTGCATGGTAAATTCTGGTGTTCAATTCTGCCAACGTCTGGTTTTTTTTATCATTCTGAGCTCCACAGGAAGAATTAAGAGGTAAGGTTTGATTCTTCTGAAAGTTAATTCATTTTAGAACGATTTTTGTGAAGGAAGCTCGAGCAAAATCTGATGTTATGTTAATGATTTGTGAAGAGGGAACCGAAGGAGAGGTTTTTCTGTCAAATCCGAGGAACCTCTGGTTTTTGGGATGTGCTGATCTGTAGACTTCGAATTAGAAGCTGTATTAGGTATGGTTGGAAAGATTATTTAATTTCCTATAATTTTCATGAAGAAGTCGTGGTTAGAAATTGATTAGAAGTCGCTTTAAATTTCAGGTTAGTTTTGGGCTGCCGCAGGAAAACAGTTCTGGTTTTAGCTGAAACGTGTTTTGGGGAAAATAGATTTCAAGGTAGTTACAGACACATCCTTTAGAAATTTCGATTTCATTCCTTCAGATAAGTTTTAGAGGGTTCAAAAAGGAAGGGTTTGGTATAAAGAACATAAATTTTGACCAAGTAATGGAAAAGTTATGAGGGTGTGAGTTTCGGGTGTTAATCATGTGAAATGCTAGGAATTGATGGGGTGGTTTTTGCAACCCTAGGCCTTAAGTTCGTGAGGTCAAGATTCTAATGCTTGGTTTTGTTTATTTGGCAGGCCAAGAAGAAATAGGACAAATTTACGGACCGAGAATCTAATATTAACGCTGTGAGTGACAAAATGAATTTTGAAAATAAATTCTATGCTTGAACTTGTGTTCATGAAAAGAAAAGACTTCCTAAGAATGATGTAGCTTAAAGATTTATGGTCTCTTGAACACGAATTCATAAGCATATATGGTTTCCTAAAAATGATTTAAATTGTTCGTTGTGAGCATATGTTTACTGATTTTCTGAAACTAGAAGAAATACCTTAATTCCAAGTCTACATGTGTTAGCAAGAACTGTTAAAGGTTTTCATGTGTTTCTCTGAGACCTGAATGAGTTAATGGTTGAGATACTGAGCCCGAGGTTGTATAGTACCGTGTGCACACAGGTCATTTTCTGTTGTCGACGTTGAGTGTACTCCGTGACAACAATGCTGTCGTGAGTGCTGGGCGAGCCCCACTACGACAAAGACGATGGGAGTGCTGGGCAGGCCCCACTACATCGTAGAATGAACATTGTTTGTACCGGGCGAGTCTTACACAACTAATTTGTCATATGTTTAAAATGGTTAATACTTTTGACACGCTTGCTGGACTTCTGTAAAAGCTATTGATGTTATATGTTATGATTTACGAGTTAATAGTTTTAAACTCAGTCACTCACTGAGCTTCCCAGCTCATACTTTCAATGTTTTCCAACTTTTCAGGTAGAGATCGAGCTCCCAGTGCTTGAGATCCTGCCATCGCCGCCGAGGGTTCTCAGAGTTAGATACTTTGTACGTGGGCGGTATTATATAGCGAGTCTGCTCGTAGTGTAGATAACTTAAAAGGGACGTGTAGTTATGTTCGTGTATGAAACTAGTGGTCTTGGTTGTGTAAACAACGAGTGGTTGTGTTTTGATTGTTCAAGTGAGGTTTTAACTAAAACTGCTCCGTGTGCATATGTAGAAATTTTCCAGGGTTCCGCTGTGTAATATGTAAAGTATTTCGTTTACAGGTATGGTTTGTTTATCAGGAATTAAAAGGGTCATAGGTATCGTTAAGAAGTGAAACGATGCTTGTTGGCTTCACGCCTTCCTCCGGGCTAAGATAACAGGTAGTTCGGGAGGGGGTGTGTCAGCACTCCTCTCCCTTTTAAAAGAGATACTTTTCTTTCCTAAGTGGGCCTAGTAATCAAGGGCATTTATGACACCCATTGTTTGTCTTTGCGTCAAAAAGTGACTTAGGAAAATAGGGGTTTCTTAGAAAAAAAAAATAAATAGAAAATAAGGGATGAGTGTTTGCCTGACAGTTACAACCTTCCCAAGGTTTAGGTGAAGTTCTAAGAAGCAAGAGGGAAGTAACAAGATGGCCAATCTTAAACTGAAGTACAGATGATCGAACATCTTTCTCTCTTCTCTTCTTTTATTCTCTACTTCTCGTTGGACTTTTCTCTTTCGTTTTTTCTCTTTCTTCTTCTCATTCGATAGTCTTCTTCAATTTAGTTTTAGTTTTCCAGTTTACTTTATGCTCAAGTTTATTTTTTGAAAATTTCTTTTATGAGTTGTAATTTACTTCATCCGTGCGTGGAAAAGAAGAAGTTCTTGTCGATCTCATGTTCATCGCAGATTTTAAGTTTTTATTTCTATCTTTACTTTAGATCTAAGAACTTCTGCATTTTGCATTTGTATTTCTGTTCTTTACATTTTGAAATTATGTTATTCATCTTGTTCTCTTCTTCTATTTCATTTTTGTTTTTCACCACCATGAGTGGCTAGATCTCCATGGTTTGGGTTTGGTGAACCCTATATTGTAACGTCGATGAATTAAGCAATAAATGAATGGTTTATTTCTCCATTTCCTATTGATCTATTTAATTCTTTAATTGCTTCTTTCCGTTTGGCCAACTGAAGTGAAGTAAAAACATGTTTTAATACTGAAAGGGTTAGAATATGTAGAAATCTCAAGAGGAACGAGATTGTTAAAATTGCTAGGGTAATTTAGATATAAAATATCCACTCATAAAACGTAATAAGTCAGTTTACATGTATTGAATCTGCTATAGAAATATAGGGTTCAGTTCTTAACATCCTTCTTGAAAAAATTAGGGTAAGTAGGTACCTAGTTCTAATTGAGAAAGAATCCAAAACTTTATTGCTATTTCATAAGGAAGAACAGTATAGGGGGATCGAAAGCCAAGCTTGTTTAATCTTCGTGCATCTAAAACGTTGATTTATTTTGTGTTTTTAGATTCGTCACATCACATCTTATTTTTTCTCTAAAACCTATTGTAATATAATCAAATTAAGTCTTGTGTGAGAGTTGTATTTTCCTGTGGATTGATCTGTAGAATGCTTCCAGTGAATTATTTGCATGTTGTCAATGTATACTTGTGCTGATAATAAGGATAGAAATTAAGCTTTGTTCATGCGTTTAAAAGAGTTGAGCATATAATTAAATTCATTAAGTTTAATACTGTTGGAATTTATGCCCTAAAGCCTCATAATTAATAATTTATTTAATAATTAATAATAATTTTGATTATTTTATTTGCAATATAATATTATCCATTATATGAAAAATCCAAGGTTATTAGTGTAATTTTGAATAGTATGTGATTGACATACGAGATGATCATGTTCAAGAAATAACCTAAAGGGCCATAGTATATGGATAAGGTTGAGTGTCATATCATAGTAACACTATTGATACAGCCTTCTTTGTAATACTTACAAATGATTTGATCTAAATCGTTTATGTTGAGACATGTTAGTGGGGGTATCTTATACAATGAGTTTGTATAAGACTGGACCACAAAATAATTAATCTCTCTTTATAAATCCGTTAATTGAGAAGATTAATATTTCATCAAGATGATCCTATGCAACTCGATCTTAATCCTAAGTGACTTATGAACTCCTGTTTGTGAGGGCTTGTCCTTTGATTTGCATGGGTGTGAGTGGCTTTTGTACCCAATTTAATAAGCCTACCATTTTGAGAACTTGACCAAATAGGGAGCCGAGAACATAATCTCATAAGATAGAATTCACTCCTTCTCATATAGGGTAAGTAGATGAGTAGTTCCCTTAAGTGTTAATTTCGAGACTTGAACAATGGGGCCCCACCCTCTCACTAGCCCGAGAGGGACTTAATTTATGGTTGGATCATAAACAAATTGTTCATTAAAAGATCAATGGTATTTAAGGTGCAAGATGTAATTACAAGGGTAAAACGGACTTTTGACCCAGCTGTAATTACGAACAACTCGTGAAGGATCGACTTGCATGTAATGGTTATATCCATGGACACAACTTGTTCTACAGTGCATAAGAGTACAACTCTAGGTCTATAGCGGAATGACCTAAAGTTAATGAATGAAAATTGATTAATTAAAGAGTTTAATTAATTAATTTTAAATCACTTTTATAAGAGTGGAACCAAATATTAAAATGATTTATAACTAAAACTTTTACAAAATTAATTATAATTAAATTACTTAGCTTAAAACACTTATTTTAAAGTCACTCTAAAAAATGCCCTTAATCATTGAAAGTAACTTTTAATTGTATGACTATCACTATTCAAAGTATAGAACCAAACATTAAAATGATTATATGAAAATCACTTTTCATAATTCAATTATAAACAAATCAATTGTGCTAAAATCACTATTTCTAAAATCATTTCCAAACATGCCCTAAAAGATCAAAGTAGTTGAAAGAAAAATTTGAAATGTTCAAATTAATATTTAATATATTATATATATTAAATATAAAATAGGAAAATATATTTATTGTATTTGATACATTAAATATTAAAATAATGTATATTATGTACATTAAAGAAAAGATATTTATAAAATTTGAATAAGATACAACAAAAAACATCTCCTCAATAGAGAATTAGATAATTCTCTCTAGACTTTTTCCTCTCCAATCCCTTGTGGATTTTCTTTCAAGAGCCTCCCACAAGCTTTGATCCTGTGTTTGAGTCATAGCCAGGAAGACTTTGTGAAGAAGATAAAGACCTGCATGAAATATCTCCATATTTACTCCAAGTAAGTTTGCTTAATCTTATTTATTTTAGTTTAATTTTAAATAAAATCAAAGACGATCCAATGCTTCCGTTGCGGAGTGAAACGTTCATTCCTTCAATTGGTATCAGAGCGGTCCTTGAATTTTATTTAGAATTAAAGTTCAGTAATGGTGGGTATTTTAATTTGTTCATATATGTGATATATGTTGGTTTGCAAATTGATTGTTTAGGCTATTTGGCATTAGATTTATTATTTTTATTAGATCAATCGTAAAACCCATAACGGTTATGATTTTTTTTTAATTTCGAAGACGAGGTTTTTGTCATAAGACCAAAGGTTGCTGGCAAGTTTAATTCACAAGGCTTAGTATGGTTGGGTTCCATAATGTTGACCATGGAATCTCAAGCTTTTATATATATATATATATATATATATATACACACACACACATAAATCCAAGTGGGTGTTTAATAACTCAACCTTGAGTGTTTTTCTTTTGTGGTTGAAATTCAATCGACGGTGGATAATTATCTCTGAGCAATTGATCATTTTTTTCTATTGAGATGAGTGGACATAAAAGCTGTGTGCATGGGTGCTTACCAGCGAGAGCACACGGTGGAAGAATTTTTATTAATTTTAATCGGTGACACTAGTTGATTGATGCTGAAAAACCTGTTGTTCGGGGATCGATCCTTCGCAGGCGTGAACCGGCGATGTGGCGTCAATATTGCTAAAAAAAAAAAGGCCATGTATTTTTTGCAACTAATGCTATTAAGAAGATAAGATATTTAGGGTTTCAACCCTCATTTTGTGAAAAGATCTTGAAGATCAAGATATGTCTTGGATTTAAATTATTGTAATTTAAATTATTATCAATTTCTAGGATATGCCAAATATGCGGGTCAATTTTGCTAGTTTTAATTATGCATGTGATGTATGTTTCAAATTAATTGATTGTTGCATAAAGTATGTCATTTAGATTAAAAACCCACCATAGGTTAAGCATAATCATGCATCTTAATTATTTTTTAATATAATTGTTATATTTGAAATTTTTGATTATGATGTTTTCTAATAGAGTTAAAATGTTGTCCTAATAAATTTATATTTTCCACATCTTTTGAATATAATTGTTATATTTGGAAAATTAAATTAGGATATTTTCTTTCATAAATGAAATCCATATTTTCCTAATAGGATTAGGATATTTCCTAATAAGATTAGGATTTCCTTAAAATAAAGATTTTTTGATTCATGCTTTAAATAATCTAAAATTTAAATTTAATTTATCTTTATTTGTTTCCTAATAAGATTAGATTATTTTGAAATAAGATTAGATTTTCTAATTTCAAAATAAGAATAAATCTTTTAATTTCCTAATAAGATTAGGTCTTCCATAAACAAAGATAATTTAATTCAAAGATAAAATAGTTTAAGTTTGGAATTTAATTTATCTTTTATTTTTTCTAATAGGATTAGAATAAAATATCTAGGATGATCTTTTAATTTGTTTTAAATTGTTTAAAATGATATAATTTTAAGATTATCCAAGTGAATTAGTTTTTAATAGGATTAAAAACATTTATTTATAAATTCACTTAGGTTCATTAATATAGTAATTAAATTAATAATTACTTAATGAATTTTTGAAATAAAAATTGACTATAAGGGAACTCTATCTATGGAAGGTTCTGTCCATACTGAGGTATTTAAGATAACCAAAAGAGAACACCTCTAATTGGAAACTGACTTGAGAGTTGAATTAGTCAATTTTTATCAAGCATGTTCATAATGTGATTAGTTTTTTAAATAGTTTAATAAAATGTGGTAATTCATATTAAAATCAATCTAACAAACATAAAAGTTATGAATGATAGGTTGGGAACTTAGATAAATGAAATTAGTCTAATTTGTCTAAGTAAGAGAAAACTCTATTTCAAAATAGTAAGTGGGAGAATGATATGTGACAACACATCTTACGGTCTCCATCATTGGTTCACATCGTGAGATTCATGCGGGACCTCGTGACGGCTTTTGGATCGTCCCCCTATGGAAGGTGTTTGCATGGGTCAATATCAAGGTGAACTCCTTAGAAGGATATGATCGTAGTTTTGTTTCTAATACTTGACCAACCCTACGACGGCACTTATTGGGATAAAACTATGGGATCTAAAATGATGGGTCACACTTACAAAGGGCTTATTAAAGTTGTTAATAATGTCTTTGACCAAACTAATGGTAACTAAATATTATAGGAATAAGAGTTATTCTGGTATAATACTTGGTTGAGATTGTCTCAGTTTAGTGAAGGAACACTTGACCTACCCTACGGCGGCACTTATTCTAACTCACTAAAGTACCATAACATTAGAAATGATTTATAGGGTTCATTTTTTAATTATTTGATTTCTATGCTAAAATTGATTGGATAATTGTTTGCATGATGTTAAATAATATGTTTTATATATTTCAATATTATGTCAATTTCTCTCATGATTTTAATTTTTTAATGCTAATTTGTCAAGTGAGAAAATTTTATTACTTGGAATAGTAACATTAATGCTATAAATAAAATATTTATTTGTCTTTATTGAGAAATGTTCTCAAAGCCTGTTGCCAATACTAATCGAATTGTTCGTAAAACACATGATTAATGAATCAAAACTAATGAGATAGCTTGTAGATATCTCCTAGTTGACATGTTAGATGTCAAGCCTAGAAGATAAAAAAAATGACAACAACATATGAGACGTTGAAGTCAGTAGAAGTTAAATTTAGATAATTATCTAAATAATCTCGAATTTAAGTATTACAAAATTCCAAGAAAACAAACCAAATGACTGAAGCTATATAAAATGAAATAGTTCCTAAATTAGTCAATACAGTCACAATGAGAGAAATTTTTTAAATACCTTTATGAGAAGAATAATATAGATGAAAGTAAATTTGATTTACTAGATTTTTTGTGGAGAATAAATAACGTCACCTAGATAGTTGATACAAGATCCACTATCAAGATTTATTATTTATTACATTTAATATTTAATTTTTGGAAAATACTTAACATGTAGAATAGTTTCTACAGGTTGGCATCAGGAAACTCACCTCAATTAGTGTAATGGGAGACATTAAGATGTCATTAAATGATAATTGTTACTTAATGTTGAACGTGATGTTTTATTACCACAAGGGAGATTCAATTTCTTAAACTTTACTACTAAAAAATTCATATAGTATGAATTATTTTGAAGTATTAAAGTTTATATTTTCAAAATTGTTTGAAAATACATTCAGCTGAAAATAAGAACAATTTGTATATGTTAATATGTTAACATATACTATACAACAAAATACTGAGATATTCAGGATTATAGAATCTAGAATAGAAAGACAAATTGTTTTCTCCTAAAAGATACTTGACTTTGGTAGTTAAGGTTGATTAATATCAAATTGAATAGAATAAAAAGACTAGTAAGAGGTAATTCTCTAAAAGTTATAGTTAATTACGTTATTGGTCTGTAAATCTCGCCTTTCATGCAAGATAATCATTGGGTCTTCATTTAGGGCTACAATGCCAAAGAATACTTTAGGCTTACACATTCTAACCCAAATGATTTGGTGAATATATAAGCCAAATAAAGTCATGAATATTTTATCACTCTCGTTGATGATCATTCAAGGTACAAGTATCTTTACCTAATACAACATAAGTCTAAATTTTTGAAAAGTTCAAGAAAATTAAGGCTAAAGTTAAAAATCAATTAGGTAAATCTATCAAGATATTATGATTAGATCATAATAAAAAGTACAAGAACCTTACGTACTAAGACAAATTGATAGAAAATAGGTTTTTATCCCAATTATTTTAAATACCAAGTACATTTATGTGAAATTGTACTGCAAGAGGAGAAACAAAAACTTGTTGGACATGGTCACATCAATAGTGAGTTACACGTCATTACAAAACTCTGGTTAGGATATGCAATAGAGATTGCATAATTAATATTATTCCCTCCAAAAGTGTCTACAAGACAATTTTGAGATTATAGAAGAGTAGTAAAGCTAGTTTACAACACTTAACTATTTGAAAATGTTAAGCTTACATGCTGAAACAAGCCTAAAAAGGTTGTATATGTTCAAAGATATGTCTAAGTGTATGCCACCCCTAATGAGTACAAATGGTCTTTTACTAGTCTTAAAAAGAATAAGGTTTTTGTATGGCAAATATCATTTTTCTATAAGGAATGTCAAATAAAAGACTAAAAATCGTTAATAAGGTGAGATAGTATCCCAAGTGAAGCCACTAAATAGTTAACAAAAGTTGTTAACAATTTAATTACAGTTGAAAGTCAAATGGATCCTAGTCATGAATTGAATAAGCCTCATTATATTAGAGTTATGAGATGACTCAACCTTTACAAGGACTCAATTGAAGCCCAAGTTATCATGTTAAATGACAAAGTAGAAAGGTTTATTATCCTCAAAGTGAGACTAATGGCATACTGGAGTAGACTGCGAGTAAACTTTCTCACTTGTTGCCATACTGGAGTCTGTAAGCATTATTTAATTCATTGTTGCATATGAGATATAAAAAAAATGAATGTTTGGAATTCTTTTATGAAAAAAAATCTTAGATAATGCACCTACACAAATCAATCAGAGATATTTATATTCAAAGATCAAAAACAAAAAGGTTTGCAAAATAATAAAGATTCATTTATGAAATGAATTTTACCATTAGATCGTAGATTTTTCTCATGTTTTATGTTGATAATATTTTACTCATTATGAATGATGTAAGATGTCTATCTAACATAAAAGGTTGACTAAGTAACCAATTCTAAATGAGTGATTTAGAATAACTCGGCATATTTTACATGTCCAAAATAGAGATTTTAAAGACAAAATGTTAACTTTATCTCAAACATCTTATATTGACAAAATTGTTGTCAAATATTTGATATTTATGTCTAAGAAAAAGTATCCTAAGACACCTCAAATGTTGAGAGCATATGATTAATTATCTACTCTAAGTGGGAGACAATTACTACATAAATGAGAATTAACAATTAATATACAGTTGGTTAGCATATATCAGTTAAAAGAATGGTATGACCATTAAGTAGAAAATTAAAAACTTTCTCAAATTATCTATGGATAATGAGAATTTTTTGTGTATGGAGTAAAAGATTTGATCTTTACAAGATACACTGGTTCTTACAAAGATTTAGGAAATCTATGTTAAGATAAATTTTACCTTAGGTGGTGGTGTATGGTATACAAAGTTAAATTGTTTTGCTTGTGAAGCAACAAAAGACTTGTATGACTCAAATAGTTCCTTGAAGATCTGAAGGTGTTTAAGATATGATTTAGGCTATCATCTTTATTATGATAATAGTGGTGCAAAGACTAATATTAAGGAAATTAGAAAACACCAATGTATAGGGAATCATATCTAGAGAGAGAAAGCATCATGGTAGTGACCAAGATGGCTTTTAATGGCAGTCGTTTGGATCTATATAAAAAGACTCTCTAGGCTAGGATTACGAGACATGTCTCTTCTTGGCTAGGGCAAGTGGGAGAGCATGTTGGGTATAGAGTATGCCCTAGAATACATGTCTCGCTGACTTTAGTGCAAGTGGAAGATTGTTGGGATTTATATCCTAAAGCCACGTAATTAATATTTTATTTAATAATTAATAATAATTTTGATTATTTTATTTGAAATATAATATTATCCATTATATGAAAAATCCAAGGTTATTAGTGTAATCTTGAACAGTATGTGATTGACATACGAAAGAAGCATGTTCAAGAAATAACCTAAAGGGTCATAGTATATGGATAAGGTTGGGTGCCTTATCCTAGTAACATTATTGATACGGCCCATTTTGTAATAGTTACAAATGATTTGATCCAAATAGTTCATGTGGAGATATGTGAGTAGGGGTATCTTATACTATGAGTTTGTATAAGACTGGACCTCGAAATATTTAATCTCTCTTTATAAATTCGTTAATTGAGAAGATTAATATTTCATCAAGATAATCATATATGCGACTCAATCTTGATCCTAAGTGAGTTATGAACTCCTATTTGTGAGGGCTTGTCCTTTGATTTGCATGGGTGAGAGTGACTTTTGTAGCCGATTCAATAAGCCTACCATTTTAGGGACTTGACCAAATAGGGAGTTGGGAGCATAATCTCACAAGATGGAATTCACTCTTTCCCATATAGGGTAAGTAGATGAGTAGTTCCCTTAAGTGTTGATTTCAGGACTTGAACAATGGGGCTCCACCCGCTCACTGACTCGAGAGGGACTTAGTTTATGGTTGAATCATAAACAAATTGTTCATTAGATGATCAATGGTATTTAAGGTGCAAGATGTAATTACAGGGGTAAAATGGACTTTTGACCCAGTTGTAATTACAAACAACTCGTAAATGATCAACTTGCATGTAATGGTTATATCCATAGACACAACTTATTCTACAGTGCATAAGAGTACAACTCTAGGTCTATAGTGGAATGACCTAAAGTTAATGAATGAAAATTGATTAATTAAAGAGTTTAATTAATTAATTTTATATCATTGGAGATAATAATATGTAGGTCCATAAGGTCCCCTTGCTAGCTTGAAAGAAAAATTTGAAATGTTTAAATTAATATTTAATATGAAATGTTCAAATTAATATTTAATATATTAGATATATTAAATATAAAAGATGAAAATATATTTATTGTATTTGATACATTAAATATTACAATAATATATATTAGATACATTGAAGAAAAGATATTTATAAAATTTGAATAAGCTTCAAATAAATAAATATCGTATGAGATTTGAATGAGATTCAAACAAGTATAAGATATATTTTAATATATTAGATATTAAAATATAATATTTTAATTATGGAAAAGATTTGCATTTGATCTCTATAAATAGGACCCTTGGGTTGAGCCATTAGACACAACAAAAAACATCTTCTCAATAGAGAATTAGAGAATTCTCTCTAGACTTTTTCCTCTCCAATCCCTTGTGGATTTTCTTTCAAGAGACTCTCCCAAGCCTTGATTCTGTGTTTGAGTCATAGCCAGGAAGACTTTGTGGATGAGGTAAATACCTGCTTGAAATATCTCCATATTTACTCCAAGTAAGTTTGCTTAATCTTATTTTTTAGTTTAATTTTAAATAAAATCAAAGACGACCGAATGCTTCCGCTGCGGAGTGAAACGTTTATTCCTTCAAATACATACCATATTAATCTAGCATACAAAATAACCACAACAACATTCTGATAGCAGAGTCACTAACTTTAATAGTAATCCAAGAGCTGGTTTGGCTTAGCTTAAAGGTCCTTAGGTCGACCTGAAATAACATTCCAAAAAGTACAACTCAGCCATACTATCCTAAAACTCAATTTAAGGCTTCTAAATCGTTCTTACCCAACATCAGGTTTAAAAAAAACTTGTTCGATCAATCCAAAACTATAGACAAAAGAATTTCAAGCGCTAAATCCTAATTAACAATACTTAAAACGAGTTCAAAAACAAATAAAACAAATCTTTTCATAATGAATCTTACCAAAATGGCTCGGGTCTTTGTTGGATTGTGTTCAAACTTATAGATCTGACCTCTACAAGCTATGAGATTTAGATTCGAGGTTATTCAGGTACCTTTGTTGATTCGAAAGCCACTGAATTTGCTTACTGGTCTCCATTGCTATTGTTTCATAGTAGCTCAACATTGCTCATAACCATGCTCGCTGGAGACATTGCACATTGTCACAAATTTTGTGGGTCGTTGGGTGTCAGTTCATTGTAGTTTCGACCAAAATCGTGTGGATGAGTCATCAACGCTTATGGGTCGAACGTCACTCGATGAAGGGACTCAAAGTCGCCGATTTGGAGTTGTTGTTGCTTGATTTTTAGGTACTCGTAATTACCTGCAAGTGTACGGTGAAAAGTTTTAATATAGTAGTGAGTTGAGTATCGTCTCCACATGGATTAGAATTCATTAGCCCTTAATTAAGTACCACAATTACTTTTATTCAATTTTATTTAGAGAAACAAAACTTTGGAAGATGTCAAAAACAAAATAATACCTAAAACTACTATTTACAATGTTGGAGTCCAATTTTGAGAAACATAATGGTTGATTAAATTAAGCACAACTTTGTATATAAAGAATTGATTTCATGAATTAATCTTATGATAAGAATTATTAAATGATCAACATCCTCTCTCGAGCTCAATTAAACTCATGTCTAGCAACAAATCAACCTCTCGGTCTATTTTCATTACTAAACATGGCATTAGCCTATTCTCTTAAGGCTTCTAGAATTAATCTACTCACTTTCAGGCAATAAATTAAATCTAGTCATGTATCTATTGTTCTAAGGATAAATTTCCTCTCTCGAGCTAAATCTAGCCTAACATGCAAAACCATAGTCAAAGGTTTAAACAATAATAACGAGATGCACAAAAGATATAAAACATAGATTCAATCAAAAAATAAACAAAGATTCAAATACACAACCAATACTTTTCTAAATAAAAAGATAAACAGCAATTGAGTTCATAACAAGAGAAAGAGATTAGACTGAGGTCGCTTACCAACACTCATTCCCGACGCGATGTCCACAATCTCGAGCTTTGAGTTTCCTCCTTGGCTCTCCAAAACTCTCCTCTAAGCCTTTAGACAATGTAGAAATCAAGATTAGGGTTTTTGTCTCTCAAAACGGCTCTCCTTTCACGAATCGCAAAACTTCCTTTATATAGTGTCGAGACAGCGTTTCAATGCTAGGGGCAGCATTGCAACACTGTACTTTTGAATTTTGCAAAAAAGGAAAAAATCAATTTGGCTAGCGTTGCAACGCTATGCCTTCAGGTCTTCAAGGTTGAATGGCCGCTCAGATAGCATTGCAATGTTATATCATCGGGTCCAATTGTCTTGTCCTTCCTCTTCAACACTTGAATCCTCAAATATAGCCTCAAATTGCTCAAATTCGTCCAAATAGTCTATAATTCTCCAGTTTCTTCCAAATGCTTAGTTTTTGTGAAATATACATAAAAACACATGGAAGCACACATAATCATAGCAAAACTAAAATAAAACTAAGCTAAGAAATAGCACCATTTTGCCCACTATCAGTTGCACTAGAGGGAGATGCAGATCTAGTCATTGTTGAAGGAGCAAGTCACACGTGTCAACGCTGAGGTGGATCTATGTTGCCAACGTTTGTTCGTTGTGGGTGTCAACCATAGGGAGGAAGAAGACGTTGCATCACTCATCGTCGTCGGAGAGGACAATATTGCCAGTCGGAGGATTTGAATGATGGGAGGGGGTTGGCGGCATGAGTAACATGAGAGAGGGAAAGGAAGAGAGAGAGAAAATTTTAGGGTTGTTAATCTTTTTCCCCTTTTTCTTTTTCCCCCCTTTATAAGACAATATCATTTAATGGGTTTACTTTTCCATTTCTTCTCTCTTCATTCTCTAATTTTTAAAACTCACTTAACCTTTAATTCAATTCCATAAAGGTTTGAGCTTTTCAACTTGAATTGAAAACCAAAGAACGAATAAATTCTCAAAATCACGAATTTGAGACTTGATTAAAAATCTCTCATTCAAAACTTTGAAAATTTAAATATTCTAATTTAACCCACTTAGCCTAATTTTCTCGAATTAAACTTTAAACAATAACCCAATAAATCTAGTTTAAACTAAAGTAATCCAAAAGAATAAAATTAGTCCTACCTAAAAACATGGGGCGTTACACCAACGCTCATGTATTTGGGCTCTAGAGAGAAGTTCTATGTAGGTAGTTAATGCCTTCTTTCCATTGACCATAAGAAATTTGATTTTTTAGTCCTGCCACAATGGTTGTGATGGCTGCTCCATCTTTGTAGCTTTTGATTTAGAGTGCTTCATTGTTGAACTGAGACACGTATTTTCATAGTCTTTTATTATTTCCTTATGATGTGAAAACCCTAGTGTTTTGTAATTAGGAACCCTTTGGTTATGTGAACCCCTAATTATCAAATACTAAAACCCCCCAAAATCAATTTAGCACAACTTCAAATGAGAGTTAGAGAAGGTTACCTTGTGATCGAAGACCAAGAGGTAAGGAGAACTAGTTCCTTACTCAAGTTGAACACTCGACAAGAGAGGTTGATCAATCCCAACTTGAATGTTTAGGCATGCAACCCCAGAACCAGAATTGCAAAATGACGAGGCTCATGGCTCTCAGTGTAAGAAATACTCCAATTTTTATTCAAAACTCAATGTACTTACATTGAAATAATTAAGGCTTTAAATAGCCAATTATATGGTTCAACCAAAATAATTTAGGCTTTAAATAGCCAATTATATGGCTCAACTAACCCTAATAATGATAGCTAGAAATGAAAACCCTAATTTGATGCCCAAATAATTGCTCTAAACAAAAAATACTAAAATGCCCTTACTTAAACATGTTTGAAGGGTAAAATTGGAAAACAATCAAAACTCTTAAATAAAAAAGTGGATCACTACTCTCTATGGCTCTTTTTTCATCTTTGAAAATCTCTCTATTTAAATCTTGTTCATGTGTTCTTATTTTTTTTCTTTTCTGGAAAATTGGAAAAAAATTGCATCATTAATTTTTGTCATTCAGTGTTGTTGAGAGTTCTTAGAATCATTAAAGTTCTCGATTTCTTATTTGATTGTTAGAGATTTCATCTGGGTGAATTTCGCTTATTTATTTTCACCTTTTATGCGTGTGAATCAAGCAAGTGAAATCAAATCAAAGAAATATTGAGTCTTATTATGAAGTTGCTTTACAATAGAGACAGAAGAGTCACGTCATTTTCTTCTCACAACTTTGAAACTTCTTTACAAGGTATTGATTTGGATTCGAGGATGAATCCTTCAAAAAGAGAGGATGATATGAACTACCAAGGACATCAAATTATTATTTATATTTTATTTAATAATTTTGATGTAATTTTTATTGCTTTACAATTTTACCTTTTTTAGGACATATTAAGTAGGAGTATTTTTTATCATTTTGTTATGATCAATGATGTGTCATGCATTTAAGGTTTTGGGAGGGTATCTAAAGCCTGGCCATTAGGTTGTACATAACAATTTTACAATGAATTGAGTTTTTAGTCTTTAAGCCTTTTCTTTTAAGTTTAGCCAAGAGAGCTTCTTGATCCATTTTGCAATTTCGTGTTTCTTTGAGTTGAGTGCCAAGAACATTCAAGTAGGAATGATCGTCCTATCTAGTGGAGTGTTCGACTTTTAGGCAAGGAACTTGTTCTTTGTCTCAAGAGCTTTGATCTTAAGGCAATATGTGTCTAACCTAATCCTTAGGGTTGAAATCGAAGAGATTTGGAGGTTTTAATATTTGTGAATTAGGGGTTCACATACCCCAAGAGTTCCTGATTCCAATTTACTAGGGTTTTCATATTGATAAGGAGCTTGTCGAAGGCTCTATCAAATATTTTTATAAACCTAAACCTCTAAAATTTGCAATAATAGTGGCCAGGGTCGATCACAGGGATTAGATTTCTTAGTTCATTTAAGTACCGTAATTACTCTCACTTAACTTTATTTAGAGAAAGAAATCAAATGCAAACAAGCTAAACTAAATATCTAACCTAGAAAGCAAAAGATAAATGGAGACACAATAGGAGAGAGATATCCTAGGGAATCAATTTCACTAATTAGACTTACAGCGAAAACTACCAAGACTTGTCATGCAAATATTCCATAAGCCAAGAAGTGAGGGTGTTAACTGACTCTTTCAAGCACAATTAACTCTCGTGCAATGTTATAAATCTAATATCTCTATCTATATTTTAATAACATGCAAGGTGTAACTTCTTTTAAGGGCTTCTAAGAGAATTCTCCACTTTCATGCAAGAATTTACAAATAGTCATGCAATTAAGTTCTAGCCTAAACCATACTTTTTCAAGCACAAATTCAGACCAATCAAGCAAATAATCTTTGATCAAGAAGTTATAAGCATTAAATACATAAAAGCATGAATGAAACAAAAGCATTCAATCAAGGTGTCACAACCCGCCCCAGATTAACACTACCAAACCTAGGATGAGCTATGATGGCAGTAGACCCCAAAAGTACAATGGAATCTATTGCCAAATCTTTGTCTCTTTTCTCATTAACTATCTTTAACTATGAATATCTCATAAACAACGCGTTGGAATTTCTCTCTTTACTTACAATAAATGATATGCAATGACTTGACAAGACTGGTGGCAGACTCTGATTAGCTAACTCTGGTTGAAACTCAAGAGCAACCTGGTGGAAAAATTAAAAACAAAAGAATGAGCTAAAAGCCCAATGAGTGGTGATTCATAAGAAAATACATTTTCAAGGAAATTATTCTCTTACTAAACATAAGTTCATAACTATGTGAAATAATGCAAATCATGAATAGTTTAGAAACCTTCGAGATGATTTTAAGACATTAAAGTCTGTAAATAAACATTTCTTGAAACAACAACTCTTAAGTCAACAATTCTTGAAAACATAAGCACAAGTTCGTAAAAACATAGATAGGGAAATCCGTAATTATAGCTTTGGAAAGCATAAACATAACTAGTGAAATTTATCACCAAATCTGTACCCAACTCTCTATCATACTATGTACCGAGTAACCTCCAGATACATAGTAGAACATATCTCTGTCATACGTGCACGTAGAGCAAACTCTAACATCTGTAATGCATCAGGTCCAGGATTTGGACCAGGATTTGGAATCCGGATTTGGCATCTAATGGCCCCGGCATTCCCCTGCATCCCCTGCGGCCTGAGCACGCTAGCATACTATGGAAACACATTCTCATAGCATATCGGGTAATCACCATGGGTACAAAGATCTAGTGGTTTGAAAACCACTTCCAACATAAACCTCTTAAATCACAAATCCCTTTAAATCATAAAAATTCCTAACTTTTCAAGATCTCAAACTCTTTCTGAAAATTATATATTTCTCTAGATAATTGTTCGTAAACTTGAGAGATTTCTGAAATAACATTAAACATTTATACTTCCTCGAATAATCATCAAATCTCTCAATAATATAAAGCATTTTCAAAGTCATATTTTCTCTTAAACTACATCTCATGAAATTCATGCATTTCTCAACAAACATTTAAACTCTTCAAACATTTCAATAATCATAAAATATCTCAAATATTTCTCAAATAATAATTTATGCTAAAAGCATAAAATATTGGAATTTCAATACCATTTTTGGAAATTCATAACAATTCTCTAAGAATCTCTTTGTAGTTTCTCTAAATTCACACATAATTATAGAATTCTTAAAAATCTATAATAATAATCAAATAATGAAAACAATTCGTAACATAAACCACTCACAGAAATATCAACGTCGGCTCTTCAGATCATAAGCTAGTCCAATTTCTGTCTAATCTGAAATTTCCAATAACCATACCATAACTTATGAATTATTTCCAAAAAGGAAATAAAAACAAACTTTTGATTTTAACCATTAAAATCATTTCTTCATCCTTTAATATCACCAATTAATCAAATATTCAATTTACACATTTTCAAGGCACATTTTTTGTTCTTTTCCTTCATTTATTAATATTTCTTTCTCTTCCCTCACACATCACTTCCTTTTCCCATAATAAAATAATATTTAATCTCCCAAATATCCATTTTTCAATCCCACGTGATATACCTCCAATGCACATCTCTCTCCTCATTAACTCCTTTGTACTACTCTTGTGTCATGTCTTTTCTTTTTCCATATCCCAATAATAATTAATTAACTTATTTCCCAATTACATCTTCTTCTCTTTTCCTCTATTCTTTCTTCTTCTCCTTCAAACCCACGAAAAGCTTCCATCTCCTCTTCTTTGTTTTAATGTCTTCTTTCTTCTTTTCTTATTTAAACATCACCAAATTGCAAACATGAATGATAAGCAAAGAAGAAAAACCCACACATAAATCTAAAATTTTTCCATGAATTTCTTAATAAAAACTTACCAAACATGTAAGCTTTACTCAAAAACCACTATCAACTCCCAATTTCAAGTAATTGGAGCTAAAACTTCCAAACCAAACTTCTTTCTTCAAACTCCCATCTCTCTCATATGGTACAAATGTAGTATAATCTCTGTTTTCTCTTAGAACTCAATAAACTTCTAGCTTCCTCTTAAAAAAATGTCCTAGCATCTTCCTTAAAAAAACAAAGGAAGACTCCTTTAAAATCAATACAGAAATTAAAAAAAAACCCAAATTACATTCTCCATAATTAACCAATTAGCACCATAATCAAATCTTAGACCCACTCTTTTCTGTTTTTTTTTTTTTTTACACTCATAACAGATTTACACACCATGGCAAGAAAACCCACACAATCCTCTTTTAAAACCCATTTCTTTGCAAGAATTTACTTGAAAAACTCACCAGATCCAGCTCTAGTCTTTGATTAGCAAGTTCCTCAACACTGAAATTAATTAGACCAGGTGTCATCTCTCCAAATCTAACTCTCTCATTGTTTCTTCTCTCTTTGTTTTCTGTTTTCTTCTTCTTTTTGGTTCTTCTTTGACCCGAAAACCATCCATTTTTGTCTCCATTTTTTTTTATTTTGTTATCTCTTTCTTTCTCCAACATGAGATTATCCATTTTCTTTTCATTTTTGTCTTCTTCTCTACGTGGCATCCCCAAAACCACACATTTTCTTCTTCTTAATATTATTATTATATTTATATATTTTTAATCCAAAGCTTCAAACGAAGCTTTCCTATTGTTTTTTATTTTTTTATTTTTTTTTAAATTCTTCCAATATATATATATATATATCAAAACCAATTCTCTTTTACTTTTCTATTTTATTTTAAACTTTCTTTCCAAATAATCCAAAATCAAATAATCACTATCACATATATAACCAAAAGTTAGAAGACCAAATGTGGGTTAGAAGACCAAATGTGGGTCTTACACAAGGTACTTAATCAATTAAAATCCCAAGTCTAATGGGTACATCAAAATCCCAAGTATTAGGAGCAAAGATACTAATAATATTCATACAATTAAATCTCTAAGTTCCTAATTTACAGCCACAAAACAGAAACTAAAACTAAAGAAAAAGGAAGAAATTAGCAAACAATGGTCGATCCCACGTTCCCGTCGTGATCTCCATGTCCCTCGAGCTTTGGATCTTCAAAAAAATGCTCCACAAACGCTCCAAATTACTCCCTAAACCTTCAATTTTAGCTTGAAATCGAGATTAGGGCTCTAACTCTCGGATTGGCCTCCCAAAACGGCGCAAAAAATGTTGTTTTTATAGAAAATTTCGAGGCAGCGTCGAGACGCTGCTTACAGCGTCTCAACGCTGCCAGAAAAATTGTTTCCGCGCGTTTCTGTAAGAAAATTAGCGTTTTTTTCATTTTCATAGCGTCGAGATGCTAGGACAGCGTCTCGACGCTACCCTGCAGACAACACTGGCCATTTTTGCTATATCTCTTCGCTCGGGTGTCCGAATGACCTCCGATTCGATGCGTTGGAACCGTGATTCAATGTAGAATCTCCCGAAACGTGCCTTATGCTTAAATAACATCTTTAATCTTCTTGAATTTTCAATTAAGCTTCAAAAGGTTCCAATATCCATCAAAAATATTCTCAAATACTTGGTTTTGCTCCTCAAGCTCAGTTTCTACAAAATTAAGAGAAATAGGCTTAAAAGCTCACAAAATAATCACAAAACTAGCATAAATAATAGGAAATAAGATAACATAAATACATGCTATCACATATCATTTGATATCATAGCATTTTTATTGGTATCATATCACCTTGTTTGATAGTAATCAGTTGAGTTAGAGGTTTTTTCTTGTCTTGTCCTCCTAGGAATTGAGTGACGAAGACTCGAGCTAGCTCTCGAAAAGAAGAAATTGACTTCTTTTCAATTTTCAAAACCATTTTTGAGTTGCTCCTATAAGAGTGAATGAGAATGACTGACATTTGATTGCGTCTGGGACTCTGTGGAGCTCCATCAACGATTGAAACATATTGAGTTGCTCGACAAGATCCTTCGATCCGCCATAGGCTTTCGTCATTGGCAACTTAAACTTAGGAGGATACTCGTCTTGCATTATTTCATCGATAAATAGTGGGTCGACTTGCTCAAGGAGGTTTTCTAGGTTCAACCCATAGTGATCTTGTGCTTTTATCATGTCACCAAATTGACTTTGGATTCTTTCCAGCTTGAGTGCCCATGGTCGGCTTTCTACTTCCTCATCCTTAAGTTCTTTTTGCTTTTGATAAATGAGATCCTTTAGGTTCGAACCAAGGTCAGTCTCTTAAGGTTTGTCAACTTTCCTGGTTGCGAATTGGGTGTGGTGAGTGCGTCTACTTCAGGCTAAACCCTTGACATTGTTGTGATGTATGGTCCTTGTGTGAGACCGATAGTTGTTCGGTTGGGATAGTTGGTCTCTAAGGTTCGGGCTAAACTTTCAATTTTGTGTCAGTAGGTACTCTATGAATTTTAAAAAACATCGAATAGGTCAAGGACCTATTACACAGAATCGAAAATTCAAGGACTTATTGACACAAAATCCAAAGTTTAAAGGGGACCAAATAGACTCAAATCTCAAAGTTGAGTGACCTATTAGAAACTTTTTAATATTCAGGAACCAAATAGACACAAATTTGAAAGTTTAGGGACTAAACTTGTAAATATTTTACTATAACAAATAGATTTCTAAGTATTTAAGTAAAATAGTATGTGTAAGCCAAACTGAGCATAACTCGATAGTAATTGACATGTACTCCTTCCTTGAGGTTGGAGGTTCAAATCTTCATACCTCACATTTGTTGTATACAAAAAAAAAAAAAAAAAAAAATCAAAGCGAGCATAGCTCAACAATAATTGGCATGTACTCCTTTTTTTGTTGAGGTTGGAGTCGACTTTTCGTCCAACATTATAACAGACTTTTTACTTTAAGGGTAGGTAGAGGTGTCCATTTACCCCACTGGGACCTACCCCCTAACGGGGAGGGTATTAGGGGAGGAAGTGAGGAAAAAAATTCCTACAAGCTAGACGGGGACAGGAACTACCCGCCCCTGCCCCCGCCTCGTTTGTAATTTTTTAAATTTATTATTATTATATAAAATTTAAATTTAATGTTTTATTGTTTAATGACTTTAATAATTTAATATGTTTGAACTATTTGCTTGAACATTTGGACTACATATAGATAATTATATAATTTGATAGGTAATATTATTTTGTTTCTATTAGGAGCTTTAATAAATTTCTCTTTAAATGGAGATTTTACATTGAAATTAACCATTTATATGAAACTTTTCAATAAGAAATTAACTATTCAATTAAAATTTTTTAAAAGAATCCACTGATTTTAAAAAAAAAAAAAACGAAAAATAATTCATATCCATCCCCATAAATTCTATGTTGGGAATCCCGGCATCGATCTCCGTGGAATTAAACAAGGACATCTCTAGGGTAGAGTAATTTTGAAATTTTTATAGAAGGTAGAGAGTAATATTATAATTTAAAAAGAATAGTAGTATTTTTAAAAGAAACAAAATGTTGAAGAGTATTTTTAATAATTTAGCCAAAATAAATCATGATACACTTTTCTTAATTCGTGAAGGGTTACGGTCGCAGCCCCTCCCTCTGTTCTCGATTTCTCTTTGCCGCCGCCCCTCCCTCTCTTTTCACTCCCTCTTGTTTAACGATTTGCCGCCCCGACGATCCCCTCCCTCCGTATCAGCCATATCAGGTAATCTTTCAAACGTTCACGGACTGACGACGGTAGGGTGAACATTGTTCGGTTCCCGGTTCCGGTATCCTTTTATTCAAATACTTCTCCATATTCACTAGGCAAGTCTGAATGATATTCTGATTTCTAATTCAAGTATTCTATTTGAGCCTTCAAACCCTATATAACACGAAACCGCCCCTAAAATTTCTAAGCCCCTTGGTTGGCTAAATAGCCTCTCTGATCGATTTTCGCAGCTCTAGCGGCTTTAACGATTACGGACCTGTCATCAAGGCCAGCCAATTAATCATGGTATCTCTCTTCTTTCTTTCTCTCCTATGAAAAAAAATATATTGAATCGGGAGCCGATGTATAAACATAATTTATGCTGTTAATCTTCTATGAAATAGTATGTATCTGTCTCCTCCGTTTTGTTTCCAGATTGATTATAGATTATGGGTTTAATTCATAGTTTTCTTCGTTCCCAAATTTTCTCTGGTGGAAGTTCTCGACTAAGGGAAAGAGAGAGTTAACTCTTGTGGGATTTTACCCCATATTACATCTTTTTTTTCATTTTATTTTTCTTCCTATTTATTCTAAATATGCTGGGTTCTTTGTGAAATGATGCTGAATTTCTTGTCCTCCCCGCTTCTTGAAGCATTTGAAATTAAGTTGAATATTGACTTGATGGTCATCTTGCTTGTCAACTACATTGGGGGGAAAGATTGGCAAAGCATATTCAAAATTTATTTGTATATCACTTTTGTCATGTTATCTTTTTCTTGAGTGTAAATTGATTTTTTTATCCATAGAATCAATGCTATGTATTCAGAACTGGTGTTTAGTACTGCTGCTCTGTCGATGTCTTTAGTTTCGACAGTGGAGAGGAGAAGATATTGCATAATTTTTAAAATTGTCTTATTCAAACTTCATACAAGAAAGCCTCTTTGCTTTATATGTTTATTTGGACAGGCTGCAAAAATTCTTGCCAATTTAATTGTTATGGGATCTGGGATACTTGCTAGGGCCTTTGTTCAAGCCTACCGTCAAGCCCTTACGAGTGAGTACACTCTTCTTATTCCACCACTGTCTTTTTCTTGATTGGATGTTGGTCAATTGATCCTCAATATCATGGCTATTGGTGTAAATCTTTGGCTGGCCTGATGGAAACTAAAAATGATATCAACATATAGAACAAAAGAAAGTTGCATCTTGTCTTTGAACTATCAGAAGCCATGATGTAAATGTGGTGAGCTTGGGATGGGCAAGCGCTTTGCCAATAAGAGCAAAGTTCTGTGTGCACCTAGTTTTATTCTGCTTCCGGTGATATTGAAATAGACATCAAAGCTTTTATTAATGTACTTGGGGGATGTTAACATCCTGCATTTCTATCTTTTACATCCATCCTCACCTTTAAAAGCCAGAATAATGTCTTCATGGATCTTTGGCAAGTGATCAAGAGAATCTGTTATTTTTCTAGCCTGTGACATGGACGAGTGTTTTGCAAATCAAAACTAAGTATTAATTGCACATATTTTATAATTATTAGTATTTTTTGTTGACAAATAGATATCAAAACTTTTTGAGTGTTCATGGCCTGGATGTTAGCGTCCTGCAGTTCAATCCCTTACCTTTTTGGTCACCCTTAAAAGGCAGAATAATATCTTTCTAGATCTTTAGTAAAAATGCTTTTATTTCTCTAGCATGTGACGTGAGAAGTGATTTATGTGCTCCAATTTGGTTAAAGGGGTGTAGTCGTGTTGTAATCTGTTGAACATGTACTTTGTTAGTTTGGACAAATTTGATTGTGTATACAAAAATTTTATTTAATGAGGGAGAGTTTGATACTTGTCTATGATTATGCTCAGTATCAATTCTCTTTTGTGTATTGCAGATGCTTCGAAGTCCGGCGTTGCTCAAGAAACAATACAAAACACTGTCCGCAGAGCAAGCAAAGTGATGACAGAGCAAGAAGCCAGGCAGATTCTTGGCGTCACCGAGGAAATGCCTTGGGAGGAAATTGTGAAGGTCAAATGTTTCTTGCCATCTATACATTCATTCACATACTAAAATAGTTCCTGCCATCTATATATTATGAATAGGCTTTTGACAATCCTTCCTATCTGTTCAGAAATATGACGCTTTGTTTGAAAGGAATGCTCAGAATGGAAGCTTTTATCTTCAGTCAAAAGTTCACAGAGCCAAGGAACGATTAGAAACTCTCTATCAGAGCAAAGGTCAGGATACCTCTAGCTGAGCGTTCTGAGGAATGTGTTTGTTTTGCTCATTTACTGTTCTTGTATAATTCTTGTTTTGGTGATGGCCGGCATGAGTGATGAAATTGATGTATAATCTTTATCTTTACATCTCATTTTCCCTCTAATTCAATCTAGTAGGTCTTGAAAGTAATACAGTTACGCTACAATAAATTATCATTTCTTGTGTGGATATAGCATTTAGCAATGCATTTATACAAAATGCTCTACCGAAGTCTTAGGTGCGATAGCGCTGCCACCCGCAGTCGCTTCTATATGTTTGAAAAAGTTGGTTTTTTTTTAGCTTAACAATTGTGGGGTGGGATCAAATCATTGACTTTTGGGATGTTAATTGATGTCTTACCCACCTATGTTTGGATTGGCAAAAGAAAAAAGTAGATTGATTAAAATAGTACTTCCAGTCCCGATGCTTTAGTAGTGGCTCAATTTTAGGGATTGTTACAAAATAATCCTAACTGTTAATGAATCACTTTTTAAAACATACATTCATTCACATACTTTTTAAAATAGGTTCTTAGTGCTTTTAAAAGTAGATTCTCGTAGAATCAAACGTTCTTAACGGAATTTAAATTCTAAATTTTTTGAATTAAATTTTATCCTTAGAAAAATTAAGAATGATTTTATATATCTAGGCTTTTTTTCCACACAATTAAATTATATTACATAGGTTCGATAACCATTTGTTTTTTAAAAAGTAAGCTTATAAAGATTATTTCTACTTATAAGTTCTTTGTTTTGTTATCTACTCTCTACTAATATTTTTAAAAACCAAGCAAAGTCTTGAAAATTAAAAAAAAAAATTAATTTTTGTTTTTGGAATATGACTAAGAATTCAAATATTTACCATTAAATGACTATCAAATGAGGCCTTTATTTATTAAATTGATTAGTTGAATGCAACTATTTTATACCATATTGGTTTTTTTTTAATTACAGCTATTTCTCTTCCTATTTAATAAATAATCTAAAACAAATGAAATATGAATTTAAATTGAAAGCACATAACATCTTAAATAATTTTTTAAAATTTATAAATTATCCAAAAAAAAATTATGCAAATTTTTGTAGTATGTCTATTTTAGTCATTATAATTAAATCATAGTGTTTGAATAGAGATTTCGACCAATCAAAAATTGTCATGTCATTATTTAAAATTAATGATAAAATTATTTATTTAATTAAGGACCAATTATAAATTAACATGGGTTGCCAAATTAAATCATGGTAGACTCAAATATGTCTTGTCTTTCTTATGGCCATCTGATCATACCAATGGGTCCTGATCAAATCCAACAATGGTCAAGCCCGAGGTCAAAAGATAATGGGGCAACTAGAAGAATGACTAAAATCTAATAGTGCAAGTTGAAAAATAGCTACAATTCTTCTTTTTTTTTTAAATGTCTAAGCTTAATTTTTAATTATTTTTAATTATTTTTTTATTTACTAGTGGACGTAAATACCCTTACCTAAGTTTTGTCCTTTGTAACAACCAAATGAAATCCTAAAAAATATGCAAATCTATAGCAAATCGTGAGGAAGAGAGATGATGATTTTTTGTTAGATGCAATTTAACAACCTTGATTTTACTCGAACACTTCCAATTAACTCCAATTGAACTAGAACACTAGAATACACCAGAAAACTATTAAAAATGAGTAAAACACACAAATTAGAGATGATTGGAAATGAAAATGATGACTTTAATTATTTAAGTAAATATGTCTACATTTTTTTCCTGTGTGTGGATGATTATAAATGTATCTACGTTCTTGTATCTACCTCCCACAGATTCTAAAAAATGTTTATATCTACGAGCCTCCCCACTTTCGTCCCTCGTCACCAACGAACGTAGCTCCACCCTACATTGAAGTATGTATAGATGCTTGTTGGACTCGATTAAGCTGGATTAGGTATTTCCTCTTATTTACTTATTCCTTTTGACGACCCACAGTATACGAACCTTTCATGATGGTATTTCCTCGTGCTTACTGATTCCTTTAGACTTGTCTCATTCCTATGTATATTAGTAGCTACAACGCCAATATCAACGACAAAGCAACGATCCTTGTACATCCCATTCGATACCCTGACAAGCATCCAGGCGAGGTCTCTATCCTCAAACTAGAAATATGTGTAAGTATCTATTAAACATGGGTGAGAAAATAAGATTTAGAATCCCTAAATCACAACCATTACCTACCAAATGTTGATTAGGGGTAACTATGAATAAGTGTCCACATGTCCCCATTAATGATGGATTTGAAAACCCCATCGTCTCCCCCAATGAACTCTGTTTTTGTTTATACATTCAATTCCCCCAAAAATGTCATGCATTTGAACCCTTATCCTCCATACCTTTACGCTTGAGATCGAAGGTTCCCAATTGCCCAACTGACTTCTTCAAGTACTCGTTTTCCTTCTTCGATTAGTCGTTTTATTCCTTGATTTCTCGCTTTCCTTTTTCTGCTCGTATGTCTTCAACCCAACAAAATATTCTACGAATTGAGATGAACAACGTGATTTTTTTTCAAAACCATGATTTCCTTTCAAAATTGAATTTGGGAGTTAGTTAAAGGTTGTTAATATGATGATGGCATGATTGTATATACAAATGTCCACCAAGACATTTTGAGAAAACAACATTATATTAACCTTTTCCTAAAAACAGGGTAGTCGTGAACGCAATATTGAAAGTATCTTAGTATTATTTCATTAACCTCTTTTATTTGTAGACATTACTTACAATATCCCAAAGATAGTTTAGCCTAAAGCCCAATTTAATTGAAGTTTAACAAATTAAATTGGGTTTGGCTCAAATAAATCCAAGTCCATTAAGCTATGTGGGCTCAAAGCCCATATTTTGTCCAAATAAGCCTAGGTCCAAAGGATGGGCCCAAAAGCAAACATGCGCAAGCCCACATAGAGCCTTTGGAAAACTCTATAAATAGAGAGTTACTCCTTCATTTGGAGAGGTCGGAAGATTTAAGCTTCAAGACGACTTTGAAGACTGAAATTAAAATGTCTGAAAGACTGAAGACTAAAATTAAAACTTTTGGAAGACTGAAGACTGAAACTAAAACCTCCGGAAGACTAAAACTAAATCATCTTGAAGACTGAAGACCGAAACTAAAATATATTAAAGACTAAAGACTGAAACTAAATCGTCTTGGAGATTGAAGATTGAAAATAAATCATCCTGAAGATTGAAGACTGAAACTAAATCTTCTTGAAGACCGAAGACCTGAAGACTAAAATTAATGCTTCTTGAAGACTGAAACTAAATCTTCATGAAGACCAAAGACCTGATGATTGAAATTAAATCTTCCTAGAGACTAAAATTAAATCTTCTTGAAGACCTAACATTAAATCTTCTTGAAAATTGAAATCAAAGCTTCTTGAAGACTTCAAGAACTAAAACTTCCTTGACTTTGTTTGAGAAAGAATCAAATGACCCTGCATTAGAGTTTGTACTTCAGTATACTACACTAAAATTACATCAATTCAAGTTCAATTCTATGAATTAAATTTCTCTGAAATCTTGTTGAACTCATAGCAATTTACTTCATATTATAACTTTTTAAAAGCATAGTTGCAACAATTATTTTAAAAGCTACAACAATTCCCAACCAAGCCTTAGTCTCCATTTGAGAACACCCAAATTTAGTTTATGTACTTTATATCATATTTTATATTGAATAAAGAGTTTCTTAAGAAATAAAATACTTAAATAAAATTTATAATATCAATACTTTTATTGGGTAAAATTAACAAAAATATCAAGAAGTTTGAAATAAAATTCAATAGCAAATGTAAATATATTAAAATTTGGTTAAAAAAATTTTAAAACAATATTTTTTAGAATATTATGATTAAATAAATAAATGGGGTAACAACATAAAATTACTATATTTAAATAGTCGTTTTGAAATATGGCTAAGTAACTCTTTTATTAAATAAATGACCAAATGATAAATTGACACATTAATTGAGACAATTCAATTTACTAAAATGACCTTCCTATCAAATCAGATCAAACCAAATCTAAAAATTATGGGGTAATTAAAAACAACAAATCAAAACAACCAAATGATGAGAAGATTTAACCGATAGGATAATTAAACAAAAAAATCCTAAAATTATGAAATAATTAAAGATAGAAGAACATTTTTTAACTTGAAAATGAAAAGAAACTTAAATTTGATTTTTTTTTTCAAAATTGAACTTTAAAATAATTAGAAGATTTAATCTAATTTGAAACTTTTGAAATTTCAAAAACGTAAAATATACCATGAAATTCAAAGGAATTTAAACTCTAGCATAAAGTAATCATGACACATCTCCCCTAGGTAAAGGTAAAATCTTCGTCAAATTAAGCCATGCAAATATCTTGTACTCGATTGATAGACAGAGTGGTAGAGTGACAGTGAAAGTGTCAATCTCCTTAAACATCAAAATTTGTAATTGCTCCCACCATCTTCTTATAAGCTTTTCTTCTTCACGAAACATAAGAATACTGTGTATTCAACATTGAGCCACACCAATAACTTGTACTCATAAAGCAAAAATCTTCGTGGCACGAGAGACGATTAAGAAACTCTAGCAAATACTATGTATTTCTATATAAATACATGATATATGTATTTTTTCTTTTGTCATTTTTGCTTCCATTTATAGAAGGTTTTTGTTCTTTTAACACTCGCTTCCATCTCCGCCGTTGTCCAAAAGCATAACAATTGTTGTATCATTGTGCTTCAATTGCAAAATTCATGAAGCTTCTACCATGGAGCTTTAAATATATATTGGTTCTAAAATCATTTTTTTATGAAAATTAAATCATCCTCTGTTGCACTAATTCTGCCCTTGGCTTTAGTTTCAAGAAAATTAATCAATTCTTCAACACTCCCAAATCGTTCCAAAATCCGTAATTCTTCTCTCTCACCATGTTGATTAGAACTCTCCAATCAACGTTAAAAAATGTAGCATATCATCATCATTCGGCTATACATCAACATCATCATACGAAAGCAAGCGCAAAAGGTCGCTGAAATTGTAGCCAACAACTTTCCTCAATAGAGAAATAAGAACTATGATGAAATAAATGGTTCCAAAGGTCATCCTCCACCGCCATTTGTAAGTTTTCGCTATAGCCAAGCACCTTCACGATCAACTTCAACTATCTCATCATTTTTTGTACCTCTTAATTAATACCATGGATGCAATTGGAGAATGTTTAAAGATGAAAATAATGGATGAAGAAAGAAAAATGAAAAAGATAAAATGAAATTCAAATATGTAAATCTACAAATGCATGATTTTAGGAGATTTGAAAATATAGAATAAAAAATATTAGTCAAATCACAGGAAAAACAGATTTAGATTTATTAATAGAAAAGATAAAATTCTAAACATTTTTTAAAAACACATATTAGGGTTTAAGAATTGGAAATATAAAAAATTAACAGTTTTCAATTGGTATCCTAATATTAAGAACATAATCGAAAAAAATCTGAAATAATTCAAGTATAGAAAATGCAAATGGATATAAAATCTGAAATCATTGGAAAGAAGTTTTGTTAAATATACTCCTTGTCAATCATGAGATTTTGCATTCGTTGTTAAAACAAGGAGAAAAATGCAACCGAAATTCATCATGGTTTGTATTTGGCCATATTTCATTATTTTATTTTTGTGGACATTTTTTAGAATGAGGGGCGTATTTGTGGCTATTTATTCCAATTTCTCTAAATAAATTATCCAATAGGCTAATCAAATGGATCAATCCAAGTTTGATCCAATGAACCAAGCTGCTATGAGATAGTTATTAGAGGTTGAGTCGACCCAACCTAGACCCAAATGTGGCTTAAGCCTGTTGAGCTTGGGCTTGAGTTGAGCTTGGACATATACTTGTATGGGTTGGGCTAGATCTCAACCCAATGATGAGGGTGACTCCCTCATCTAACTCCATAAAGTCATAACTTTCATCACCCTCTAAGCCTAATCTCCTAGGTGGTGGGTTTCATGGGGATTTTGGGAGGTGTCCTTCTACCACATTAATATGATATTTTCTTTAATATTTAATGTATTCAATACATTATATATATTCCTTTAGTTCAACAATTATAAGGGTGGAGATCGAACCATCTACCTTTAGGACGCAAACTAATGTCTTATCCACTAAGTTATGCTTGGATTTCCCTTGCAATGTATCTAATCTATAATATATATATATATATATATATATGGAGCTATGGAGGAGAATTTTTTGTTCCCTCTTTTGTCCTTACATTTTTAGTAAATTCATATTGTGCTATTTGCTGATGGGACGCGACTCTTTGAGTGTAGGTATCTATTGACTCCAATAGCGTAGGTGCCAATGTGACGCAACTGTTCGAATGGAGGTAGTTACACATCGAATTGGTGCATCCATTCGCCTATGAGTGTTATGAAAGGAATAATCAAATTAAGCCTTAGCGAAAGCGTCAGAGTCAGTTTGAGTTTATTTAGAATTAAATAATAGTATCAAGCATAATACATACCTTGAAAATATAGAAATTCCTCTGGTGTTCTTGAACTCTTCCAAAAAGTCTTTCTTTCTATCGCTCGAACAAATGAACAAAGAGATTTGTGGGATCCTTTTTGAAAATAGAAAGAGGGAGTGAGAGGAAAATTTTCTAAAGTTTATTTCTCTTATTCAGAATGCACATAATGGCTTAGGGAAAACGATTAAATAATATATTTTAATATTTAATATATTAAAATATATTTATTTAACCAATTTGAATCTTATTCAAACCTTTTTAAATTCTCCTATAACATCTATTCCTAATTTGAATCTAATTCAAATTTAATAAATATTTTTTCTTTAATGTATCTTAATACATTAATAATTTCTTTGATATTTAATGTATCATATACATTAAATATGTTTTCCTCATTTAATATATCAAATACATTAAATTTTAGAGAAATTCTGGCAAATGGGTCATTAAGACATCTCAATTCCAAAAATGTCTTAATTTAACAAAATTTACAAATGAGGATTTTTGCCCATTAATTATTACTTTTATTTTACCAAAATACTCTTACGTCTATTTAATGGAATCTAATTAAATATATAATTTTATTTTATTATTTATTAATGATACGGATTCTAATTTAGGAAAGTCAATAGTGTAATAAATCAAATAATTAATCATATAATATAAAGACAAATCAATTTGATTAGTTTTTTAAAACTGTATCCGATTTTTTCATAATATTCCATATTTGTCCTGATTTGAAATTTATTAGCATATAAAACACATTCTAACTTATTTTTTCATTTTCAATTTTTACATTTTCCGTCAACTTCAGTACTCATTTCTTCATACTATTGTCAGAATTCTTCCACCATTTCTTCACCATTTAAAATCCAGATTTCTTCCATTTGGTTTGCTTTTGTAACCAAATTTCTTCAACAAATATTCATTTTAATTTCAGCCCTCACTCCTGTGTAGGTTTCACTCTGTTTATGATATGGGTAAGTATCTTATTCCTTTTCATTCATTTTAACGTATTTTCATTTTGTACACTTTTTGCCAATTTTCATCATTATGTCGTATATTCATTTCTATAAGTTCTTTTTGTTAACCATATCTATATTACAGGTACTAACTATATTCCTGTACGCATTTTATATAGTGGTATTTGGAACGAAAAAGTCAATTATGTTGACTATAATGTATCTGAGATATTTATGCATGTTGGCATGTCATTTCAGAACTTAATGGACACTGTAATGATGAAGTTATCAATGGTAGGTAATTATGAATACCCAGATATATATGCTAATATTGGACCCCAATCTTTTATAGGACGGGGTATGAAATTATCCGATGACCGAGATGTTGAATGGTTTTTTAACAGTGTGTCCAATGGTTTGTCCATTTGTTGTTCATTAGTTGTAGACAATAGGAATAGTCTATCAGTTATTTTAGACAATATGCTTCAAGTTGCTTCTAGCTCTACTAATTTACAAGCTGAAGGACAGTTTCACCACCAGATTGATATTGGGAAAATCAAAGATGATTTCCAAATTAAATTGAATGACATGTTTAGTGGAAAGTCTAATTTACAGAATGCATTGCGTTCCATTGCTTTGAGAGACAACTTTCAGTATAAAACTATAAAGTTGAACCATGAAAAACTTGTCGTTAGATGTGTTGTCGAATCATGCAAATGCATGGTTCGTTCATGTCGATATGGAGATGAAAAAAGTGAAACATGGATTGTCAAGAAGATAGTTAGTGACCATTCATGCTCTTTGGACGTTGTGAATGATCACAGATAATCAACTTCATCTGTCATTAAAGATTGTATCAAGAACAAGATGACTATCACTGGCAGTGAATTGAGTACTCCAAAGGAAATTAGGAATTATATTCGATCGGATCTCGGTATCAACATTAGTTACCACAAAGTGTGGCATGCTCGAGAAGCAGCTCTAGATGAAATTAGAGGATCACCTGCAGATTCTTACTCCAAGATTCCAGCGTTTTTTCATATGCTGAAGCTTAAAAATCCAGGTATTATGAAGACATTCATATATATTTATTATTCATACTGCAGTATTTATAATAAAAATACAAACTATTTTTATTTTCGTTAGGTTCATTCACTTCCATTAAGCTTGATGACCACGATCGTTTTCTGTATTTTTTCGTGTCATTGTCTGCTTCAATTTCTGGGTGGAAGCATTGTAGACCAGTTATATCCATTGATGGCATTTTTCTGAAGAGCAAGTTCTCTGGTACTTTATTAACAGCTGTAACTATGGATGGCAATGATCAAATATTTCCATTGAGATTTGGAATTGTTGACTCAGAGAATGATTTATCATGGGAGTGGTTTTTAAGACAACTAAAGTCTGCCATTGGTGATCGGGAGGATCTTGTTATCGTTTCTGATAGGCACAAGAGTATATCAAAATCTGTTCGCAATGTATTTCCTAATGTTTTCCATGCCATATGTATTTTTCACCTGTTGAAGAACTTGCAGTTGAAGTACAAAGGCGACATTGTTGGTGAATTATATTTTTTGACAGCTAAAGCATTCAACAAAATTGATTTTGAAAAGAACATGCAGAAGTTAGAATGTGCTGCCCCCGAAATTCGTCATGATTTAGAATCAATCGGTTATTCAAGATGGTCTCGAGCTTTTGCTCCCCGTCGCCGATATACAATTATGACGAATAATATATCAGAAAGTTTTAATAAAGTCCTTATAGAATCCAGAGAGTTACCGATTACTCCTATGTTAGAATCCATACGTATGTTATTGCAGGCGTGGTTTTACGAAAGAAAAAATGATGTTGATTACCAAGTTATGTACCTAACAAAAGCTGCTGAACAAAAATTGCGAGAAATGATCGACAATGGTCGTACAATGCAGGTACCCATAACATTATTTTATATATGTCCTCATATACTTTATAATACTTTATAATACCCCCCATTTGTTTTATATTAATGTATATTGTTATATATATTTTGATAGGTATTCCTTGTTAATAATCATTTATATCAAGTCATTGATGGAACAAGTCAACATGAAGTGGACTTGACCAATAGAAGTTGTACATGTTGCGTATGGGACCAATTAGAAATCCCTTGTTCTCATGCATGTGCGGTCTTAACTCGTAAGCACTTATCGATTAAGGATTACGTGTCGCAATCATATTCGATAAATTCGTTGCGTTCCACTTACTCTGGTTTAATCCATCCTATTGGAAATGATGATCTTTGGGATATACCAGAATCAGTGAAGAACATTAGAATCCTTCCACCCAATGTCAGACGTTCTGTTGGTAGACCAAAGAAGGCACAAATTCCCTCACCGATGGAATTTAAAAGGAGAGTCAAATGCGGAAGGTGTGGAAGAGTTGGTCACAATAGGAAGACTTGCAAGTATGCACTTACACAGTAGTGGTCAAATTTTGAAGACTCCCATTGTTAATTTCTATCATTTTTATTCTCATTTGATATTATGTTTGTTTTGTTATTCACTAGGTTCAACTTTTATATTTCTCAAAGTTTTTGTTAAACACTTTAGTATTCAATGAATGCATTTTCATAAATTTTAAATATGCTGCATTTTATTTTTATTCAATTACTTATACTCATCAAATATTCATCATTGAATACTCATAATTGAACATCACATAAAATATATAAAAGTACATTTTCAACCAACTTTAAATAAATATATTAGTATATATTCTAAACACGCAATGATAGGAAATTTGTCACCCGTGTATGATTACTTATTGTCACCCATGTATGATTAATTCTGCTATATATATATATATATACCTGCTCATATATAACATTACAAATGTAGAATTGAGTGTGAAATCTTTCAATTGATATACAATACTCATTCAAACATGTTGTACCAATCCACCTCAACCCCCTACCTACACACACACGTATACAAAATAAATATACCTGTATAACAAAAAAAAAAAACATAACTAAAATGCTTCTGTTTTTCATTACTAAAATGGTTCGAGATAACTATTATATATGTCAATAAAGAAACAACACTTAGTAAAAATATTGCAATTCAAAAAAGTAAAATAACCTATTGTTCAGCTTTTCAAAGCAACTATGATTCTAGAATATGTTTCCCTAAACATCTAGATTTGCGATAGTATGTTGAAGTTTGGGCACCCAAAATCCTGACTACTATTCACTTTTTCTTTTTTAATCTTCCCTTCAGCCGATCCGAACTTGGAAGTGAATGGCGAACGCGTTATTTTTTATGGGACGACCACTCGTCGCTCTCTTTTGATTTTTTGCTCCTTTTTAATGCAAACGTTAATTTCTCTTCCATTATCGAACGGACCCGTTGCTTTAAGCTACATTAATCATTATAATTCCAAATTAGTTTTTAACATTTTAATCAATTATCAATTAAAAAATGAATGCTTTATAGAACATACCCCATCAATGTATATCGTTGACAATTTGAAGCATCCACTTGAGCCATCATCATGCATCTTCTTCTTTCCCTGATAGATCATAATTTATTTTCAATATATTAAATTCATAAATATTCTGATTTTTATAACAATGTCAGTATATAAATGTCATACATACCTTTCCTTTTCTAACCTGATGCTCAATGTTGTCAACTTCTTTCAGAATTTGCGTATTAACCAAGAAATCTTCTAAACTACCCCCCCCCCCCCCCCCCAAAACTCATTCTGAACTTCTTTTTCATTATTTTTATTATCTCCATTATCTCCATTCCCACCACCTTGTTCATTCCCATCCCATCCTCCTCCTTTTCTTTTGAATCAGGATTTCATTTTCCATCATGACCACCAACTCCCTTTTCAATACCACCATAGTTTCCACCGTTCCCCCCATCCTTGCCATCATCAACATCATCCTCCCTGTCATATATATCATCTTCATTCCCCCCCACCACCATTCATTCCCATTTTATGCTTCATTAGTTTTAATTCAGCATACACCAAGTCTATTTTACTTTCTAAAACTTTGATATTTTTCATCATTGAATCTTCAAATTCTTTAAAAGTTAACAAAACCTTAGAAAGTACATCGACCCCTTCATCCTCCTTTTTTTTAACATATTCCTTTTCGTGAGTGCCTTCTATCACTTCAAACAATTCTTGATCTCCAACCAGATTATTTTTTTCATCTGAATCATTTTTTTTAGACCCTTCACCAACTTCAAACACTACCTCATTCACAACTTTCTTATTTTCACCATCTTCAACCACCAACTCCTTCTCAATCATTGGAAATAATGCAAACTGAAATATACAAAGAATAAATCCGTTATATATACACATTTCATACATTTATTGTTATTTTTCAGTAATCATTATACTTACATCTTCATGTTCAAAAACTTTAATTGCAAGATCCCGCCACTCAGGATGCACGTCTGCTTCCCAGTTTTTCATCTTCGGGAATCCTGAATCTACCTTTCGGGCATATGAATTGTAGGGGTTTGAGATTAATGGTATACACTCATAAGCCCATACTAAGAGTGCATAAGGAAACCCAGCAAGACCAGCTACTAATGCATCCGGGTTGTTTATTGCATTCTTTACTGATTTAATTGTAACCTCATATGATAAACGCCCCCACGGATAATTTTCAAACTGGTCTTTATCATCAATAAGCAACAGGTGTTCAATTTCTACCCCTGTTCCCTTTTGCTTTCCAATTAACAAGTTTGTTAGAAAGTAAAGGTTTGCCAATTTCACTTTGTCCTTCTTTTTTACATTCGTTCCCTCCACAAAAAGACTATGGATTGTAGACCTCTTAATAGGTCTTTCATTTCCAAAATACTTATTCAGAAATCTTCCAGGTAGTTTTGCAACATCTACTACAGGCAATTCCCCACAATTTAGACCAGTTATCTGTTCGAAATCCTTCAATCCAAACCTAACAACTATTCCCTTAAAATTGAACCATAATTCATCTCCTTTTGTAGGGCTACACTGTCTCCTAATTATATGGTACAATAATTGACTCTGGAATTTGTTAATGTTTAGGTCCAGGAATTTTCCAAAACAACTTTCTCTAAATCTTTGAAGGTGTTTTTTTTTTCCAGATTTTGTTTTATTTTGGCCAGGACATTTAAACTCCCATACATATTTAATTTTTGGACAGCAGACCATTTTTCTCTAGGTAGTAGAAGAGGGGCATCCTGAAAAAATACGTACATTTCTTAATAACCATATATCATAATCATTTATTTGTACTACTACATAATGTGTTAAATCACATATAATTGAATATATTCAGTATGATCATTATATACTATACATAATATATAACATGCTACAATAAATTAGTAACAGTATAAATAGAAGTATGTCGTATGAATTCTAAATACCTGGTATCTATCTCTTCTATCCTTCCCTAATACAAACCATCTGCCAAACTTTTTACTTTTCTCCACTTTTTTGCTGCTTTTTGTTTTTTTAACTCCTTCATCCTTTTTTGACACCTGTATATGCAAAATTATAGATTAATACATTTGTGTAGACGTAGTCTAACTTAAAAATATTTATTTAAAATAAATGTTACCTTTTGTTTTTCTTTTTTCACTATCTTCTTCACAGGTTTCTTAATTTTTTCCTGTTGATTTTCAAGTACAACAGTTTCACGAAGTGCACCACTTTGTTGTCTTGTTATCTGTCATAAAACATGTAAGACATTAATTAAGGATAAAGTGTATAAAAATAAGTATTACTGTATTTATTTTACCCTTCTTGTTGTCCTATTCTCAGAGTCAGATGTTTGGTATTTCTTCATTATTTTCTGTTTTGGTGTTTCCTGAAACATTAAAGATTTACAATTAGAAAGTAGTTTTGTGACTAAATTTTCTTAGATAAAGTTTATACATACCATTAATTCCGATTCCTCCACGTTCTTCTGCTTTCTCATATGTGTCGCTATTGTCATATTATCGTCCTGAAAATTCAATTAATTTATAATGAGTTGGTTAAAAGTTTATTAATATATTTCAAAATAATGTATGTTACCTCATCATGTTGCTTTTCGAATATAGCACCTCGAACTTTTGTCTCCTCATTGTTCCTTTTTTCATCCACATCTATTTTTTCTTCCTCAAGATTCGGTTGTGCAACATCTTCTTCAACCTTTTCTGTCTCATCCCCTTTTTCTATTGTATCTTCTTGATTAGTTTCCTCTCCAACATCATATTGAACCTATGATTCATTATAGTTATTACTAATTGCATATATAACATTATTATAATTAATGATTAATGTGTATATAATTAATATACTTGTGTTCTTTCTACATATGGAACGATCTGAGTGCTAGGCACATCAGCGTCATCAATTGCCATTTCATCCTGCAACTGTATTCTATTATTCTTTTAAACCATCAAACTTAAAAACTTTTTTTACAAATAATGTGTTTGTACTTACATTCACATCCTCTGCATCATGCATTTCTTCATCAACATCCTCATTCTCTCTACTTGGTTTGATTGCACTGAGCATGCGCCCCATGTTCCCAATGATTCGATTTAGAATATTTGTTTGTTGTGTTGGTGTACCTTTCTCAATTTGCAGGGGATATTCGACACTTCCGTCAGTGCTTTCGTCCTACAATATATTTCACAATTTACAAGATTAATGTACGTTAAATTACTGTAATAACTATTAAAAATATAATATATACTTAAAATACCTCAGATCCGATTAAAACTGGATCATTTTCGTCGTTTCCATTTCCTGGTTTTTTACTTGGACATCTTAATAATCTTTGACTCCTCCTTCTGTTACTATCTGAAATTTTTTTAATCTTCACCATTTTTCCTAAGACAACACTATATATTAAACTTTTCATCCCCCAAATGGTATGAAACAAGTATATTAGAAGTAATATGAATTAAATATTGGACAAAATTTTCATACTGTATATTTATATTCTAATACCATATATAGTAAAGATATTTCATACTTCTCTATTATCATATGTAAATATAATTCAATACAAATCATACCATATGAAACATATTTCTCATTCCATTTACTATGACATTTAATATCCATTAAGTTCTTTACACAACCACAAAAGATTCAGTTATCGTACCTAAACAATTTTGATTCATAAAGCCTCAATTTCAACAAATTTAATTGAAACATGTTCTTCATACCTAAACAATTTAAAATCATACCCAATATACACCATGTTCATTCCCAAACGATTAAAATTCATACCAATAAAAATTCAATCCCGAACATGAACATTTATGTAATTCCATAATAATATGTTAACCTCTGTTTATTTCAACATAATTGTCATACCTTTAATGAATGAATATCATACCCAATTTCGTCATTCACGAACATGAAGTTACAGTTAACAAACCCCCAAATTTTCCACACTGTTCAATCTCAAGCAAATAACATTCATACCCTAATACTTCATTCATTTTACATATTTTAAAATCAGAATACGGGCATTCACAAGCGAACCCATAATCATTCATTCAAAAACACTAGCATTGGAAAACAAAATGTTCAAAACCGAAAGCGGTTAGTAGGGATTTGAACATGCAATAATATGAAACTTGCTAGAATGTAAGTAAACCACTTACTTTAGTATATTGACTGCTATGGTATGAAATCCTTCAACATGCAAACTAAAAATAAAGTTACTTACTTTAGTTTAAATGGTGTTTCGACAAATCTTCCTCTTCTGTGGTATGAAATCACAATGTCACAATGAAGAAACCATATCCCGGCGGCGACCTCACTCCTTTTTGGTATGAAATACACGACGATTTTAAGAGAGGATTTTGGTCGATTTTTGGGAGAAAAAGGTGGTTACCGTTTAGGGAAGACAGAAGCGGGGTTTTAGGAATTTTTTTCAAATCCGTAAGCTGAAACGTTTTTTCCATATTTGTTTTTATTTTAATTGAATACAGTTGTCGTGAAAGCAGGGGCAAAACCAGAAAGTATCATATAACAATTATAAATGAGAGTACACAATTGTAAATATATAACAATCTAGACACTTTTGGAATATAATGGGCCATTTAGGCCCATTTATGTAACTAACTCTAAATTTTAATTTGAATATTTCAAAATTTTCTCTCAACGAAATTGATCCCTATTTGTTCATATGAGCTAGTAAGAGGACCTTATGGACCTACAAATTATAAGCTCCAATGATACAAAATTAATTAATTAAAATTTTTAATTAATCAATTTTCATTCATTAACTCTAGGGTCACTTCACTATAAACCTAGAGTTGCACTCTTATGCACAGTAGGACAAGTTGTGTCCATTGATATAATCACTACATGTAAGTCGATCATTCACGAGTTGTTCGTAATTACAGCTGGGTCAAAAGTCTGTCTTACCCCTGTAATTACATATTGCACCTTAAGTACATCTTGCACCTCAAAGACATCATTAACAACCTTAATAAGTCCTTTGTAAGTGTGACCCATCATTTTAGATTCTGTAGTTTTATCCCAACAAGTGCCGCAATAGGGTAGGTCAAGTATTGAAAATAAAACTACAATCCTATCCTTCTCAGGAGTTCACCCTAATATTGACCCATGCAAACACATTTCGTAGGGGAACGGTCCAAAAGTTGCCACGAGGCCCAATATGAATCTCATGATGTAAACCAATGATGAAGACCATAGGATATGTTGATACATGTCCTGCTCCCAATTACTATAACTAGATTTGACAGTTGCTACCTCAACTCGAACCCCAGTCAAGAGGTGATTGGTGTGGTTCAGACTAAGTTGAGCTTGTATCAGTTCAGCCTGAGGGACAAAGTTTTGCTGGAGATGAGTGATGGAAGTTGGCCATGCTAAGAGAGGAAACATAAACTTTCTTGAAAGCCTAAGAGGAAAAGTAAAAGAAGTTAAGTGAGATTCTGTTTCAGTTAGACCAAAAAATAATTACCTCGTGAAGATAATAGAGGGTCTATGTAATATCCTCTAAAGAGTCTAACTGAAACGGAGCCATCCCCAACACCCTGCCATAGGCGGAAACTCTGGCTTAGCAATTCAATTTCATTAATTGACTCAGGGTAGTCCTTAGGGAGAACACAGGCACAGATTCGGGTAAATGTGCTTAAGGATTCACGGCCTCTACCAGACCCGGAGGTTTCATAGGAATCACATCATCCTCCGTTAGGTCGATCAGGTCAGGTTCAATACCAGCATCTCTAGAGGATTCACTAGCGAGCTTAGCACTTCTTCTTCTTTTGAGTTCAAAAATAGAAGGAGCACGTCCAACCATTCCTAAAAATACAAAGAAAGAAAGAAGTCAAACAAAAATAATCGAATTGAACTGAGCCAAGTCGAGCCAACTTGAATATGGGTTGTTAAAATATGAGTTATGCATCGTGAGCCTCCTTATCTGAAGTGGGAATAGGAGATGCAAGGCAAAAGGAAATGAGATTGTCTTGAGTGACAAATTTCAGACTAAAGCGAAGTTTAGGATCCAATCTTTCAACAGCCCTTGCAAGCCTATCAGCAGCTCTAATGCGGTCCAAGTGAAGAGGAACTAAAATAGACAAAGATAAGAAGAAATTAGCAAACACATAAGCCAAGTGCGGTCCTAAATGAGAAACTGAGAAAAAAAATACTAACCATATTCCCTAAAACACGGTGGAATTGCATAAGAGTAGTCAGTAGAATTAAAAGCCAACTAGTTTTCACTAAGAAAAAACCATTATTTTTTTCCATTTTTTGACTAAAGAAGGGCCACCAACAAGTGTTTGATCTTTAGCCATAATGTAATAAAAGAAATCACCATATGAGGGACTATGAGTTATTTCATGAAGAGATAAAAAAGTTTGGATGTCCATAGGTGACCCATCCTCGTATTTTCTCCAAAGGAAATGACAACCAATGAGATAACTCCATCCATTTGGGAGATTTTGAGCCGGAGAAAGTTGGACTACAGTTTTAAAAGAATTGAAAACATAGGGGAAAGGGAAGACGAACACCAAAATGGAACATGCTTAGATAGAATGAAACTTCACAAGGAGGATGATTGTCAATTCTATCTTCAGGACCAAGAACCCTCATGTGAACGCTCTCAAGGATGCCATACTTTTACCGAAGCTTATTAAATTGAGTCACGGTCACCGAGGATGGCAAGCCCCTACCGAAAACACTGGACTCTTCATCAAAATTGTGTGAAGAAAAATGTGGCTCATAGAAAGAAACGGAAGAACCCTCTTCATTTAAAAAAAATTCATCTTCCTCAAATGAAGTTCTATAAGAGCTACACTCTTCTTCACTAGACATTATGAAAGAAGAAGAAGAAGAAAACTAGTAAAGTCTACCTATAATAAATTTGGAAGAAGAGGAGAGTGAAGTGTGAAGAAAACTCCAATCCAAGCTTCTTATTTATAGGCAAAAATGGGAAGGAAGAGCCAACATTTTGAATTTTGGAATTCAAAATTTGAAATTTGAAATTCAAATTAAAAAAAATGGGCCAAGCCGAGTCGAGCCGACCTACACATGGTAGGTCTGGCCGATGGTGTTAGCGGTTGCAGACGACATGCAACAGGTGGCAGACCTGTCACGTTGATCGAAGCCGACCTCTGGTTAGCTTCCATGTGTCCAGTTGGTTGACATGTGCCAACTTGTGTCAGGCACATGACAGCACACTCCGTAGCCCAATCTTGACCTGCCATGTGTCTTGAAAAGATTTTTTTATTCTTGTTTAAAGATATTTTGGTGAAATCCCCTCTCTCTTACTTAAGTTTTTATTAAACCTAGAACAATTGATCAATTATTAATACCGAAATCTAAAATTAATTCTAGATAAGGTAAATTCTGAGTCGAAATCTAAGAGCTTACTCTAAGATACGACCAATTATGTCGTGCAATTAAAGTATGAAATACACAAAACTCTTAAGCACTTAAGCGTAGAGGAAGCAACCTCGAGAGTTGATTGATCCCTAAAAGGGTTTGGCTAGCCTCTTTTGGCAGCCTAAAAATTTGAGGTACGCCTCATGATAGGTCCTGATTTAGCATGACAACGCAAGCTTAATAAAGCATTGCAATGCAGGATGTGCAAAGCTCCACTTAAGTGCGGAGAATGTAAAACTTAGAGGTGGTTAATTGGGTCCTCAAAAGGGGCTCAGTTAACTGGTCCAAGCATGACTTAAAATCTGAGATAAATCTCGCGATGGGTCATCCAAAATTAAATCTAGGACCAACCCTAGAGCTTTATATTTTATAAATATTGAAAAGCCAAACAATCAGCTCAATAGGGCTTGATAGGCTATTCCAAAATTAAATTTGGGGTCAACTTCATAGTCTTTATTTTATAAATTTTGGAAAGGAAAATTGTATGTAATATCTACAAATAAATACCTATAATTAAAAATGGCTAAAATGTTTCACATTTAGAGTTTTAACTAATGTAATTTTAAGAGAGGGGAGTGAAGAGTTTTCTTCCCATTTATACCTTTGGTATATTCATGTATTTACAGTCAAACTGGCCTAACAAAAAAATGATATGTTTTTTCTAATATCTTTTAAGATGCGTTATGAATTTTTAAAATCTAATATTTATCTTTTTAAATAGCAATCGTAATCGTAATCTATAAAAAGAGTTTAAGTGGCAATCGTAATCATAATCTATAAAAAGAATTTAAGTGGCAATCGTATTCGTTTTCCATATCTCTTGCTATCTTTCGCCAAAGAAACCAGCGGTGCCGCAGTGACGGATTGATCTTTTGACGAGCCTGTGAAGAGAATAAAAATATATTCTCATATGAGGCCTAGAATCAGTTTGTTGGTGGCGATTGGGGGAAGACCTAAATACTCATCTTCAAAATCCTCGGCAGATGTTGAAACTCAGAGTAACCACGAGACATAGAGATGGTGTCTAAAAGATTCTAGATGGAGAAGAGAGAAAAATAGAAAGTAGGGTTCGATTCAATAATTTGAATTTAAATATGTGCCTACATACTTTTGAAATTAAAAAAAAAAAGGCATGGATGTACAATCATTTTGGCATAGGTGTAAAACAAGGAATGAAGATGTTTTCCATGCACTTTGAGGCTGTATTTATGTTTAAAAAATTTATGGAAATCTACTCCCTTCTATTGTATGAATTGTCTATCTACAATTCATAATTTTGATGATCTTCTAAGTTTGGTGCAATGCTTGACACTAGTGATTGAAAAAAAATTCTTATGATGTGTTGGGAGCTATGAAATGAGAGAAATCGATCTAATATTGGTCAACTGCAGCAGAAAGAAGAGGTTCATTTGAGATTAGGATTAGTTATGACAAAGTGTGGAGGGAGAGAGAAGGCTGTAAACCTGATTAGAGATTCACCTGAAGAGGCATACGCCTTCATTCTTTGGTTTGCAGCCAATTTAATTGAGAAAATCTGACTATATAGCTTTTAAGTTCAGTATTTATCATTTTATACACCATGTATATACTGATATTTACGACATTTTTTGTCAGAGATATATATTGCCCAAAAGGTTGATGTAGATTATAGGTTTAGGTTTATCTTCATAAACTTAGCAACATCCATAGATGGATGGAAATACAATAATATCCGTTGATGGGGCACGAGGGATTTTCAAGTGTGGAACATCTTCATAAATGATGGCAAGTAAATGTGACTGATGATTGATGTATCAGGGTTTTCAAATCGAAAAATGGTGGGTCATCATTATGTTTCTATATGCTTAATGGGTATTTAAACATATTTACATTACTTGAATTCGTTGGAAAAATCAATAGAGAGGTATCTTTCTCTATATACTGTTATGTAGATGTCAGTTCTTAGGTAGTTTATCATTTCGATCATTGGTGTAGTTCATTTCGATCATTGTGATTTTCAGATTATGAATGTTCAAGGTTTTGGGTTACTGATTTGATGTTAAAACAAAAAATTTTTGTTGCGACTTATCTTAAGTTTCATTTTTATTAGATCCATAGCTGAAATTACTAAATGTGATCTCACAAACTACTGCATCGTGATTTCATACTCATAAAGCTCAATGGTTAGTGTTATCAACTTCAAGTTAAATGTAAAATCTTTCTAGCTAGGACTCAAACACAGGACCAAGTCTTGTGGGAGCCTCTTGAAAGAAAATCCACAAGGGATTGGAGAGGAAGAGGTTTAGAGAGAATTATCTAATTTTCTATTGAGGAGATATGTGTTATGTCTAATGGCTCAACCCAAGGGCCCTATTTATAGAGACCAAGAGCAAATCTTTGTCATAATTAAAATATTATATTTTAATATCTAATATATTAAAATATATATTCTTATTTGAATCTCATTGAAATTCCCTACGATATTTATTTATTTGAATCTTATTCAAATTTTATAAATATCTTTTATTTAATGTATCTAATATACATTAATTAATTTAATATTTAATGTATCAAATACAATAAATATATTTTCCTCTTTTATATTAAATATATATAATATATTAAATATTAATTTGAACACTTCAAATTAAATATTAATTTGAACATTTCAAATTTTAATATTTAATGTATCAAATATAATAAATATATTTTCATCTTTTATATTTAATATATCTAATATATTAAATATTGATTTAAACATTTCAAAATTTTCTTTCAACTAAATTGATATTTTAGTGTTACTATGAGCTAGCAATGAGATCTTATGGACCTACATATTATAAGTTCCAATGATACAAAATCAATTAATTAAACTATTTAATTAATTAATTTTCATTCATTAACTATAAGTCACTCCACTATAGACCTAGAGTTACACTCTTATGCACTGTAGGACAAGTTGTGTCCATAGATATAATCACTACATGCAAGTCGATCTTTCACGAGTTGTTCGTAATTACAGTTATGTCAAAAGTATGTGTTACCCCTATAATTACATATTGCACCTTAAATACCATTGATCCTCTAATGAACAATCTGTTTATAATCTAATTATAAACTAAGTCTCTCTCGGGCCAGTGAGAGGGTAGGGCCCCATTGTTCAAGTCTCGAAATCAGCACTTAAGGGAACTACTCATCTACTTACCCAATATGGGAATGAGTGAATTTCATCTTGTGAGATTATATTCCCAGCTCCCTATTTAGTCAAGTCCCCAAAATGGTAGGCATATTGAATCGGTTATAAAAGTCACTCTCACCAATTCAAATTAAAGGACAAGCCCTCATAGGCAGGAGTTCATAACTCACTCAGGATTAAGATCGAGTAGCATATGATCATCTTGATGAAATATTAATCTTCTCAATTAACGGATTTATAAAGAGAGGTTAAATATTTTGTGGTCCAGTCTTATACAAACTCATTGTATAAAATACTCTCACTCACATGTCTCCACATGAACGATTTTGATCAAATCATTTGTAGTTATTACAAAGTGGGTTGTATCAATAGTATTACCAGGATAATGCATCCAACCTTATCCATATATTATGACCCTTTAGGTTATTTCTTGAACATGATCCTCTCGTATGTCAACCACATACTGCTCAAGATTACACTAATAACCTTGGATTTTTCATATAATGGATAATATTATATTACAAATAAAATAATCAAAATTATTATTAATTATTAAATAAATTATTCATTACGAGGCTTCAAGGCATAAATCCTAACAGTAGCGTCATAAGCATGGGTTCGACATGTGCATCCCTTGCAATTTTAATATACTACCAAAACACATGTAACCCTTGCAATCTGAATATACCACTAACATCTTGAGATGTTTTGATGATTGAAGAAGCATTGAGAGCAAAGAGAACAAAAATAAAGAATGAATGAAGCTCCAAGTGTTGGTGAAGAAAATGGTGAAGAAATTCCTCATTTTATATAATAGTAGAATATGAGAGTTACAAAATCTTTTGAATTCTATACCTTCTAAAATTCAATCATGAATTCTAATTAAAAAAAGTGTTAGGAAAAACCTTTTACATTCTAACATTTTAGTAGATCATATACATTTATTATTGATAATTAATTATTAATCAATTAATTAAATATTTATAATTAATTTTTAATGGCATATTTTTGTAAATTAGTAAATTAAATAAAGGATAAAAGTGTCGGAAAATGTTTTTCCCACATCCTTACTTTTTTTTTTTTGCAAATGACATCCTCACTTTTTATTTATTTATTTTTGGTCAAATTATCAAAAATACCCCTGAACTATGGGGTTGGTTTCAATCATACCCCTGAACTTTAAAAAGTTTCATTTTAACCCTTGAACTTTGAAGTTTGTTTCAAAACAACCTTTGAAGATTTTTTCCATTAAATTTATGGACAAAAAATGACGTATTTTCATATGTTTTGATTTTTTTTTAACGTATATGTTCAAATATGTTCACATAAGTAACAATATAAATGCAAAAACATCATTTTCCGTCCATGAATTTAACGAAAAAATAGCCTTCAAGGGTTGTTTTGAAACAAACTTCAAAGTTCAAGGGTATAATTGAAACCAACCCTATAGATCAGGGGTATTTTTGATAATTTAACCTTTATTTTTTTGAAGTAAACTTCATTAAACACAACCCAACTAACCACAACCAAACTCCTCTTTTAATGTAGAGGAAACCCAAAGGGGTACAACAGAAATCCAAAAAACAGGCACTTCTTCCATGAATGAAGATTGCAAATGGGCTGTACAAAAAAGGGATGAAAAAGAAGGGAAGAAGGCCGCGCGCGCGAGCCAGTGTGCAGCTATATTGATCAATCAGAGACACTTTAGAAATGGCACGTCTCCCAACTTTCAAACCAAATCAGTAATGTCATTAACAATGCGTTTGATTTCTGTTGTGTCGAAATCTTCCTTGTTGAGGATGCCAATGGCTTCGGCCGAATCCGACTCCACCCAAATCGGCAGGAAGGGACCCTCGAAATGAACTAATGTATTACCACGTGTAAAATGCACGTGTATTTTTTTTAATTTAAAAATAATCAAACTTTTAAATAATATAAGTGTCCTTAAACAATGATTTAAGAAAAATATTACTAAATATAATTATTTTAAATATTCATTATTTAGTTTGATATCAAAATTCTAGGATCCATTTCAAGTATCATAATTAAAATCATGAGACAAAAAAATAACTTTAATCAAATAGGTTTCAAAATTTCTAAAGTTTTTGTTTTTAAGTTACTTAGATAATTGTTTGGTTGTTCTTATACAATTATAAATACGATGACAACTTAATATTTAGCATGATCTAACAAAAACTAAAGAGATAAGATAGTCTAAAAATGTTTTTCAAAGATCCTTGCTTTCTAATCGAGTATAGATATAGATATAGATATAGATTATAAAATTATAGGATTGTAGATATGGATTATAGGTTATAATGTAAATCCATTACCCAAACAAAACTTATATATTTTTTTAGAAAAAAAATTGCTATATATATATTTTTTTAGAGAAAGAAAAAAATTGTTATAAAATTAGTAGGAAACGATTTAATAAACATATTAAAATTCTTATAGAATTTGAACTGAAAATTAAATTAATAAATTAAAAAAAAACACAAATATTCCAAATTAAAAAAAAAAAAAACAAAATAACAGTAACTACAAAGTAACACAAAAAAAGTAATGAAGAAGAAAATGAAGATATGTCAATACACAACTTCCTTAAAATTAATTTACATTTTACTTAATAATGGTAAAAATCAAAGATCATATAGTTCATCAAAATAAGAATTGAAAATATGGATATGGTTCATCCAACACGTACATTTTATGCTCTTTGAATGAATCTTGTAACATTTGGAAGTATTTTCAAGATTGAAGTGATTTAAAAAGCAACGAAAGAGAACTAAAGGTACCCAAAAAAAAAAGCACTCTAAGTTTTCTTTTTCCTATTTTGTTTAGAATACACCAAAATAGTAATAATAATTCAAAACAACAAACAAAAGCAAATTAAAACTGTTGGAGTTTTCGTCTAGCTTCAAGTTCAAGGACCGTTTGTAGAAGCTCTTGGAAAAATCTTCCATCCATGTCAGATCCATTCCATCTTCTAGTGCCATCGAAGCAAGCAAGTGGACGACCTCATTTTTCTATCTCTGTTTGGAGTCGAGTCACTCAATTCATATTCACATATTCACACACAACTAAAAAGGAGTTTTAGGTTGGTAATGAAAAAAAACTATTGAAAGAAACTCCATTTTTATAGTTGAAGGTGATAGAAAAGTTACAAAAACTTTTGAAATTCTGAAAAAGTTACAAAAACTTTTGAAATTCCAAAAGCATTAAATTTTAGAATTAATTATAATTAAAAGACAAAACTCCATTTTTATAGTTGAAGGTGATGGAAAAGTTATAAAAACTTTTGAAATTATGAAAAAGTTACAAAAACTTTTGAAATTCCAAAAGCATTAAATTTTAGAATTAATTATAATTAAAAGCCAAACTTTAAATGTTATAGAAAATAAAAAGACAAAACCTTAGAGTTTTTTAACTCCATATATTTATCATAATTTTATGGTGTATTTAAATTCACATTGATTCAAAAGATAAAATTCTATCAATTATGTTTTTATTAAAATATTTAATAATGTTTGCTGCTATTTTTAGTATGATAACATATCCCTAAATTATTATTAAAAACAACACGCATCCCCTAAATTTTTATATCTATAAATTTTATCATATAAACTCTCAAAGATAAAAAGGGTCATATTGTTTATATTTTATCTGTTTATAATAAGTTTTAATGAATTTTCTAAGTAAATTTTATTAATTGAATCCATAGTTATGGGTGTATTAAAATATTATAGTAATATAAATATTTAATAAAATATAATTTACTATTTTTCATTGCTAATATAATATAAATACTCTAAATTACAAATTATACAAAATGTAAATATTATAACTATAAATTTATTGATTACAATCTAAATTAACTTATAAAATAATATTTTAAATTTGTCATATTAATTTTAATAAAGTAATATATTTAAAAAAACATTAGTACAAAATACATTTGCATTTAATTGAAGAGAAATTACATTTTTAACATTTAAATAATAAATAATAAAATAATTGTATTAAAAATAAATAAATAATTATTGATATTTAATGTTAATGGCATGTTTGTAAATGTAGGAATTAAAGTAAGGGTACAATAGTCCAAAAATATTTTTCAAAGATTGTGGCTTTTTAATATATTATAGCGTTCTCAAAAGATTCACCATGATATTGACTCATGCAAACACCTTCCGTAGGGGAACGGTCCAAAAGTCGCCACGAGGCCCAATATGAATCTCATGATGTAAACCAATGATGGAGACCGTATGATATGTTTATACATTTCCTTCTCCCACTTAGTATAATACTTTCTCAAAAGATTCACCCTGATATTGACTCATGCAAACACATTCCATAGGGATGCCGGTCCAAAAGTCGCCACAAGGCCCCGCATGAATCTCACGTTGTGAATTAATGATAGAGATCGTAGGATATCTTGATATATGTCATTCTCCTACTAAGTATTTTGAAATATAGTTTTATATTACTTGACAAATTAGGCTAATCTCATTTATCTAAGTTCCTCAATCTACCCTTCATAACCCTTATGTTGGTTAGTTTGATTTTAATATGAATTACCAAGTTTTTAAACTATTAAAAAAAACTAATCACATTATGAGCATGTTTAATGAAATTAAATAAAATTTGACTAATTCAACTCCCAAATCAGTTCCCAGTTAGAGGTGTTCCCTTTCGGTTCGCTTAAATACCCCAGTCTAGATAGAACCTTCCATAGACAGAGTTCCCTTATAGTCGATTTTTATTTCAAATTCATTAATCTTTAATTAACTATTAATTATTAGATTAATGAACCCAGGTGAATTATTAAGCTTTGTTTGTAGTCCTATTAAAAAACTAATTCACTTATTGGATAATCTTAAAATTATATCATTTTAAACCCTTTAAAATAAATTAAAAGATCATCCTTGATATTTTATTCTAATCCTATTAGAAAATATAAAAGATAAATTAAATTCAAAACTTAAACTATTTTATTTTTTAATTAAATTATCTTTATTTATGGAAGATTTAATCTTATTAGGAAATTAAAAGATCTAATTTTATTTTGAAATAATCTAATCGTATTAGGAAACAAGTAAAGATAAATTAAATTTAAAATTTAAACTATTTAAAGCATGAATCAAAATATCTTTATTTTAAGGAAACCTTAATCTCATTAGGAAATATCATAATTCTATTAGGAAAACATGTATTTCATTTATGAAAGGAAATATTCTAATTTAATTTTCCAAATATAACAATTATATTCAAAGATATATAAAATATAAACTTATTAGGAAAATATTTTAATTCTATTAGGAAACATCCTAATCAAATTTTCCAAATATAACAATTATATTCAAAAGTAATTAAGATGCATGATCATACTTAACATGTGGTAAGATTTTAATCTAAATGACATACTTTATGCAACAATCACTTAATTTAAAACATACATCACATGCATAATTAAATTAAACTTAGCCAAATTGACCTGCATATTTGGCATATCTTAAGAAATTGAAAATAGTTTAAATTACAATAATTTAAATCTAAGACATATTTTGGTCTTCATTATTTTTTCTTGTTTGAACAATTCCAAATTTAGGATTTAGAAATCATAAATTTTTAATTGCAGTAGCCGCTTCAAGAAACACATTTGAATTGAATGATCTTTTCAACAATTACAACAAATCCTAACCCTTTTGGGTTTTACAATTGATCTAATCAAAGTAATAAAGCTAATGCCAAATAGCCTAAACAATCAATTTGCAAACACATATATCACATATATAAAATTAAAATACCCACCATGCAAAACCTTAATTCTAAATAAACTTCAAAGACCGCCTTGATACAATTTGAAGGGAATAATCAAATTAAGTTCTAGCGGAAGCATCAAAATCAGTTTGAGTTTATTTAGAATTAAATAATAATAATGAAGTTAAGCATAATACATACCTTGAAAATATAGAAAGTCCTCTAGTGTTCTTGAACTCTTCCAAAAAACCTTCCATGCTATCGCTCAAATAAATGACCAAAGAGATTTGTGGGAACCTTTTTGAAAATAGAAAGAGGGAGTGAGAGGATGCACACAATAACTCGGCCTAGGGCAAATAATTAAACAATATATTTTAATATCTAATATATTAAAATATATTTATCTAACAAATTTGAATCTTATTCAAACCTTTTTAAATTCTCCTATGACATCTATTTCCTAATTTGAATCTAATTCAAATTTAATAAATATCTTTTTCTTTAATGTATCTTAATACATTAATAATTTTTTTTGATATTTAATGTATCATATACATTAAATATATTTTTCCTCATTTAATATATCAAATATATTAAATTTTAATTTGAACACTTCAAAATTTTCTCTCAACGAAATTGATCCCTATTTGTTCATATGAGCTAGTAAGGGGACCTTATGGACGCACAAATTATAAGCTCCAATGATACAAAATTAATTAATTAAACTCTTTAATTAATCAATTTTAATTAATCAATTTTCATTCATTAATTCTAGGGTCACTCCATTATAGACCTAGAGTTGCACTCTTATGCATTGTAGGACAAGTTGTGTCCATGGATATAATCACTACATGCAAGTCGATCCTTCATGAGTTGTTCGTAATTACAGCTGGGTCAAAAGTCCGTCTTACCCCTGTAATTACATCTTGCACCTTAAGTACCACTCATCCTCTAATAAATAATTTGTTTATGATCCAACCATAAACTAAATCATTCTCAGGCCAGTGAGAGGGTGGGGCCCCATTGTTCAAGCCCCGAAATCAATACTTAAAGGAACTACTCATCTACTTACCCTATATGGGAATGAGTGAATTCCATCTTGTGAGATTATGTTCCTAGCTCCCTATTTGGTCAAGTCCCAAAAATGGCAGGGTTATTGAATCGGCTACAAAAGCCACTCCCACCCATGCAAATCAAAGGACAAGCCCTCACAGACAGGAGTTCATAACTCATTTAGGATTAAAATTGAGTTGCATATATTATCATCCTGATGAAATATTAATCTTCTTAATTAACGGATTTATAAAAAGAGATTAAATATTTCGTGGTCCAGTCTTATACAGACTCGTTGTATAAGATACCCCACTCATATATGTCTCTACATGAACGATTTGGATCAAATCGTTTGTAACTATTACAAAGTGGGCTGTATCAATAGTGTTACCAAGATAAGACACCCAACCGTATTCATATATTATGACTCTTTAGGTTATTTCTTGAACATGATCCTCTCGTATGTTAATCACATACTATTCAAGATTACACTAATAACTTTAGATTTTTCATATAAAGGATAATATTATATTGCAAATAAAATAATTAAAATAATTATTAATTATTGAATAAATAAGTAATTACGAGGATTTAGAGCATAAATCTCAACATGTTATCCATGTATAAAAAGAAAAAAAAAAAGATTTTCAATACATACATTGTCAAATTTTAGTTATCAATTATCAAAATGCCAAGTGATAACAAAAATGATTCTTTTATCAGAGAACTTAAAGTTTTCCAAAAAGAATGAAAATTAAAAGTTTTCATTCTTCATGAGGGATACATTGGATCGTGTCACAATGAAGCTTTGAGAATTCAAAATTTTATTTTAGTTAAAGAAGATGTACTATTTATCTGTTTTTTTGTACATTAATTTCTTGAAGTTATTTACATTCCACATTAATTCTTTGAAATAAATATATTTTTTGATAAATCATAAATTCCTTTAAGTAAATATAATTTTTGAAAGGTTTCATTAGACTTTGTTTTTAGATACGGTAGAAAGAGGTTATGAGTAAATATTTAATATGAGTTATGTGAATGATAATGTAGTAGGTTGTATTGTGATTCAAATTGGGTACAAAATATATGGTATGTTTTGAGTAAAGTGAGAGTAAGTTGCGGAAAAAAAAAATATTTTCGCAGGCTTTTAAGATGTGCTCACTCTTATTCTATAAAACAAATAATCATAAAAACCACCCAATTAATTTTTTTTACTACAATCAGTCCATAACACTTTGCTTGTAGGAAAGGAAGGAGGCTGGGGTTTAGGGTTTTCTTTATCTCTTTATCTCTTTTTTTTTTCCCCTTTAATATATAATATACATATATCTAAAATTCTACCATTACTTCGGTTGTTGTATTATTCTCTTTGATGTAAATTGACTTTTTCAATAAGTTTATAAGTGCAATAAGTATAATAAACTGATGAGATTTTTAATTTAAATTAATAAAATAAAGAGGATTTAAAATTTAAGTGAATTAGTAATAAATTAATTAATTAATTTCTTTTTAGTTTAATAGGGCTGGACATTCAGATCATATTTATTTATTATAAACCTGTAGAGTTATGTTTCGTTGTAATAAGTTAATTTATTAAGTTTTAATGTATTAAAATAAAAAAAGATCACACATCTCAAAATTAAATATTATTACTATTTGAAAATTAATTTATTTTATATTTAATAATAAATTTTAAACCATGCTGTAAAGGATTATTTTCAAACATTAAAAAACACCTCCAAATTCTTGGATCATATTTATTTATTATAATGATTTTTTTTTTTTACTTTATATATTCATTTTAGTTTTTTGTGCATATATTATTCTATCATTTTAAATTTTAAATTAGCATCAAAATTTACATTTTTCATTTTCTTTAATTAAGTAAATAACTTTTTTTTAAAAAAAAATATAAATTTTAAACAATTATAATAAACAATTTTTAAAAGGAATACATTAAATAACAGATTAAAAAAAATCATAAACACGTGCATCACATGTGAGGGTTTACTAGTACATTAATAAGTTAGTCCCTTTAATATTTAATGTATCCAATATATTATTAAATATGAATTTGAATATTTAACATTTTATTTTATTTTATAATTTTTTTGAGTTTAACAACATTTGGAGGTGGGAGGGATTCAAACTTCTGACATCTTGGTCAAGGGTACATGCCAATTACCGCCGACCTATGGTCACTTTGACAAATTTTATTTTATTCTTCTTTCAACACAATTCATCCATTGATGTTCTTACAAGCTAGTAATGATTTCACATGAAGTTGCAAATTATAAGCTTTAATGATACAAAATTAATTAATTAAACTCATTAATCAATTAATTTTCATTCAACTCAAGGTCACTCTACTATAATCCTAAACAAATATTAAAACATATACCCTCGACCAAGAGATTAGAGACTCGAATCCTCCTACCCCTATATTATTGAACTCGAAAAAATAAGCAAATTATAAAAAAAATATTCGTGAACTTTTTTTCTTGTTTCAAATATACCTTAATCTTTCAAAAATTGCAATATTACTCTTAACCTTTCATAAACGTTTCAAAACTACCATTGAAGTAGAAAGTCCATTAGAATGTTGGACGGAAAGTCACGTGGCGAAATGTTGTTCTTTGAACTTAATCTAGGTAAACATTTCAATCATTGTCACGTTGTTCTAAGTCACATTTTTGTCCAATATTTTAATAGATTTCTACTTTAAGAATAGTTTTGAAACCTTTATAAAAGGTCAAAGATAATATTTGTAAATTTTGAATGAATAAAAGTCTTTTTGAATCTAAAACCAAAGTTAGCCCACAAAAAAAGTGACCTAATTGTCGAGATTTAAAAAGTCTCAGGCTTGGGTTAGAACCCTAGGCTTCAAAAATTTGCACCCCACCCTAAATCCAGGCTTCCTCTCACTTTGTTGACTCAGGATTCTCAACCTTGGTGGCTTCCGGCCTCCCCCAATAATTCCTCATTGGTCGAGGGTTCAACAACATTTGGCTTCTTTGCCATTTCGAACGTGTGAAACTCATATTGGGCCACGTGTGATTCTCAGTATTGTATAAGAAAGAACTGGTAATCTAGGATGAGGATAATACCATGACTTGCAACGTTCAAACTTGGATCTCTCTCAATCTCGCTAGTTCTTCCACTTTGCTTTGCAATCCGAGGAGGAGAGTTTCTTCATTCCTTCCCAGAAGTACATTCCCGCACACTCGTCAACGCCATTTCCATGGATTCCATGTCGCCAGGAGCAGAATATGGAGTTTGTCTGCGTATGCCAGCTCCAGCTCTCTCGAGCTCCCGCTGCTTCCCTTCGGTGTCAATCACGTAAATCAACTCTAATCTTCTCTGCATTTAGTTTTATTTATTTATTTTATGAAATTAGCTCTTCACCAATCCAAAATCCTATGTATCTGAAGCGCCATGAAAATTTTGATCATCTTCAATATGCCTCACCGTTGAAAAAAGATCGAACCGTATCCCAATTTCTCCTTGTCAACTTCACTTGCCTACATGCTTTTCAGGTTCTTGTTCCGTCGGAGAGTAAAACACTGCATCTCTATGAAGCGAGGTATCTAGCTCTATTGGAGGAGGTACTTACTTTTTGGACACAATTTATTTTATATATTTGTCATATATGTGGAATTGAGACTGGTTGATGCTATGTAGACATTGTGCATGTTTGTTTAAATTATCTCATAATGTTTTCCTGGAGACCAAAATGTATTAACTCACAATCATATTTGATATTATAGTAATAAAAATTCTATAGGGATATGCTTTAAATTGCTGTCTTTTATGATGTATAAATCTGAAGATTATGTAATCGTTTCATTTTCAGATTGGTTAATTGTATTGTCTTGTGAATTGTTCGTGAGGTTGTCAATGAACTGCTTCTTGAATCTTTTGTTATTCATTAACATTTCGGTGGACTTTACTCCATTAAAACAATTTAAAACAGGAAGATACCGATTTTTATCACTTATTATGATAATGATATTTGGTTTTGCAGTAGAGCGATTTGAATTCCAATATGCTTAATGTGTTAGTAAGTTCATAATCCCCTAGCTATTTCAACTATTTTGCAATTCTGCTTCTTGTATTCATGTTAAGATATTCTAACTTAATTCCCAATTTTCAACATTGGTATAGACGATCCATTTTGACAAAAAGTCAGATTTTATTATGGACAGTTTTCTGATTAAATAAAGAAAAAATGAAGTGGAAAAACAGATATGGGGAGAATGTGGGTGTCATTATTATAATTTTCAATATATCTGATGACTCAAGTTCTATTTCGAGTCATGTGAGATGGAAACAACATAATTTTGTCTTTTCTACTCATCGCTGTCTTAAGTTCCGTAGATAAATCTATTTGCTTGCAAATTCCATGTAATCGCATATTTTAGAACTCCTTGGGATGTTCTATTGCTAGGAATCAATTTGGTCCTTGTTCTGTGGTAAGATTTTGAGTCTGGACTAGCATTCCCCAACCTGTAATATATTCCATATTCTTTTTGGTTTCTCCGCTGCAAACCAAAGTAATGAGTTTGTGTAAACGAGGCGATAGAGACAATGAGTGATATTGCAAATCCTTTGATTTGCTAATGATCTTCCTACCTCCTGCTTTTCCTTGATTGATATCATCATATTCTTCAGTTAATTTTCTTTGCTTCTTTCTTTTGAGCTTGATGAGGAAGAGTGGCAGGCACCATATGTTTCTTGTACCCAAGATTTTTTAATTACTCAATGTATGATATGAGCATCAGTATTTTTCTTTTACTCGCTCTATCTATCAAATCAGCCCTGACTTGAATATACTAGTTGCAGTCTTTATTTAGGAAGAACAAACTTTTCGTGCATTTTGTGTTGGATCCTGTCGCTGTCAGTGACTCGTCAAGAGAAATATCGTTTGCAGCCAGACATGCTTGTTTGGTTTTAATTGAGAATGTAAGTTTCAAAACTTTGAATATTCTTTTTTAATGTAAACACATGAAAATATTTTGACCTACAAGCAGTTTCAGCGAATTGCAGGTCGAGCGATTAGAGGTGGGGGCATTAGTCACCATCAGAGGAATCGGCCGCGTCAAAGTTATAGAGCTTCTGCAAGCAAGTGATAAGTGAATTGATTCAAACTCAAGTCATTTTAATTACCAGTGAATGCGTTAAAGTGGAGAATTCTAATTTGTGGTCATTTTAACCATCTTATGATCTATCATTTTGCCAGGCTGATCCTTATTTGCGAGGTACAATTTTACCTGTGAGGGACAATATAGTTGAAGATGAAAGTGGGTTAAGTACAAAAATGGTGGACGTCAAAGATGTTCTTCATAATTTGAATAGTTTGGAGATCAAATTGAAGGTATGGTTTGTTCCCTCTCTCATTTTAAAGCACTAATATCCAAGAAATTGAACTGGAAGAGCCACTTGTAGGGCAGTAGATTTCAATTTCCCTCTCTCATTTTAAAGCATTAAAAGCATTTTTCAGAAAAGTCATGAAATTTCAATTTCATGATATTTGGTTACATAATCATGAGTATCGTGAAATTTCTGAAAACAAGTTAGATGAATATTTAATTAGTGTTTTTTTTAGTGAAGTAGGGATGGTTTTTTAGGGTAACACTTTTAAGTGAAACACTTTCTATAAACATATTTGAAAGAAGCAATAGTTAAGTTCTTCCTCAGAAGGCATTGTAAGGTGCTTTTAAGTAAATTTCATATTTTCAAAATCTCGTGTATGTAAAGAAACACATTTTAATAGGCTAAAGTACTTTTCAACATTCCAAAATTCACCTTTCAATGGGCGCACACCTATATTTAGATGGGAGGCTGTTTCAAGGCAGATTGAGTCAGGTGGTTTAGGTATAGGCAACCTAAGGGTGCTGAATGAGGCTCTTCTAGCTAAGTGCTTATGGCGCTTCCTTATAGGGGCTAACACCATGTGACATAGGATCATAGTGAGCTAGAGGCACTTGCAAGAATCTTTGGAAAGCCATCTCCTTGGGTTGTTATTCCTTTTTTAACTATGTCAAAATATCGGTTGGGATGGTCTGGATGCTTGTTTTTGGGAAGATTTGTGGTTAGGTGAGTCACCCCTTGTCTTTGTTTCCCTTGCTTTTATTTTTTGTCTTTGAAATTTATTCCTATGGCCTAGGTCATTCTTAATTTGAGGGATTTAGCGTCCTTTAACTTTGATTTTTCTCATCTGCTCTGAGATAGGAAAGGCTTTGATGTCCCCTCTCTGTTTCTTTGTTACTAGGATATACCTTTCATCTAGGCTCTAAGGATGTTCGTCTTTAGAACACCAGTCCTTCCAATGGTTTTTCCTCTAGTTCGTTCTTGTCCCTTTTATGTGGCTCCCCTCTCCCTAGTCCTTCTTTGTTTTCTTTGTTGTGGAAGGTGATGGCCCAAAAAGGGCTAGTTTCTTTGCTTGGTAGATCATGCATGACAAGATTAACACTAATCAGTCGCTATAGAGGGCTTCCTCAATGTTGTTGGGGTGCGGTGGTGTGTTTTGTGTGAAGGTGCCTTAGAGGGTCTAGGTCACTTGCTTTGAATGTGTAGCTTTGCTTCCTTGATTTGGAATGCAATTTTGAATTCCTTTGGTATTTCGTTGGCTTGTAATAGTCTTGTCACTGATGGCAAGGGAGGTTCAGGTGCATCTTCCTTTTAGAGACAAGGGATAAGTTTTGTGGAACAATGCTCTTTTGGCCATCTTATGGAATATCTAACTTGAAAGGAATAGTAGAATTTTTAGGTGTTGAGAGGCTTTGGGGGAGACTTTTGGGCTACAGTTAGGTTTAATAACTCCCTCAGGATATCGGTCATGAAGGAGTTTTGTAGTTTTCGAAGCTAAGTGGTTATGGCGTTTCCTTTAGCTCCTTCTGTTTTGGGTTGGTTCTTTTTGTATGCCCGTTGTATATCCTTTCATTTTCTCTATAAAAGTATGGGTTTTCATTTAAAAAAAAAAAAAAAATCCAAAAGTCATGCTAAACTCAACGTTAATATTAGATAATGTTAAAAATATATGTTTTTATCACCAGGCTCCCAAAGAGGCATTATTGCAGACTAATATTCTGAATTCACTTACTTGGGCTGAAAAGGGTATATATGTGGACATTGATGAAAATTTTGTACCATCCTTAGCGGAAAGAGTATCCTTCGCAGCCTTCCAACCAATTTCAGGTAAATTCTCATTGAACTAGATTAGTCTTTGGATATCGAATAGGAACAAAAATTAATATAGTTTAATTAATTAATTTTTCAGGATCAACTGAATCTGAATTACAAAGTTTGCAGCTAAAAAAACTCAAGGCAATGGATATCAAGAATACCCTTGAAAGGCTGAATAAATCTCTGAAATTAACCAAGGCAAATATTTCCACAGTGGCCGCCAAACTTGCTATACAATCAGTTAAAATTCAGTAGTCTGTGAAAGCTATGGATTGGACATTCTGATATAACCTAATAATGCAAGGTTGTAAAGTTGTTAACGAGGAAATTAATTATGTGGGCCATACATGTAATCATAAAACGTGCTATACTGTTTAAATTAAACAAAAAAAAAAAGTGATATAAAAAGTATAAACATTGGTACACGAGATAATTTGATCATTTTTTTTTATTACAATAGGAGATTTGAACCTTCAACCTCAAGGGAAGGAGTACGTACATATCAATTATTGCAAGCCATGCTCACTTTGCCGAGATGATTTGATCATGAAAATGCTTATAAATACCATTAGATACCATAAAAAAAAAAGAATATATATATACCACTAGATAATTTTAACTTGTCAAATTAGAAATATAAATTCATGTAACTTTTCTCATTCTCATCAAAAGAAATTTTTTCACAAGAATAAAATTCAGGAAATCTTGATTTATGTAGGAGTGTCAATAAAATTTGTAATTTGGCTTTGAGTATGCTTTCTTTAATTTGACCTGGGAAAACAAGTTATGGTTTATTGCACAACATAACATGTTTTGAGTTCATGAAATTTCTAATCCTTTCAATAAATATGTCTAACGTGCAAAACTTTGAATGTGATGTAACCTCACATTTTTTGAACCTATAAATAAGGGAACATATTATTCTTAGAACAATTCTCTAATTTAGTTTAAGAAGATATTAAAGAGAATGTGAACGAAAGTGGAGGACTTTCAAGTGATCCTTAAAGAGATTCACTCAAAGGGATAGTTTTGGGGAAGTCTTCCAAATAGTTGATGCTATTGAATAGCAAGTTTATGTGTGGAAGGACTTCAATAATTACTTCAAGCATATGTGAAAGGCAATGAATATGGAAGAACTGATATTGAGAATTCGGATTGAAGAAGACAATTAGAATAATGAAAAGAAAACTCTCAATCTACTATGACCAAGTCGAACGTCATAGAACATAGTCAAAGTTCAAGGACCAAAAAGTAGAACTAGCAAGCGAAAGAGTCCAAGTTAGAACTTAAATATGTATGATAGTAAGAAACAAAAATTCTAAAATAAATGTTTCAATTGTGTCAAGATGGGCCATAGGGCATCAAAATGTAAAATGTCAAATAGTTCATAAATCAAACAAATACAGTGGATCACTATTTGACATAAGCCTCTATGTTGTGGTTTCTGAGATGAACTTAGTTGGGTCCAACTCAAGAGAGTGGTGAATTGTTACATGTTAGCTAAGACAAGGAGTTATCATACAGTCAAATCAATAGAAAATGGAGGTAAGCTCAGGGAATTCTCCCATACCAATTTCAAGCAGAAGCAAGGAGATATCAGAGATATGACTTCTAGTAAGGACTTGACTCTAAAAAATGTAGTGTATGCATTAGAAATTTACAAGAACCTAGTGTCTAGTTCTCTACTAAACAAATGTAAGTTATCATCATTGACTTTTTAATCTTAATGTAATAATTGTAAAGTCTAAGAACAAAATTAATGAGACTATTTCTTTTGTTTACTTGCATTGGTCTTCCAATCTTTGGCATCATAGATTAGGACATGTTAATTATGATATATTGCGTAGATTAATAAACTTGGATCATATATACTCCTTTTATATTGATTCTAAACATAAATGGAGACCTGTGTTGAAGCTAAACAAACAAAAGAAAATAAACAAAAGAGGCATCAAACTCCTTGATTTAATATATAGCAATTTTATGTGATTTAAAATTTGTGCAAACAAGGAGAGATAATAAATATTTTGTTACTTTCATAGATGGTAGACAAAATATTGCTATGTACATTTTGCTAAAGAACAGAGAATACCATAAAAAATTTTGTTCTCTATGGAAAGGAGGTTGAAAATCAACTCAACAGAAACTTAAGATCATAAGAAGTAATTATGGTGCCAAGTATGAAGCACTATTTGGTGAAATCTTTTGTAATGCCCGCTTTACTGTTAAGGATATTGTTGTAATTTTATATTATTTTCATATTTGTGCTAATTTAGCTAAACTAGTGATGGTGAGCTTGTCGAGGGCTCAATCAAATACAATTTATAATACCGATATGAAATTAGTGATCGACTGAAATGTGTGGATTAGAATAAAAAACTTTTAGTTTTAAGAAAAGATTTCAGCTCAGTGCAAGTGCACACTGTCGACGCAAGTAATATAAAATCGGAAGTACTCCAATGTATCGATCCCACAGGGAACGGATACAACAAAATTCAAAGATAGCACAAAGATTTTCAAAAATTACAATTTTGGTAACCAAATATAAAAATGATTGGGAAGGGTTTTTGTAGAAAAACAGAATAATAAAAGGAAGGGATCCAAGCACATTCATACCCCTTTGATTGGAATTGCGGCCTAATTGCAGTTACAATTCTTTAACTCAACACTTAAGTTTTGTAAACCAGATGCAACACCTATTCGACCTTCTATGAAGTGTATTTAGGAGACTAAGTGATTAAACCAATATTTCTATGGCTACTACGAACTTAGTTAAATAAAAACACAATCCTACTGGGGTTTTGCCCTATGTCTAGGGTCAAAAACAAATTCTTATGTCTAAGTTTTTTCCTTTATTGCTTTTATGAAATCTCAACTTTATCTAACCTTTTTAGGATTAGATTCAATTGATGTATACTAATCTAGGTGATCAATCTAGACTAATAATAAGAATTAAAATTCAATAAAATTAAACAAACTATAGAGTAAGCAAAGTTGCTCTCACAATTAGGCATTTATTCCTTTCTCTAGGGCATCACATGCTTGAATCCCTAAGAGTGGCTTAGCTCATACTTAAAGAAAAGAAAAGTGATGACTTAAGTAAAAGAAACTCCATAACTAAGAGAGACAAAATGGCTGTAAATGAAGCCAAACTTACAAGGGAAAAATAAGTTTTTTCTAACTTGAAATGTAAATCTTATTGAAATTATCCTTAAAGAACAATTAAGCAAAACTGAAGATTCAACTTGAATTTCAATACTGGAATGAAAAGGAAAACAATACAACCACTTGAATGCTAAAATTACAGCTACTACAACTAAACAAAACAGAAGGAAAAAAACTAAACTAATGCTAAAAAGGACTACTCAAAATACAGTGCAATAAAGCACCCTTCTAGCCCCTTTCACCAATCAAACTCAATCCCACTTCTTTCAAAGGGAATCGGGTCTTTACAATTTTTGATTTTCGTCTAGATTGGACTGATTATCGGGGCTTGAAGGTGCTAGAAACAAGAAGAAAAACAGTAGAAAACTGAAACAAAAACAACAGCTTCATGAGGGAGGACCTCTATTTGTTTTGGCTTCTTTTTTCCCTTTTATAGGCCTTCATAAGTTAGGATTTTTGTCAACTTTAGTGTATGGAAAGATCCATGCCATTAATGCCGAGAATCGAGGAGAATATCTTCAAAATCGTTCAAAATTCAAAATTCCAGTTTTTTCTATGTTTGCCTAGAATTACAATTGTAATTGCATTTTGGATTGTAATTACAATTTTTCATTGTCGCCCATTCCTACATTGTCCAGAATTGCAATTGCAATCTATTTTTTGGATCACAATTGCAATTTTTTACATTTTCCTATAGCTACACAAAAAATAGAAAAATCAACTAGTTTATGCCTTTTTTGGCCTTCTCTTACTATTTTGACATATTCCTAACATGCCCAAGTGATTTTGTTCATACTTCCTTCATGTTACTAAACTTTGTGGATCTAAATAGATGAATTCTCAAGAATAACTCCTCAATAATGAACATTATTAATTAACTACTTGTAGTAATTAATAGTGGATCAGTTCGAACCACAAGGAACCGAATAAATCGATTTTTATCGACATGGACTAGGGGGGAGTCAAAAATAAAAATAAAGATAGAAGACTAAACTATAAACAATAAAGATAGGATCTCACCTAAGTACCGATTCGAAAGGGGTCACGTCGGGGTTCAATGTAGTATACCAATCATAGATAATCTAAGAATGAAATTCATGCTTTGAATGCACCCACAAGCCTAATCTTAATCAGACAAAGCTTCTAATCACTCCTAGCGCAGTTTAATCAGACAAAATGCTAACTAAACCCAAAACTAATCTTAAGCTGGGGACGATACTAATCCAAGTCACAGATTGCAGCGTATCATGCTCAAGACCAATTGTTTAAGACCTAAGATTTACTAGAATTAGTGGGATGCTCAAACTAATCTAAGTGGCGAGCTTAAATTAGCCTTTACACTTTTTACTTCTTTAGAACTAGATACCTCAAGTCGTTCATGGCCACATGTAGCTCACAAACTCACTAAACCTAGGCTCTATTGTTACTCTAATTAAGTGCTCTCTCAATATGTTTGAACGAACTCAAGATTACACATAACTAAGTTAAACATGCTTAATGCGTATAGGTTTGTTAGGCCTACCTACAAATATGCTTAGGAATGAAATCAAAGAAGCAAAAGACATTCACAACAGAAATTTAAATGCATTAAATACTGAACCTCATGGCATTACATTGAAAATCTCGATGATCTCCTCCGAATCGGCATTTCCACTTAGCCGGAGACGAAAACCTTGACCAACGAACCCATGGACCGACCAAAAATCCTAAACTAATCTAAAACTACTAAAAACAGATAGAGGAAAACTTAAAATGGTCTCATGACGGCTACAAATCGGAGAAAAATGACCTAAATGGCGAAGAGATCTATTTATACTCTAGGCGGTAGCGTCTCAATGCTACCCAGCATTGAGGGGACTTTGCCGGGCGTTGCGCAACATTGCGTGCGCTGGACTTGCGACAACATTGAGACGTTGTGGACAACGTCTCAACACTGTCCTATATCTGCAACACTCTGCCTTCTTTAATGTCTTGACTCTCCTATGGGGGTTGAGACACTCTCGTTAGGGGCATTTTGGTCATTTCACTTCTACTTCTTCTTCGATTGTTCAAATGACCTCCAAATTAGCTCAAATTAACCCCGATTGGACATTGTTGGAATAGAAATTTTGACCAACCCAAAATTGCCACGTCATTACCCAACATTGATGACAAAATTTTATTTAATTAGGGATTAATTAAATTTGCAAAGATCCTAAATTAAATTATGGCAAATCCGGGTACACAATTGGGTTATTTGAAATTTGGAAGACAAAAGCCTGAATTGAAAGCCCTGCAAAGTCAACCAAGCCCAGGCCAAAAGGGCTGGCCCAAAGCAACGAGGCCCAATCCAAATGGCTAGGCCCAAAGTCAACCAGGCTCAGTCCAAATGGGCTGGCCCAAAATCAACTGGGCCCAGTCCAACAAGCCCAAGCCCAAGCCCATCTGGAGGCCTTGAGGAACTCTATAAATAGAGAGTTTCCTCCTCCATTTGAGGGGTTCAGAACTGAAGAAGCTCAGAGAGAATTCAGAAACAAAGCTGTGAAGTCTCCAGAAGCTCCTGAAGATCAAATACCTTCTGAACAAAGAACACTTCTTGAAGATCAAGAACGATCCAAGAAGATCAACAAGCCGAAGATTTTCAACAAGCTACAAGCTGAAGACCTTCAACAAGCTACAAGCCGAAGACCTTTAACAAGCTACAAGCTGAAGACCTTCAACAAGCTACAAGCTGAAACCCTTCAACAAGCTACAAGCTGAAGACCTTCCACAAGCTCAAAGCTGAAGACTTTTCCACAAGTTCAAAGTTGACGATTCAACCTCGAGAACAAGCGTTCCAGCCCTCGAGTCAAGTATACAACGAGAGAAAGAATCAGAGGATCATACATTAGAGATTGTATTCACTATACTGAAATTAATACAAATCAAGTTATTTACACGTATTAAATTTCCCTGTCGAAATCTCGTGTAAACAAATTGGCACGCCCAGTGGGACCATCTCTACCTCTCATCTCTTTCTTTCATCTCAACATCCAAGTGAAGCAATGTCATCCAAAAAGACTTCTTCGATGACTGTTGCCATGAGCAACTCGTATACGGGTTCTGCCACCCAAAGTTGCTCCAATGAACTGAGGCTGCAAGACGATAAAGTTTTTATTGCAGGCGAAGTAATGACACTGCCGGGGGCATGGACTAACAACAAGTTCCTGGTCAAGTGCAACCCTTTGTTCGACTTCGATTCTGACGTAGTGTCCGCCATGATGATTGAAACAAGCACTATGGAAGAAAGAATGGCAAAAATGCAGGAGCAAATCAACACCTTGATGAAGGCGATTGAAGAAAGAGATTCTCAAATCGCATATTTAAAGAGCCAAATTGAGAACCAAAATGTCGCCGAATCAAGTCAAACTCCTGTCCTCAAAGATCGCAACAAAGGAAAGATCGTTGTGCAGGAAGATCAACTACAAAACTCAACTTCGATCGCTTCACTATCTGTGCAACAACTTCAGGACATGATCACGAACTCCATCAGAGCTCAATATGGTGGGACTTCTCAAAATTCTCTCTTGTATTCTAAACCATATACCAAGAGAATCGATAACTTGAGGATGCCAACTGGATATCAACCACCAAAGTTTCAGCAATTCGATGGCAAAGGTAACCCTAAGCAACACGTTGCGCATTTCATCGAGACATGTGAAAATGCTGGTACACGAGGAGATCTATTGGTTAAGCAGTTCGTTCGAACACTTAAAGGAACTCTTTCGACTGGTACACTGATCTAGAGCCCGAGTCAATAGACAGTTGGGAACAGTTCGAAAAAGAGTTTCTAAATTGCTTTTACAGCACAAGACGAGCCATCAGCATGTTCGAGCTCACCAACACTAGACAACGAAAAGGTGAACCCGTTGTTGATTACATAAATCGTTGGAGAGCCATGAGTCTCGATTGCAAAGATCGTCTCACTGAATTGTCTGCTGTCGAAATGTGCATTCAAGGCATGCATTGGGGACTTCTGTACATCCTCCAAGGCATAAAGCCTCGCACCTTTGAAGAACTAGCAACTCGTGCCCACGACATGGAGCTAAGTATTGCTAGTCGAGGAGACAAAGATCTTCTACTCTCTAACAAAGAAGGAGAGAACATTGAAGCAACTTCTAAAGAATCTATGGTTATAAATACAACTCCTCTCAAGTTGTATTCGATAGACAAGAGGACTAAAAAGCGACCAGAAAATGAAAGGCGTCGTCTAACTTTGAAGGAAAGACAGGAAAAAGTCTATCCTTTTCCAGATTCTGACATTCCTGATATGTTAGAGCAACTACTGGACACGCGACTAATCGAACTTCCTGAGTGTAAACGACCAAAAGAGATGGAAAAATTCAATGATCCTAAGTATTGCAAGTATCATCGAGTTATCAGTCATCCGGTGGAAAAGTGCTTTGTCCTAAAAGAGCTAATTCTAAAATTAGCTAAAGAAGGAAAGATTGAGCTAGATCTCAATGAATTAGCTCAAACAAATCATGCCGCAGTGACAACAAACACATGCAGTCAAATACACTCTAGTCCGCTTCATGATCAGGAGGTGCACCTAGTCCAATTTGGAACCCTAGAGCCTGTATCTATTTGGTTTCAACCTGAGGTATCAAGAAACAAACTTCAAGACGTGGTCAAGCCTATCAAAGATCAAGATAAAGGTTGGACTGTTATGTCTCGTCAGAAGAAACCAGGACAACATGTTGTTCAGAAAGAACATTGCCCATTCATAAGAAAGAATAGGCATCAAAGAAAGGATGATCCAAGGAAGCCTAAACCTGAGAGGAGAGGAAATAAAAATTGTTCCCAACCTCGCCAACCGGTGACCTTAAAGGAATTCTTCCCAAGAGATTTCTTTTCCGTTGAAAAAAAGGAAGAAAACTTGGCAAGTTCATACTGCACCAATGCAGAAGAAATTGATGATTCAAAAGAAGCCAAGCAAAGATCTTCTGTCTTCAATCGCATCAAGCCTTCAACTACTCGACCTTCAGTTTTTCAAAGGATGAGTATGGCTGCGACAAAAGAAGGAAACCAATGTCTAACTTCTGTCTCAACTCGACCTTCAGTCTTCAAAAGGCTAAGTGTCTCCACATCGAATAGAAATCAACCTTCAACATCTGTTTTTTATCGCCTCAAAGTAACAAACGATCAACATGAAAGGAAGATGAAATCCTTGAAGACGGAACTGTTCGATGAAGTGAACAATGACAAAAAGATTCATAGTACCGTCCCTTCACGTATGAAAAGGAAGTTCTCCGTTCTCATAAATACAGAGGGTTCCTTGAAGGTGAAGAAAAATCTCGTCATTATAACGAATCCTAAAAATGAAGGATCTGATCAAGACCATGGTGACGATATGGACATTTAAAATGTAAAAGCTCCTTATCGCAAGAGCCTAAACTGCATGATGCTCCTGGCCCGCATGAGCTTAAAAGGTGAACGGCCCCTAAATAAAAAAAATTCACTGAACTACGTTATGACTTGATCCCTTTCTCTAAAAGGGTACGTAGGCAGCTTAAAAAAAACTTTTAAGTTCAGTCTCCAAAAAAAAAAAATTCATCCTAGAAAACAAGACATCGCAAGTTTGATGCATATGGGCGAACTCAACCCCTTCAAGTTCGGTTCGTCGCTCACTTCCATGAAAGTTCGAGCTTCAGCCTCTTCAAGTTTGGTTTGTTGCTCACTCCTTCTAAAGTTCTAGCTTCGTTATCCTCAAGGTCGAAGGGCTTCGTCGCTTCTTCTCTAAGTTTGAAGGTTTCGTCGTCGTTTCTTCTCCAAGTTTGAAGGCTTCGTCGCTGCTTCTCAAAGATTGATGGCTTCTTCGTCGTAGCTTCTTCTCAAAGATTGATAGCTTCGTCGTCGTTGCTTCTTCTCAAAGTTCAAAGGTTTCATCGTCGCTTCTTCTCAAAAGTTTGAAGGCTTCGTCGTCGATTCATCCCCAAGTTTGAAGGCTTTGTCGTCGCTCCTTCCCCAAGTCAGAAGGCTTCGTCGTCACTTATTCTCCCAAGTTTGAAGGCTTCGTCGTCGCTCCTCCTCCAAGTCAGAAGGTTTCGTCGTTGCTTCTTCTCGAAAGTTCGAAGGCTTCGTCATCTATTCTTCTCCAATTTCGAAGGTTTCGTCGTCACTTCTTCTCCCAAGTTCGAAGGCTTCCTCGTCCATTCTTCTCCAAGTCGGAAGGTTTCGTCGTTGCTTCTTCTCCAAGTTTGAAGGCATCGCCGTCGCTACTTCTCCCAAGTCAGGATGCTTCGTTGTCGCTCCACCATCTTCAAGTCAGGAGGCTTCATCGTTGCTCTGCCATCTTCAAGTTAAGAGGCTTCGTCGTCGCTCTGCCATCTTCAAGTCAGGAGATCTCAAGAGGCTTCGTCGTCACTTCGCCATCTTCAAGTTAAGAGGCTTCATCATCACTTCGCCATCTTCAAGTCCGAATACTTCGTCGCTGCTCCGGTTTCATCTTAGGAGGATTCGTCGCCACTCCATCCCCAAGTTCCTAGACTTCATTTCTTCATTTTCAAAGTCAAGGTTGCCGCTCCATCTTCAAAGTCGAGGTTGCCGCTTCGTCTCAAAAGTCAGGGTTACCGCTTCGTCTTCAAAGTCTGGCGCTTCGCTTCATCTTCAAAGTCTGGCGGCTTCGCTTCGTCTTCAAAGTCTAATGACTTCGCTTCATCTTCAAAGTCAAGGTTGCAGCTCCATCTTCAAAGTCGAGTTTGCCGCTTCGTCTCAAAAGTCGAGGTTGCCGCTTCGTCTTCAAAGTTTGGCGCTTCGCTTCATCTTCAAAGTCTGGCGGCTTCGCTTCGTCTTCAAAGTCTGGCGCTTCGCTTCATCTTCAAAGTCTGGCGGCTTCGCTTCGTCTTCAAAGTCTAATGACTTCGCTTCATCTTCAAAGTCAAGGTTGCAGCTCCATCTTCAAAGTCGAGTTTGCCGCTTCGTCTCAAAAGTCGAGGTTGCCGCTTCGTCTTCAAAGTTTGGCGCTTCGCTTCATCTTCAAAGTCTGGCGGCTTCACTTCGTCTTCAAAGTCTGGCGCTTCGCTTCATCTTCAAAGTCTGGCGGCTTCGTTTCGTCTTCAAAGTCTAATGACTTCGCTTCATCTTCAAAGTCAAGGTTGCAGCTCCATCTTCAAAGTCGAGTTTGCTGTTTCGTCTCAAAAGTCGAGGTTTCCGCTTCGTCTTCAAAGTTTGGCGCTTCGCTTCATCTTTAAAGTCTGGCGGCTTCGCTTCGTCTTCAAAGTCTAATGACTTCGCTTCATCTTCAAAGTCAAGGTTGCAGCTCCATCTTCAAAGTCGAGTTTGCCGCTTCGTCTCAAAAGTCGAGGTTGCCGCTTCGTCTTCAAAGTTTGGCGCTTCGCTTCATCTTCAAAGTCTGGCGGTTTCGCTTCGTCTTCAAAGTCTGGCGCTTCGCTTCATCTTCAAAGTCTGGCGGCTTCGTTTCGTCTTCAAAGTCTAATGACTTCGCTTCATCTTCAAAGTCAAGGTTGTAGCTCCATCTTCAAAGTCGAGTTTGCCGCTTTGTCTCAAAAGTTGAGGTTGCCGCTTCGTCTTCAAAGTTTGGCGCTTCGCTTCATCTTCAAAGTCTGGCGGCTTCGCTTCGTCTTCAAAGTCTGATGACTTCGCTTCATCTTCAAAGTCAAGGTTGCCGCTCCATCTTCAAAGTCGAGGTTGCCGCTTCATCTCAAAAGTCGGGGTTGCCGCTTCGTCTTCAAAGTCTGGCGCTTTGCTTCATCTTCATCTTCCAAGTTAAGTTCGATGGCTTCGTTGTTTCATCAACAGAGTTAAGTTTGACGGCTTTCGATGTTGGCAGCTTTCATAGAAGATAAGTTCGGCGGCTTTCATCAGAGATATGTTCGGCGGCTTTCATCAGAGATATGTTCGGAGACTTTCATCATAAATAAGTTCGACGGCTTTCATCAGAGATAAGTTCGGCGGCTCTCATTAGAGATAAGTTCGGCGACTCTCCTCTTTGAGTTGGAGGCTTCATGATGCTCTGTGGCGAAGTGGGGGATAATCACCCCTACACTTGCTTCTGTCTTTGAATCAGAGGTTGCATGATGCTCTGTGGCGAAGTGGGGGATAATCACCCCTACACTTGCTTCTGTCTTCAAATTGGATGTGGCAAATAAAGTTTCCTGAAAGAGAGTGACAAGACAAAAAAAAAAAAAAAAAAAAAAAAAAAAAAAACACTTTGTTTACCTTAATGACCGATGAAAACAGTTGAAAGAGGTTGCAAGTAAAGTTTCCTGAAAAAGAAGAAAGAAAAAGTTAGCAAAAAAAAAAAAAAAAGCTTTGTACAAAAGGAAAAAAATAATAAGTCGGCAAAAAAAAAAAAAGTAAAAAGTAAAAAAATGTGTAAAACTGTTAGAAATTGAAAAAAAAAATTTTGCAAAAAAAAAAAAAAAAAAAAAAGAATAAAAAATAAAACAAATATATATATATATATATATATATATATATGTAAAAAAAATTCGTAAAAAAAAAGAAACAAAAAAATTCGTAAAAAAAAAAGGGATGTATAAAAAAAATTAAAAATAAATAAATAAATAAATAATTAAAATATTAAAATATTAAAATATTAAAATATTAAAATAATAAAATAATAAAATAATAAAATAATAAAATAATAAAATAATAAAATAATAAAACATCTTCTTCCTTTCTTTTCTCTCTCCCGAAGCCCCATTTTTTTCTTTCTTCCTTCCACTTTCTCTCACCAAACTCCATTTTCCCCTTCTCTCCTCTTTCTCTCACTCTCACACCTCCCATGGCCGCAGCAACTCACCCACGAGCCAAAAAACTCACAGGCTCAGATCCAACGGCAACCCAACTCCGGCAGCCATGGAACACTTCAGCTTTGAAACCAAACACGCCAAAGAAGCGAGCGTGAAGTCCGACAAAATCGTAGCCTCTAGACACGTCAAAACAGAACGTCGAAAATCGACTGAACTCCAAAACCTCATTTGCATTCTCTCGATGGCACAACTTGAAGATGATGAAAACTTGTGCTTGCCTATGTATATATAGCAAAAATTTTGACGAGATTCTCTCAATTTGGTTAAGATTTCATGATAAGTTGAATTGAATTTTTTAAAAAAAAGCCTCGATTTCGGATAGGATTGCCATTCAGTAGTTGAACCAAATCTCAACCCATTCTGTTAACTCAAACCACAAGCCGTTGGAATCCTAATTTTTTTTTTTTTTTTTTCCAAACTAAATTTTGGGTAAAATTCAAAATGCCAATGTGGTATTATTCCATTCCAAAATTACAAGTGCATTCAATTTTAACCCAAATTCAAGTTAATAAAAATCAATTCAAGGTGTATTCAAGTCCAATTTCAAATTCAACCAAATAGGATCGACTTTATTCCGATTCAAAATCTGGGAAGGATTTAAATTCAATTCCACCTCAAATCAAATTTGGATTAAATTTAAGTTTAAATCTCATTCCAAATCCAAAGTATAAGTTGGTAATCAAATCAAAATTTGGGCATAATCCAAATTTTACACCAAGTCAAGATTTGGTTGAAATTCCAAATTTTGCTCCAAGTCAAGATTTGGGTAAAATTCAAAATTGCTATATTTGGGATTACTTAATTCTAAAATTGAAAATACATCAAATTCTATCCCAAATTGGAGTTCTACACCAAATTAAAGTTTCGTTTCAAAATTCAAGCCAAATTTTGATTGAATTTCATTCCAAGTCCAAATTTGTCAAATCAAAATTTGGGCATAATCCAAATTTTATCCCAAGTCAAAATTTGATTGAAATCCAAATTGAAGTTCTATTCCAATTCCAAATTATTATTGGGTAGAGATTTATCTCAAAATGCAAAATTTGGGCATACTCCAAATTTCCTTCCAAAATTGGGTAAGGTCAAAATTCTGTCAAAAAAAATCTTGATAGAATTAAGTTCCTCAAACAAAATTTGGGCATAATCCAAATTTTATCCCAAGACAAAATTGGAGAAGGTTTCAATTTTTATTCCAAATTCAAACAAAAAAATTGGGTAGAGTTCCAAGTCCTAATCCAATTTCAAATAAATTTGGGTAAAATTTCAACCTTACCCAAAGTTTAGATTTTGAATTAAGGTAGAGCATAAATTCTACTAAATTCTACTAAATTCAAATCAAAGTTTTATGCCAGAAAAGAAAATCAAAATATTGACTCAAATTCATATTTTGATGAATTGGCATAAAAAAAAATATATGTGTCAAAAAAAAAATCAAAATTATGAACCAATTTCCATATTTTGATTAAATTGACGCATCAAATGGAGTCCAAATTAGGAGCAAACATCTTAAGTTTTGATTCCAAATTAACTTTTTCGAGATTCACACACTCATACTTGTGTATAAATCTCGAAAAGGGGGCATTTGTTGGAATAGAAATTTTGACCAACCCAAAATTGCCACGTCATTACCCAACATTGATGACAAAATTTTATTTAATTAGGGATTAATTAAATTTGCAAAGATCCTAAATTAAATTATGGCAAATCCGGGTACACAATTGGGTTATTTGAAATTTGGAAGACAAAAGCCTAAATTGAAAGCCCTGAAAAGTCAACCAAGCCCAGGCCAAAAGGGCTGGCCCAAAGCAACGAGGCCCAATCCAAATGGCTAGGCCCAAAGTCAACCAGGCTCAGTCCAAATGGGCTGGCCCAAAATCAACTGGGCCCAGTCCAACAAGCCCAAGCCCATCTGGAGGCCTTGAGGAACTCTATAAATAGAGAGTTTCCTCCTTCATTTGAGGGGTTCAGAACTGAAGAAGCTCAGAGAGAATTTAGAAACAAAGCTGTGAAGTCTCCAGAAGCTCTTGAAGATCAAATACCTTCTGAACAAAGAACACTTCTTGAAGATCAAGAACAATCCAAGAAGATCAACAAGCCGAAGATTTTCAACAAGCTACAAGCTGAAGACCTTCAACAAGCTACAAGCCGAAGACCTTTAACAAGCTACAAGCTGAAGACCTTCAACAAGCTACAAGCTGAAACCCTTCAACAAGCTACAAGCTGAAGACCTTCCACAAGCTCAAAGCTGAAGACTTTTCCACAAGTTCAAAGTTGACGATTCAACCTCGAGAACAAGCGTTCCAGCCCTCGAGTCAAGTATACAATGAGAGAAAGAATCAGAGGATCATACATTAGAGATTGTATTCACTATACTGAAATTAATACAAATCAAGTTATTTACACGTATTAAATTTCCCTGTCGAAATCTCGTGTAAACAGACACAAACACTCCAAAATGTTTCTCATGCTTGATTACCTACAAAATAATTAAATAAACACATAAAAACAACAAGACGAACACAATTTAGGTATAATAATATAGAACTATTTTGATCTATCAACTAGTCTAATAACTTTTTTAAATTGGAGTAAGGATCCACTGGAAATTTTACTTAGATATAATATAATTTAGGCTTCTTGTGCTTAATTGATGTAATTTAAGCTCAAGTCCTTTATTTGTTTTTTTTTTATTATTATTATTTTAGAAATCTACTCCAATTATTAGAAACTTCTCTAATTTCTATTTAAGTATTTAAATATTAGAAGGAATATATATATATATAAGATTAATTATGAGTGTATTGGGAATTAAAATTTTACCATAACTTTTATTATGTTTGGTCAAGGAGAATTTGGAGCGATCTCGTTGTCCGTGGTTTGCGCGGTTCAAGTTTAATTGTCATTAGGTTCGGTATGATGAGTGTAAACAGTTGGTTCAAGCAGTAGGCAATTGGACAAATAATAGTGTTCGTGCCCAAATGCTGGATCAATGTTTATCTAGCTGTTCAGTGGTTTTAAGAACGTGGGAAAAAGATGTTAATATTCATTTGTCAAGGAAAATCTGAAAACAAAAACAAGCCATTCAGCATGCCTACAATAGAATGCATCCTTTGGATTTTTCGATTATTTATAATATGGAAGTTGATCTTGCAAAATTGTTAGAAGAGGAGGAAATACATTGGCATTAGTGCTCAAAGGAGAATTGGTTAAAAAAGTGGGGCGATAATAATACTAAGTAGTTTCACTGTAAGACTTCTTCTCAAAGGAAAAGGAATGAAATAAAAGACATTCTTGATAGTAATGGAGTTTGGATGGATTCAAATCTACAAAACTATCAACTGCGACTATGAACTAAATTTTAGAAGGTATTCATTTGATAATCTTTTCTAAAATGATTTCGAGGTTGTTATCTCTGTTAGGGGCGATAAAATATAATTAATCTAAATTCACCAACCAGATTCAGACAATATCTATTTTATCTCAATCCCAGATCAGGTTTTGGTTTCAAAAACTGCGGAATAAACAATTAGGAACTCACAAGCTTAAAAGAATAGATAAACCAACTTGAATTTCTAATCAACAAGAGCGATAAATAAATGGAGTTTAAGGGAAGAGAAATTGACACCAAATTTATATTGGTTCACTCAGTGTGAGCTACGTCCAGTTTTCTGCTACCGATGCAGGTTCTACTAAAATTTCATGGAGAAAGTACAAAAGTTTACAACCTCTCTAGAATGATTTCTCTCACTTTTCTTTCAAGGAAAAGGCTCACGAATCACTTCACAATAAGCTCTCAAAACTCTTCAATGGAGAAAAACTCACTTGCGAAAACACTTAGAAGAAAAACTCACAAAGCTCACTCAAGTAGCTCTCATTGAATTTTTCTTCTTCTTTTGTTTTGTAAACCCACGCAGTCGCTGCCAAATTTCTTTCTTTTTTTTTTTTTTACACTCACACAGCCGCAACACATTTAACTAGGTTAAATGTAAACATGAGAATTGGGCCAAGAAGCTTAATGGGCCTAATTTTTGTTTTGGCTCCATTATTTCTCAACAATCTTCCACTTGGAGACAAAACACGTATCTCCTGCAATGGTAGTGACTCCTCTCTACTCATGGAGAAGTCCAACTGAAGTTGTACATAACTTCAGTTTGTCAACATGAATGACCTTGGTAAACATATCGGCTGGATCTTGACTTCCTGGAATCTTTTCAAGCACCAACACTCCATCTTCCAAAGTTGATTTGATAAAATGGTACCTCACCTGTATGTGTTTATTCTTGAATGAAATATTGGATTCTTTGCTAAATAGATAGCACTCTGACTGTCACAATGCAAAGTCCCCTTTCCCAATTTTAAGCCAAGTTGTTCTAGAAAGGACTGAAGCCATATCATCTCCTTACTTGCCTCAGTAACTGCAACATACTCAACCTCTGTAGTAGAAAGAGCTACTATCTTCTCCAATTTAGAAATTCAGCTAATTGTAGTATTACCCAAAGTAAAAACATACCCGATAGTACTTTTCCTGCCATCTGTATCACCTGCCATATTTGCATCCATATAACCCTACAATTTAAAATTTGACTTCTTAAAATGCAAAGCATAATCAGTTGTCCCTCTCAGATATCTAAAAATCCACTTCACAGCCTCCCAGTGCTACTTCCCTAGATTACTCATATACCTACTAACAACTCCCATTGCATGTGCAATGTTTAGTCTTGTGCAAACCATGGCATACATCAGGCTACCTATAGCTGAAGCATATGGCACTCTAGTCATATGATCTCTTTCATGCTCAGTAGTGGGTGAGTGCTCCTTAGATAATCTAAAATGACGAGCTAAAGGAGTACTCATAGGTTTTGCATTTTTCATGTGAAATCTCTTCAACACTTTTTTCACATACTCTTCCTGTGATGATGTCAATGTACCATATTTTCTCTCAATCCTCATTTCTAAGATTTGTTTGGTAGCTCCCAAATCATTCATATCAAATTCTTTAGATAATTCAACATTTATCTTCAGAATTTCCTCTTTGTTCGCGCATGCTATCAACATGTCATCAACATATAGTAGTAAAATAATGTATGAGTTACCTTGAGATCTTGTGTAGCAACAGTGATATGTCTAACACCTTTGAAATCCATTGTTGCACATAAAACTGTCAAACTTCTTATACCACTATTTGGGAGCCTGTTTGAGACCATACAGGCTTCTCTGAAGTTTGCAAACCATACAGGCTTCTTATATCATTTTCTCATGCCCCTGTACTATAAAACCCTATGGCTGTACCATGTAAATTTCTTCATCCAAATCACCATGAAGAAAACATGCCTTTACATCCATCTGTTCCAGGAACAGATCCTCTTTTGCCACTATCGATAATACAATTCTAATAGTAGTTAATTTGACTACAGGAGAAAATAGCTCATTAAAGTTAATACCTTCCTTCTGTTGAAAGTCTTTGACTACAAACCTTGCTTTGTACCTCTTGCTACCATCATGCTCTTGCTTGATTCTATAAACTAATTTGTTCTGGAAAGCTTTCTTACCTCTTGGTAACTCATCCAGTTGCCATGTCTGATTCTTCGTAAGAGAATCCATTTCATCCTTGATGGTCAACTCCTACTTGACAGAATCTTTCAGTTGGACAGCCTCATCATAACATTCAGGTTCACCTAATTAAAAGTAGGGGAATACCGCTGTGGTGGTTTGATAGTCCTGCTAGACCTCTTAACTGCTGTAAGTGGCGTTCTCTAAACTTCATCAGGTTCCACAACTGGTTCCTCAGATTCCATAACTGTTTCCTCATGAGTAATTACAATATGATCTTCAATTCTCATTGTCCTGGTCTCAATCTTAGGAAGACTTATATATTGAGTCTTCTCTTATTTGCTTTCATCTAATTCTGAATAAACTATTGTTTTGTGTTTGTATAAAACTTCCTCATTGAAAATCATGTTCTTTCTTCTGAGTATCTTCCTGTTTTGGTCATCCCAAAACCTATAGCCAATCTCAGCTTCGCCATACCCAAGAAAATAACACTTCTTGGATTTGGCATCTGGTTTACTCTTATCTACAACATTAATGTGAATGTAAGACACACAACCAAAAACCTTTAGATGAGAAAGGTTTACATGTTTACCGCTCCAGCCTTCTTCAGGCAACTTGAAGTCTAGTGATGTGGTCGGGCTTCTATTGATCAGATAGGTCACCATATTGATTATCCTTTCCCAGAACATCTTAGGCAATCTGCATGTAATCTCATGCTCATGGCATACTCATTCAGCGTCCTGTTCATTCTCTTAGCCACACCATTATGTTGTGGTGTCTTTGGAATAGTCTTTACCATTACAATCCCATTGTCTGCACAATATCTTTTGAATTCTCCATTAACATATTCACCACCGTTGTCTGACTTCAAGCTTTTAACTTTTAGACCTGTCTCATTCTCAACCATAGCCTTCTAAGTTTTGAAAACAGAAAATACATCATATTTATGTTTGAGAAAATAAGTCCATACCTTTCTGCTTGAGTCATTTATGAAAGTCACATAGTATCTGAAACCACCAAGTGAATAAACTCCATAAGGCCCCCACACATCAGTGTGAACTAACTCCAACTTCGTAGGTTTTAGCTTTGCTCGTGTCTTTGAGAAACTTACACGCTTCTACTTCCCAAATACACAGCCCTTACACAACTTTTGTTCAACTGCCTTTAATCCTTATAACTTCTTGCAGAGTGAAGAATTTTCATACTTTTTTCACTTATATGTTCCAATCTGTTGTGCGACAAATCAATCTGACTCGAATGATCCATAACAACAACCATGTTCTTGTCATTACTGTTGACATACAAAGTCCCTGATTTGCTTCCTCGCGCGACTACCATGACACCTTTTGTAACCTTTCAGTTCCTTGGCCAAAACAAACCTCACATCCTTCACTTTCTAATTGCCCTACAGAAATCAAATTCTTCATCATATTTTGAATGTGCGTACCTTGCAAATTTTTCAGACTGAATAATTTGCCATTTTCAATTTCACATCATCGATTCCAATGATGTCCAAAGGCTCTCCATCAGCTAGCTACACCTTTCCATGATTTCCTGCAACATTGTTTTCAAGAATGTCACGTTGTCCTGTAGTATGAAATGGCGCACCTAAATCTATCATCCATAGGTCATGAGCACTTTCCACTGCCAGAACTAGAGCATCATGCATGTCATTAGCAGCAACATTTGCACTGGCTTCATTTCCCTCAGTTTTCTTTGGGGCCTTGCAGTTCCTTTTTAGGTGTCCAGTTTTACTATACTTCCAAAGGCTCTAATCTACTGTTTCTAGACTTGCTTATGTTGTTTTTTTATTTACTTCGATTCCTTTGACTTCTGTTATTACACCTCGCCCTGTCTTCATTCAACGTTGAACAAGAAGTAGAAGCAATACTTGAGTCCTTTCTGCGAATTTCTTCTGCGATAGCAGAATCTCTAACCTGTGAAAACTGCAATTTCTCTTTTTCACATGAATTAGAAATTGCGGCCTTCATAGTTTCCTAACTATCAGGCAAAGATCTCAACAACAAAATCTCATTTACTTCATCAGTAAATTCTAACTTAACAGCAGCTAATTTGTTCATCAACAAATCAAACTCATTTATATGGGTAGTAACAGATGCACCTTCAGCCATTTTCAAATTAAAGAATTTAGTTGCAAGATATACCTTGTTGTTTACAGATGGTTTTTCATACATGTTAGACAAAGATTCCATTAGCTCTGCTGTGGTCATTGCCTTCGCCACATTGCTTTGCACATTCTTTGTCAAAATCAAGCGTACAGTCCCCAACACCTTTCTGTCTAGCTTTTTCCATTTAGCTTCCCCATATCATCCAGACTTTCCTTCCAATGGAAAATCCAATTCCTTGGAATGCAAATAATCCAATATCTGACACTTCTAAAATGAAAAGTCTGATCCATTAAAAGTAATCAATTTCTCAACTACTCTTAACATCGTTCTACAGCCAGAATGCTTTGATACCATTTGTAGGGGCGATAAAATATAGGGTTAACTACATGGATAGCCCATTTGGGACACCATTTTACATAAAATGGTACATTATCTTATTGATATCAACTTTGTCAATTTTTAAGTCAAATAGAAGCCAAATATAGGGTCATATTACTCATTTACCCTTGTGTATTGTTTCTAATTCTAATAAATAAAAAATTTATATTTTTACCATAACCGTTGGTATTCTTCCCTCCAAATAATAATACCCACGATTATATTCCCAAAATTTAGGGATTATGATTTCAAAATCCTCTTTACGGTTCAACATTTCGATAAATCCCAAAAATTAGAGAGGGATTTCAGCCGACAACAACAAGAGGTTATCGACGAGGGTTTGCGAAGGGGGAGAGTTCGACGGGGCGAAAAAAAAGCAGCGAGAGGAGGTCTGGTAGTATTGACGACGTGCACCTATGAGTTCTCGACGTATTGACGATGATAAAAGTTATGTAGAAAATAGTGGGTGTACGTTCTTCTTTCTGTTTTCAAAATCGAAAGGTTATCGGCGTGTTGGGATTTATGCCCTAAAGCCTCATAATTAATGATGTATTTAATAATTAATAATAATTTTGATTATTGTATTTGCAATATAATATTATCTATTATATGAAAAATCCAAGGTTATTAGTGTAATCTAGAACAGTATGTGGTTGACATACGAGAGGATCGTGTTCAAGAAATAACCTAAAGGGTCATAGTATATGGGTAAGGTTGGGTGCCTTATCTTGGTAACACTATTGATACGACCCACTTTGTAATAGTTACAAATGATTTGATCCAAATAGTTCATGTGGAGACATGTGAGTGGGGTTATCTTATACAATGAGTTTGTATAAGACTGGACCATGAAATATTTAATCTCTCTTTATAAATCCGTTAATTGAGATGATCATAATCCTAAGTGAGTTATGAACTCCTTCCTGTGAGGGCTTGTCCTTTGATTTATAGGGGTGAGAGTGGCTTTTGTAGCCAATTTAATATGCCTACCATTTTAGGAACTTGACCAAATAGGGAGTTGGGAGCATAATCTCACAAGATGGAATTCACTCATTCCCATATAGGATAAGTAGATGAGTAGTTCCCTTAAGCGCTGATTTCGAGACTTGAATAATGGGCCCCACCCTCTCATTGGCCCAAGAGGGATTTAGTTTATGGTTGGATCATAAACAAATTGTTCATTAGAGGATCAGTGGTACTTAAGGTGCAAGATGTAATTATAAGGGTAAAACAAACTTTTGACCTAGCTGTAATTACGAACAACTCATAAAGGATCGACTTGCATGTAGTGGTTATATCTATGGACACAACTTGTCCTACAGTACATAAGAGTGCAACTCTAAGTCTATAGTGAAGTGACCTATAGTTAAGAATGAAAATTAATTAATTAAAAAGTTTAATTAATTGATTTTGTATCATTGGAGCTTATAATCTGTCGGTCCATAAGGCCCATTTGCTAGCTTATAATAACACTAAGAGGCTGTTTGAAGCACTGAGTGAGTTATAACAACATGGGTTATAATAGTCTGTGAAATAATATAATATTGTTTAAAATGCAGAGTTGTTTAGTTTGGGGTTATAATAGTCTACGTTTGGGGTACAAAGTGCTCCACAGGTTATTATAACACAGGTTATTATAACCCTTGCCCCAAACAGCCTCTAAAATATCAATTTAGTTGAAAGAAAAATTCGAAATATTGAAATTAATATTTAATTTGAAGTGTTCAAATTAATATTTAATATATTAGATATATTAAATATAAAAGAGGAAAATATATTTATTGTATTTGATACATTAAATATTAAAATAATTAATGTATATTAGATACATTAAAGAAAAGATATTTATAAAATTTGAATAAGATTCAAATAAATAAATGTCGTAGGAGATTTGAATAAGATTCAAATAAGTATAAGACATATTTTAATTTAATAAAATCAAAGACGATCGAATGCTTTCGTTGTGGGTTTAATTCAATTATTCCCTTCACGACGTTATTTGGTTGCAGTAGTAAGAGGGTTGTTGCATTTTGGGGTTGTCGGCGTCATGGGATTCATGGTGTTTTTGGGTTGTCGGCGTCGGTGGGTTCCGGCGACCGTAAGGCGACTATATTTTTTTTGTTTTAGATATTATAATGGTTTATATATTAGCATGGGGGTGTATATTATGTTTAACTAGCTTCTATTTCATCCTATTCAATCTATGAGGCTTCTGTTTAAGGTGTATATTATGTTTAGGGTGTATATTATGGTTTTACATGATTTGTGAGCCTAGATTCGTCGATGAATAAATTTTGTGTCATAGACGATGCTTCCCTTTGAGTAGTATATGGGTCATAGACAATACTTCCATTTGATGAATGAAAAATCTAGTCGAATAATCATTTGTATTTGCTTTATTTTCTTGTAACTTGTAAAAATAAGCAATTTCATTGATCAAAATAGTTGCATTTTGGTGGTTAAATTGTTATGAACTTTCGAACTAAGTGAAGGTATAATTTTTAGATTGATTAGATTGGGTATATAACATATAATCTTATAATAATAGTTATAATATAACCTTTCATTGTTATATTTTGGATTTATATAATATAATATAATGTTTCATTGGTTTATTTTGTATTTATATAATATAATCTTATAACAAAATTTATGAATATGCTGGGTATATATGATATGAACCTACTTTATATATATATATATATATATATATATATATATATTATATAAGTGTGAAAAAGGGTATATACTATTGTTGCATGTCAAAAATTAAATTTAATATTTCCTTTAAGATTAAAATGTCATTTAGTGCTATCTTTATACCTTTATTTAGCTAGTTTTGTGGTTTAATTATGAGCTTTCACGTGGATTATTTGCTTATTTCAGGAAACCGAGCAATTCCAAGAGAAATGGATGAAGTTGGAGCTATATGTTGAAGATGATGCTATTTTAGAGCCATTTGAGGAGCTAAGGAGTGGAAGAGATGAAGTGCAAGCTTTTAGGGCCGAGAGGACGGCGTTGCAACACCTGAAAGAGCGTGTAATGCCACAAATTTATATGCAAACCCGAGAGCTAATTTTGCAATGCTACCCTGTGGCTTTGCAACACTAGAATCAGGCGAGGATGCATTGTTCCATCTGCAGCGTTGCAACGCTACCTTCATACTCGCGAGGAAAACGACATCATTTGGACAGCGTTGCAATGTTGTCCATAGCGTTGCAACGTTGTTGCGATAGCAGCTTTATGTATTTCATTTCTTTGCTCGATTGGAGAGAGGACACTAGGGTTTTAGACCCCTTTTACGGAAACAGAGGAATTTGGGGATTGTTGAGGAGTTGTTGGAGGCTGTTCGGTGGAGGATCGAGGCTTGGAATCAAGGAGATCAAGGCAAAAGTCATGGATCGACGTGGTTTTAGTTTCTTTCTTCTTTTTTTTTTTTTCCATTTAGTTGCTGTAATTGAGTTATAATGAATGCTATTGGGACTGATGTGACTATGTTTAGTGGCTGATCATTTTAGTTTGAGAAATTAATGTAGCAAATGGATCCTTGTAGTTAATTGATTGATGTTTATTAATATTGTGTCTCCTTTTAATAGCTTTATGCATTGGGTTCTTAATGCCTTTAACAAAGCAAGAAATAGGGGTTAAATGATCTTTAGTTTAATTGAGCTCGACAGAGTAGATTAAACTTAGAAAAACAATGCATGACAATTAAATTCCAACTAAGTGACATAGGATTAACGAAAATTAATTTAGGCTTAAAATGAAGGTTCGTAGTGCCGGGTGAGGATTAATTAATGAGACTGACACGAGATTTAATTAATTATACTCGAGAATAGGATGAGCTCGGCAGAGAATTCCTTGGAATTAGACTTCTAGGCCTAGTTAATTATGTGAGATAACAAATATTAATAGCCCAGTTAATTAATTGCAAGATCCAATTAGTGAAATTAATTCCGTAATCATCTTTAACCCTATTGTTCTCAATCATTAGCTTCATTTGCATGTTTTTAGTTGTTTTGATCACATATTACTCGCTTTATTTCTCTAAACATAATCGATTGCAATTATTTTCGGTAGTCAACCAACCATAACAATTCCCTGTGGATACGATATCTGGCATACTCATACCACTTTATTACTTGGCCCCGTGCACTTGCTGTAACGCATAGTTGTGCTAGCATCAGTCCTCTTATTTTGAATTGGTATATATGAGATCTAACTAGTTATATGGATATTTCTGACTGAGTATATAAGTTATTCCTTTTAATATATTTTATCATACATTGGGATATATTACATTATCCACGTTTATATAATATACATTATGTACTGAAACGACCTTGTATTTGTATATAGTTATCCTACTAGACAATAGTGAGACTAAAAATTAATGCAAATAAGAATCCGACATATCGAAGTGAAAGATTATTGTGGATGCCAAGAGAAAATGTTTTTAATAAAGAAAAGGAAGCTGAAACAATAACAATAGACTCAGAGGTTAAATTTTCACAACATGCATTGTTAGAATTGAAGAAAAACTTAACATTCTAGGAATGACCGATTTTATATTTGTTTGAAACATAGTGTGTATTATCCAATGTTTGAAATTTCGATGTCAATAGAAATGTCGAGGTCCAAATTTTATGGAAATGTTGATGGAAATTTCGAAAAAAATTATGAAAGTTGTGGAAATATATGAAAATTATTTGAATTAGTCAATGAGAATTTAATTGTGACTTAATTAGACTATAATTGACTATTTTTAATCATGATATCTAAAAACTAAGACCATATTTAGATATAAATGTCGATGGAAATGTCGATGCAAGCAGAAATTTTGGAAAAATATGGAAATTGATTAAAATTATTTGAATTATTTCATGAAACTTTAATTGTGGCTTAATTAAGCTATAATTGACCATGGTTAATAAGAGGTTTACCCCAAATGTTGTTGAACTAAAAAAAATTGACCATTATTAATAATCATATCTAAAAATTAAAATATAAATGATATTTATATGAAAATGTTGATATTGACATCAATGTAGACAAAAACTATAGAAGAAAAACTTTAAAAACATGGAAATCAATGAAAATTGTTTGAATTAGTAATAAGAGTTTAATTGTAGCTTAATTAAGTTATTATTGATAATTTTTAATTATCATATCTCTAAAAAGATATAAAACATTGGTTACATAATTAAAGAAGGTATGAAACATTGGCATATGACAAAATAATTATAAACAAATTGAAATATATATATATATATATAAAATGAAGAGTGATTAAGCAACAATAACATGATGAGTTAGATAATATTTACTTTATACCATAGCAACATAGACATTAAAATAATGTCTACAAAATATCACTATTATTGTGAATGTATGTACTAATAAAAATTTCAACCTTATTTTAAAAGTTAAAGATGTGTTTTTTATTAATTTAAATAATAATTTGAGTCCCAACCCCTACCTATGGTTGAACTAAAAAAGGTAAATAGAAAATAATAATAAAAAGAAATCAAATCATTATGTTAGAAATTTAAAATGCTTACATGAACTAAAATAATAAACCACTAAAAGAAAAGGAGAGAGGATAAATAAAGTTAACGAATAGTGAAATAGAGGAGATGGAGAGAGGCAACATGTTATGGAGGGTGAGAGCATTTCATTTGTCCCCCATCGAAAAATGGATGGAAGTGGAGGCAAGAACTTGCTATAAATTCTGACCCCTCCAGCGCCTACCTCACGCCACAAATCTGGGCTTCATAACATGGGCCTGGGCGGTAGAAGTTAGAAAATTAATGTATGACGCGTCGATATCTCATGGAAATATTGAGATATCAATGATATGTCCAAAATATCGACATATATCGTCGAAATTGGGAGAAATTCGAAAATTTTCCTATTTTATATGTCGAGCACCTTGATATAGCGACATGTCGACCGAAATGTCGACATGTCGCTCGAAATTTGACTCTATGGTATTATCTGGGTATATATTATATTGCCTCAGATTGAATGAATACTACCTCTAATTATAGTTAACATTCTAGGAATGATTTATTTGATAGGTTTAAGTATATATATAGGGTTTAGTTTGATGTGATATATCTTCTGACTAGGTATATATAGGAGTGATTTTTTTTTCCCAACGTGTTATATGTATATATTAGTGAACAAATGAGTAGGTATATATCTATTATATTATGCAAATATATATTTATTAATCGGTTGGTCTAGTTAGATACATATAGATTTAATATGGTATGTATATATATTAATGAACAAAATAGTAGGTATATATCTATTATACTATACAATAGAGAGAGTAAGACATTGCAAATAAACATTAGTAGGTATATCCTACACATTGTGCACTAAATCAAATTTGTGCGTGTATATAGTTATTATACTAGACAATAGAGAAAGTAAAAGATATTGCAAATCTGACGTCAAAGATTATTGGAGATGCAAGAAAAAATGATAGACTCTTGCACGACATCGACCTCTAAAAAGATAGAGCTTCGAAAGACGTCGATTTTTTGTTTCTATTTATGGCGAACAACATCAGATGGTGTCGACCTTCAAAAGGAGAGACATTTGAAGGCGTTTAGCCACTCGCGAGCAACTCCAACATTATCAGTAGTTTTTTGAAAATAGTATGTTGGTGGCAACATCAGTATGGTCCTTCATGGTTGTATAGTTTTTTCATACCACGTATACATTTCCTAAATGTATGAGTACATATTTAATAATATGAGGTATATATTTTGTATACATTTTTTTAGAATATATATATATATACCGAGTATATATTTGCAAATAATATGATGGTGGTGACAAACAAAGATACTGAATATATATTTACAAATCACCAAATAGATTGAGTGTGATAAAATCGGCAATAGGTGGAATAAATATTTCAATAAAGATGGAACAATAATATATATAAACGTAGTATATATGTTAGATTATATTAATTTAATATTATATAGAAAAAAAAAACTTAATATTTCTGGCTTCAATAAGCAAAATGGAAAAAAAACCTTGCGTACATGTTATATATGAGGTACATATGGAATTATATACAAATATCAAAATGAAAGTAAATATATTACAACAAAAACTATTTTTTAAAAAAAATATACATATAATAAATGAATAAAATGATTGCCTTCAATGAAAATTTGAATGAATTTTCCAGGTGGAAATTTTTTAATGTTGACCGCGAAATATATATATATATTTCAAAAATCATAATTGTGTAGTAATTATGAAATATTATGTGTAATAATTGAAAAAACATATTTTCGAAAATTAGATTTATCATATATATATGAAATAATTGCCTTAAATGAAAATATGCATATTAAGAAAGTATAAATTCAAAATGGAGAATTAAACATAGAGAGGTGATATTAAATGAGGGTAAAATCGTAAGAAAAAAAGAACAAAAACTCAAACTAAGCTAAAGCTGAATTTTTTTTTATAAAAGTTGATATTTGTGAAATATAGTCTTGAAAACGTGCTTTTTGGCATAATTTTCCTAAAATATAATTAATATAAATATTCACCAGTCAAATTCAAACAATATCTATTTTATCTTAATCCCAGATAAGGTTCTGGTTCAAAATACCGGAGAATAAACAATTTGGAACTCACAAGCTTAAAAGAATAAATAAGCCAACCTGAACTTCTAAGCAACAAGAAAGATAAATAAATCGAATTTAAGGAAAGAGAAATTGACACCAAATTTATACTGGTTCACCCAGTGTGGGCTACGTCCGGTTCTAAGCTCTCAAAGCTCTTCAATGGAGAAAAACTCACTTGCGAAAACACTTAGAAGAAAAACTCACAAAGCTCACTCAAGTAGCTCTCATTAAATTTTTCTTCTTCTTCTGTTTTGTAAACCCACGTAGCTGCTGCCAAATTTCTCTGTTTCTTTTTTTTTTTGCACTCACACAACCGCAATGCATTTAGCTAGGTTAAATGTAAACATGAGAATTGGACTACGAAGCTTAATGGGCCTAATTTTTGTTTTGGCTCCATTATTTCTCAACAAATCTCCATTTTGCAGCGGAGGAAATTGAAATAGCTATTAAACATATGTTTCCCACGAAAGCACTTAGCCCCAAGCCCCAAGCCCCAATGGTTTTCTCACTTTATTATATTAAACACTTATTGGGATTTAATCAAGAATACAACCGTAGCCAGTAACTTGGAGAGATCCTAAACCGACGCTAGTCTGTCAAGGGGTGGAACTCCACCAACATTGCACTCATCCCCAAGGTTAATTCACCTAAATTAGTCACTGATTTTAAACCGATTAGTCTTTGTAGCGTGTCTAATAAAATTGTGTCTAAGGTGGTGGTAAACCACATGAAGGAAATTCAACGGGATGTGGTTTCTGATTCGCAATTTGCTTTTATACCAGGAGGAGCTATTATGGATAATATTATAATTATATACATGAATGCTTACTCTTCATCAAACGCAAAAAGAGGAAAATGGAAGGCTATGCAGCGCTAAAATTTAACATGAGCAAGACCTATGATAGAATTTGATATGAGCAATCCAAAGGAAATGATTTAGATAATCTTACTACAACTTTGACTATAGATGACATTGAAACAATATCATAAACATATTTCATGACCTGTGTTTTGTCCTTGAATCGATCATCAAGAAAACTTTATTTATGACAGTAAAATAAAATTGTCATAATTAAGTTAATTATGATAGCTAAGAGTTGTCAAAATTAACTTATTTAATGGCGATTATCAATTGTCACAATACATTATTTTGACGATCAAACATTGTCAAGAAAGAACTAATAATAACCACCTTACTGTCGAGATACATATGTTAACGATAGTTCTCCACTATCAACAAATAGTTAACAATGACAATATCTTGCCATCACAAAAATGTTAATAACGTCAAGAAAAGTTGCACAATGATACTTTCTCAATGTCACAAAAATACTTTTAATGATAATATTTTGTTGTCATAAAAATATTTTCGTTGAGGATTTTTTATTGTCAATAAAAACATATATCTTGATATTTTGTAATGTCACACACAAATGCTTATATTGACAATGATACCTGGCAATACATATGCTTCGAAAACAAATTACTTTAAATTTTACTCAAAATAAATACATACATATATAACAACTTTTATATATCCTTGGACCAAATAAAGTCAAACATATACACATACAAACTAACTACGATCAAATTATACATTACATTAATTTTTACACAAACTATAACTATTTACATAGGACATATCATATTTTTTTGCCACTAACCCAACAAAAAAGCCCATAAATCAATTGCTTACAATCTGGCTTTTTGGCTTCTCTATATTCTTGCAAGACCTAATCAAAAACAATATTCATTTCAATGATACTATAATGAGAGAATATAACATATATTGTCAACAACTGTATATAAATTTTGTCTATTATAATCAACTGCACTATTCACACATTGTTTTATTTTTTCTTCTTTTTTTTCAGGAGGTGGGGGAGAGGAGTTTAAAGAAAGTATGATAATAAGAACTCAATAATTAGACACGTTATCTTGCTTTATGACAAATCTCTAAAATAGCAAAAGTTATCTTGCTTTATGACAAATACTCTAACTCCTAAAGAACTATAGCTATTTTTAATGCCCTTGAGCATCACAAAAATGAACTTGAAAGAAAGACACAAATAATCCTTTATCCAAGCTCCAAGACATCATAACATACAAATTCAAAACTTAGCCATACATTAGAAAAGTAAAAATTTTGTACTTAAGTATACCTTAACCAAAGAGCCTTATTTACCATCCAACTTTCAACTTTCCCTTGAATTTACTCCTTTCTTGCTTCCTGTTACCTACAAATTAATCTTCAAAGATATAATAAATTCATATAGAAGCATTTAGGGGGCGTTTGGAGTACCGTTTTGGAATCAGAACCCTTGGAATCGGAACCCTGGGGGGTTTGTTATGGGGGGTTTGAAAGCCTGGGAATCAGAAAATAGTGTTTGAGGTGCAGTGTTCTGAACCCTGAGAATCGGAAAACAGTGTTTGGGATGCAGTGTTCTGAACCCTGGGAATCAGGAAACAGTGTTTGGAGTGCAGTGTTCTGAACCCTAGGGTTGTGCAGTTTTTGTTTTTCCTTTTTTCCTTTGCTACTTTGGTCTTTTTTTTTTTCCTTTCCTTATATTCTAGTGGCAATCTTTGGTTAGTTGTAGAATCCTTTGTGTAAGTTGGATAATTTTTTTTAGTACTTTTGAACGGACCTTTTAATTAGTATAAGAATGAGAAATTTGTTACTGGAAATGCAAATAATTACTTCGTAAAATACGAAATTTGGTTAGGTTTATGGCATGTATAAAAAAAATAGTTGTAATAATTTATTGTTTTTTACAAAAAAAATGTGAGTTTCCAATGAAAAATAATTACTTTGTCAAATATCAAATTTGGTTAGGTTTATGACAAGTATTAAAAAAAATGTTTGTAATATTTTATTATTTTTTACCAAAAAAATGTGAGTTTCCAATGAAAAATCAACATACTTTGTCAAATATTAAATTTGGTTAGGTTTATGACAAGTATAAAAAAAATATTTGTAATAATTTATTGTTTTTTTTTAAAAAAAATGTGAGTTTCCAATGAAAAATCAACATACTTTGTCAAATATCAAATTTGGTTAGATTTATGACAAGTATAGAAAAAAAACATTTATAATAGTTTATTGTTTTTTACAAAAAAAAAAAAGTGAGTTTCCAATGAAAAATAATTACTTTGTCAAATATCAAATTTGGTTAGGTTTATGACAAGTATAAAAAAATAAAACATTTGTAATAATTTATTGTTTTTCAAAAAAAAAAATGTGAGTTTCCAATGAAAAATAATTACTTTGTCAAATACGAAATTTGGTTATGTTATGACATGTATAAAACAAACATTTGTAATAATTTATTGTTTGTTACAAAAAAGATGTGAGATACCAATTAAAAAAAATGGAAGAGACTGGAGAGATAAGAAAACGTGATAATGAAAACATGTGCCAAATGAGGAGCAAACCGATGTGTTGGAAATCAAACCCCCCCTATTTTACTATGCAAAACCATGGGGTTGTGTTTCAAAACCATTGGGTTTTGAACACAGTGGCCCAAACAAGGGTTTGGGTTTGGATTCCAAAACAACCCAACCCAACCCAACCCATTGCTCCAAACACCCCCTTATAGTACATGATTCAAACTTCAGATAAAGCATTTATTTACCCATTAATAACATGCCAAAGATGAATTACCTAAAGAATTGAACCAAAAAGCTAATATCTCATTTCCTTGATGAAAAAAAATGGTACAAGCAATTGAGAGCTGTGTGCACAGAAAAAAAATGGTAAATTGAAGGAAAACTTATAAGCCATATTAATGAAATTAAAATACCAGCTCACTAAGTTTTTGGGGCTTCTCTTTGAGTACTTTCCCCTCTCAGAGTGCCCTAAATCATAAGTCCTCTTAAAATTTGGCTGTCATAAAGGCGATTAAAGAAAACTCACTTATTTTGTAAAGAAATTGATGAGCGATTGAGCTGAACAAAGGATTGGTAGGTTTGAATCTGCAAAGGAGTCAACCAAGTGCAAGTATACATTGTCAAAGGAATATCTAGAGTATTCCAAAGTATCGATCCTACAAAGACTAGTGTAAGTTTGAATGAGAGGTTTTTAGTGAAAACCTTATTAGAGAGCAACGTTGATAACCAATAAAGTATATGAAGAGTTGTTGTTTGAAATGCTAGAAGTTAAAATATAAAATAAGTGCAAGGATGTGATTGGTAATGTGAAGATTCAAATATGTTTCTGCCCTTTAGTAAGAATGCTGCCTATATGCGCCATCATGCTTACCACAAAGTACTCAGTTCAGTGAATCAGATTCTATTCCTATTCAACCCTTATTTTAAAGTACCCTTAGGAGTCTAAATAATTGAACTTTTATTTCTTTGGCCAATTATAACTTAGTTTAATCAGCACACAATATTTTTTTTTTTTTTTTGTTCTAGGTGTTGCCATATATCTAGGGTCAAACATCAAAGTCCTATTTCTAGGCTCTTTTTCTTTATTGACTTTATGAAATCTGTATTTTATCTAATCTTTTCAGTATTGAATTCAATTAAATACGCAAATATAAATGGTGAGTTCGGACTTACAATAATCCTTAAAATCAATAAAGTCAAACGTCACTTGAGTAAATGGGCAAACATGAGAACAATTATATTAAGTTTTTCTCATCCTTTGGGGCATCTGCCCATTAAAATCCCAAAAAAGTTTTTAGCTCATGATGAATGAAAAATCAAAGAAGTACTTTATTAAAATAAACGAAAGAGTGAACATGATTACAAAGTGACAAAATATGTAACGAAAATAGAAAAACAAGATTAAGACTAGCTGTGATCTCAAAGAAGAAGGAAAAACTCAAGAAATGCCTCTCAATATAACTCAATTGTCTTTGTCAAGGAGAATTGAGTTCTGTACAATCCTAACTAGGGGAGTGCAAAAACCGGCCCGAACTGACGAACTAAGCCAAACCAAATCATTCATGTGGAGGTGTGTGAGTGAGGGTGTCATATGCAATGAGTTTGTATAAGACTGGACCATGAAATATTTAATCTCTCTTTATAAATCCGTTGATTGAGAAGATTAATATTTCAACAGGATGATCATATGTGACTTGATCTTAGTCCTGAGTAAGTTATGAACTACTGCCTGTGAGAGCTTGTCCTTTGATTTACATGGGTGAGAGTGGCTTTTGTAGCTGATTCAATAAACCTAAACATTTTAGAGACTTGACCAAATAGGGAGTTGGGAACATAAGTTTCACAAGATGAAATTCACTCCTTACCAAATAAGGAAAGTAGATGAGTAGTTCCCTTAAGTGACTATTTCGAGACTTGAACAATGGGGCTCCAACCTCTCACTAGCCCGAGAGGGACTTAGTTTATAATTGGATTATAAATAGAGGGTCAGTGGTACTTAAGATACAAGATGAAATTCACTCCTTACCATATAAGGAAAGTAGAAGAGTAGTTCCCTTAAGTGATGATTTCGAGATTTGAACAATGGGGCTCCAACCTCTCACTGGCCCGAGAAGGACTTAGTTTGTAATTGGATTATAAATAGAGGGTCAGTGGTACTTAAGGTACAAGATGAAATTCACTCATTACCATATAAGGAAAGTAGAAGAGTAGTTCCCTTAAGTGATGATTTCGAGACTTGAACAATGAGGCTGCAACCTCTCACTGGCCCGAAAGGGATAGTTTATAATTGGATTATAAATAGAGGGTCAGTGGTACTTAAGGTATAAGATGTAATTACAGGAGTAAAACATTTGACCCATCTGTAATTACGAAAAACTCGTGAAGGATTGACTTGAATGTAATGGTTATATCCATAGATACAACTTGTTCTACAATGCATAAGAGTGCAACTCTAGGTCTATAGTGAAGTGACCTGGAGTTAATGAATGAAAATTGATTAATTAAAGAGTTTAATTAATTAATTTGGTATCATTGGAGCTTATAATCTGTAGGTTCATAAGGTTCCTTTGCTAGCTCATTGTAACACGAAAATGATCAATTAAGTTGAAAGAAAAAATTTTGAAACGTTCAAATTAATATTTAATATATTTGATATATTAAATTTGCAAGAGAATAATACATTATTAAATAAATTATATATTAAATTTAAATCATACTCAAATGGATAATATATGTTGTAGGAAGATATATGAATGAGATTCAAATATATTAAATACATAATATATTAGATATTATATTTTGAATTTGACAAATATCTTATCTTAAGTTCCTATATATTAGGACCATTGGGTTAAACCAAAGTACAAGTTCTTTACAAGAAAGAAAACTCTCTAGAATTTTCTTTCCAATTCTCTCTTACTTCTTTCAAGAGGCTCCCACAAGCTTTGGTCTTGTGTTCAAGTCATAGCAAATAAGATCTTGTGGAGACAAGAAGTAAAGACCTACCAGAATTATTCTCCATATTTTATCAAGGTATTTATTGCATAAACTGTTTTTTAGTTTAATTCTAAATAAATCAAAGTGTAACGACCCTATAGGCTCAACACGCTACCTAAGAGTCATTACTAAGTCACGTCGCTATATTACCAAAAATTTCGGCAACATAACGGCGTAACTACACGAAAACCAAAAATTTGACCCTTCCTGATAAGACATAAAAAAAAACACTTCTAAGATTTTCAAACAACCTCCTAGCATCCAACAAACTTCTCAATATGATGCTAGGGTTCAAACAGCAGAAAGTCAATTACACGTGCACGATTTACAAAGAAAGGTTAAAAGATTTTGAAACATCCTCCTAAACATTTAAAAACTTGACATGAGATCTATATACATCTAGAAACACAAAAGAAGCGGAATAGCGATCGGTCGGCTCCCATGACTCGAGTAGCTGATCTCCGGTCACGAGCTAGGGCCGATCTTAGCCTTACCTGAAAACATTTTAAAAAGGAAAAGGGTGAGTATTAACGAATAATACTCAGTAAGTCCATCATAGTTTCAAAATAAGAGTTTCAATCACATGCAACATGTCATTTTAAATCATAAAACCATCGTAAACCATCGCTTTAGTAGGGGACCTAAAATTCCTTTTATAAACCATGTACTTTTCCTCGCGGCTCTCGTGAACGATTAAATTCTCCCGAGGGCCTCGTGAACAGTCCGAAGACAGTTTTTCCATCGAATAGAGTCCTCCCTACCTCTGAGAGTTAAGCTCGAAAGCTAACATACATCATGGAGTCCGAAGACTCAGCCCGAAGGCTACCATCGTAGAGTCCGAAGACTCAAGCCCGAAGGCTACCATCGTGGAGTCCGAAGACTCAAGCCCGTCGGCTACCATCGTGGGGGCACTCTCGAACCCCGGGAGCATAGAGAGTCCGAAGACTCGGGTTCCCTCAAAACCCACATAAAACTTTTGGGAGAATTATCGTCACGGCCTATATAAATCTTTTCATGAGCACACAACACATGCATGAGGTCCCATTCGTTTTAGAACATAGTTATGAATGCATAAGTCATAGCAATCGCATTTCAAAGACATACATATAATACGCTTTCTTTCTTAAATACTTAACATGAAAAACATAAACTTTCAAAGTAAACATAGAGCTAGCTCAAGGTTTTGAAAACTTCTTTCGTTGTGAGATCCCTTACCTTATATCTTTACTTACTAAAATACCCTTTCTTCACTAGTAATGAGCTTCTTGAGTTCCCACTCCAAGCACGAACCAAGGTCCTCGACAATTCACCTAAAAAGTGTTCTAAACGTGTCTTAAACCATCCGAATTACGCTAGAACACATTCTAACATTAATAACTCGACGAAACGGACCAATTGGCAATATTTACCCAACTCCGGCGAGCGGCGGCGCGTGAAACTCCGGCGGCGGCGCGTGGGCTTCACGGCTGCGGCGCGTGGCCGGCGCGTGAGGACTCCGATCGGCGCGTGAGAGCGCGTGAGGGCTCGTTTTCGTGCGAAGCTCGCGGATTTGGGATTTTCCGGCAGCTGGGGTTAGTTCACGGGCTGCAGAATCGACGAGAAGACCCTCGTTCAGCGGCGCGTACGGCGAGGTTGCGATTTGAAACTTCCGGCGAGCTGGTCGGTGGTTAAATGGACAGGTTTGACGACTGCAACCGTTCTCCGACCGACGTGCTGCTGTAGGAGCTTCGACTGAAGTGGAAATGAGGGATTTGGCCGGCGAACGAAGAAGAAGAAGAAACCGCCGGAAGATGGGTGTTCTTCGTGAGTTGCAGCGAGCGAAGAAGACGAAGCCGGCGGCGAAGAACAAGCTCCGGCGAAGCTGTCGACGGAAGAAAGAGAGAGAGAGTGATTTCGGAAAGGGAGACGATCGAGAGACGGAGGTGATCGGGAGGCAGCCTTCGCGTGAGAGAGAGAGAGAGAGAGATCGGGAGGGAGGGGTGTCGCGAGGAAGAAGAAGAAAGAAAAGAAAAAAAAAATAATAAAAATAATAAAAAATAATAAAAAAAATAATAAATAATTAAAATAATAAAATAATATTATATTAAAAAAAATCAAAAATATCTTCTCTAAAAGACCATAATACCCTTTTTGACCATTATTTCTTTCCATTTTTGCCCTCCTAACCTTCCAAAATTTCAAATTCACTCTAAAATCAATATACTTAAGAAATTTTATCCAACTTGATTTCCATAATTCAAAATTACTGTTTCTAAATAAATCGGTCGTTACACAAAGCCAATCCATAAATTTGATTTCTAAATTGTTTAGAAACCATATCTTCTGCTGCAGGGTGAAACCTTCATTCCTATACGTGAAGATGGTTGGTAGGCGTCGAAAATTGAGTGGGAAGCTTGATCAAACTGACTCTTGAGTGAGATTAGGAAGTAGGTTGGACAAGATTGGGTTTCTATTTTGACCACGAAAAATTTACTGAAATAGTCAACTGGTACTATGCGGTCGCATGATGTTTTGCTTTGCAACCACCACTGGGCAATTCCACAGACTTTGCACAAAACATTAAAAAAACACTTAAGTTCTACCAAAAACGTTTTTTTTTTTACACCAAGCCAACTCCATTTAGCACAACATGAATAATTACATGTGTTTCTCTTAAACTTGTTTAATTTGGTTAATTTGGGCATGATAAACATTAAAACAATTTAAAAGTCCAAGGAATAAACTTGAATTTAGAGGTAAATAATCCTTATAAACAAGAGTTGTCTGAAATGTTTACTTGTTGATAACAAGAAAAGTTGAGAGAAAGGAAAAAGATCTCAAGTAAGAAAAGTTGGATCAAAATCGTCATGATGAAATCTCCAATCCACTTCCAAACAAATTAGATGTAGAATAAGAACATTTCATAGAAATCCTAAACATTTTCATTTTATGAATAAGAAATGTTTGCATTAGCAAAAGAAAAAAAGAGTTAGTGATAAAACTTACCCAAGTGTGAACTCTTACTATTCCAATAATTATGTAATAGTAAGAGTAGCAAGATACGTAAGAGTAGCAAAAATTAATCAACAATGAAAAAATATGTAAGAGTAGCAAAAATTTTAGAAAGTGGAATTGACAACAACAATTGAAGCAAGATACACAGCAGAGAGCAACAAAAGATAAATTGAAAGAAAGCAAGTGAGACACAAGCTCGCAATCACAATTCAAAAAAACACAGAGAAAAAATATTTACTCACACAAGATCAAGTGAGAAGAAGGAAATTAGAGAATGAATTAGTTCTATTGCAACTAACCAAAAATGTTTTTCCTTCAAGTAAAGATCTATGTTGCATAGTGAAAATTCCCTGTTCTTGAAGATAGAAAGCGTATTTAATATTTTCTGATGAATGTATGCCAGTAAAACACTTTCGCAATCGAGGATCTATCGAACTGTTGTCTTCTTTTCCTGGTTGATGATATAAGATTTAAAAGGACACATAAAGGCTATCCAAAAGCATATAGTTGAGTAGATATTAAGAAAAGGAGGATCACTACAACTGTAAGAAAGAATTAATCTGACCTTAATCTTAGACACAATGACAAAACCACACTTTTCTTAACCAACAAAACTCTATTAACTCAAACTCCCTACACAAGGTTTTCGACATGCTAGCATATCAATATGTATCCAAGATTCATTATCAAAGACCCCTAACTACACAGCATTGCATAATCACAATCCATATCAAACATACATAATCACATCAATAACTCTAAAAATATCTTTCCAGCAAACAATCTCAACATATTCAGCACCATAACACATCCTATTGAACAACCAACAATCATAATCATGCTATTCAACAATCTCATACATAAACAAAAACAACCAAGCATTGTAAATAATAAATCATAAATAATACCCATAAAAAGGCATACATTCTAAATAATTCGAATAATTCGAATAATTCAAACAATTCATTATTAAGCAATACAAAGAAAGCATCACTCCACAAATAAGAAACCACTTACAAAAGGTCCTAAAACACTCCTAAGGTATTCTATGTGAAGGCCTATTTCTCCTGCAAATTATATCATTGCTCATAAGTATTTAAAAACATTTTGCAGTGGTCTATCTGACCTCGACAACCTTTATCATCGTTCCCTTGATTGGGCCTACACTCAAGTGGGGCTTCGGTGTGGGAGAAGAGAGAGTCGCACTAGAGTAGAAATAGGGAACATGCACATATTTCATTAAGTCAGTTCGGGTTACATAGGAGGCAGTACATTAGTGAAAATATAACTTTAAGTGCTCGACATTCTATGGGTGGGGCAAGGCTCAGCCGTCCAAGTGCACTAGTCCGTATGTACTGGACCTGACCACAGACGTGATCTGATACAGTCATTCCCAAGTTGGTTCTAATGCACCATTGGTTTGCTCTCGCATAGTCGTCATTACTTTTCAAAAGACAAGGTTCCCTTCCTTGAAGTTGTGGTACTTCACGCGGGCGTTATAGTAGCGAGCGACCAAGTTGAGGTAGAGACGCAGGGTGGCGTCATTCTAGTCAGACTGGCGGTTAGCTGTGCGAGGAAAGGGCAGGCCGATTTCTAGTGAGATAACCACCTCGACGCCGAATGTGAGCACATATATGGTCTTTCCTGTAGAGGACCGAGGCATGGTTCGGTAAGCCCATAGGACATTCAGTAGCTCTTCAGCCCAGAAGCCATTCAACTGCTCTAGTTTGGCCTTGAGGTTCTTTTTTATGATCTTGTTCAAGACTTCGACATGCCTGTTGGCTTGCGGGTGTGCCATCGAGGAGAAAATGTGTTAGATGCCTATGGATGAGCAGAAATCTTTGAAACTACGATTGTCGAACTTGCATCCGTTATCGAAGACAATAATGCTAGGGATGCCGAACAGACAGATGATGTCGCGCCATATGAAGTTGGTCACTTTCTTCTCGATAATTGTGGCCAACGACTTAGCCTCAGCTAACTTAATAAAGTAGTCGATTGCAACCTTAGTGAATTTTGCCTGTCCTTGGCCCGTTGGCAATGGTCCAGTAAGGTCAATTTCCCATTGTGAAAACGCCCAAGGGTTAACAACATGCGTGAGGGGCTAGGGAGGCTGTGGTGGTACATTGGAAAACCGCTGGCACATGTTGCATAAGAACACGTTTTGCATTCGTTACCCATCGTCAACCAATAATATCCGTGACGTAAGATTTTATACGTCAAAGCATGACCTTCTAAGTGATTGTCGCAAATGCCTCCGTCGGCCTCCCTCAAGGAGTAGTCGACCTTTTTCAAATCAAGGAACCTAAGCATGGGGAGTGAGTAGTCGCGCTGGTAAAAAACAACGTCTTGTAAGAGGTACTGTGCAACTTGGTGCATGAGTTTCCTTGCCTTTGCCGGGTCCAACGGTGGTTCACCGTGCTGAAGGTAGCATTTTATGGAATCCATCCAGGTCACGACTTTAGGTGCGGAATCCAACATCTCCATCAAGTCGTGCTTGGTTGTGTGAGGATTTCAACAAGAAAGCTTCGAGAGAGGTTGGTTTCATAAGCTGAAGCGAGGCGAGCTAAAGCGTTGGTGTTTGTCTTCTGAAAGTGCAGTATTTGTCTGACCTCCACTACTTGGAATGCGTCGAGGAGTTGTTTCGACTTCTGCACATAGGTGGCCATTAGAGAGTCCTTAGCTTGGTAATCACTCGTGACCTGATTGACTATTAACTGGGAGTCACTAAGGATGAGAAGTCTGATGGCCTGTACCCCTTTGGCCAACTTCAATACAATGATGAGTGCCTCGTACTTGGCCTCATTTAGGGATGTACAAATAACCCGACAACCCCAACAATCTGGACTACCCAACCCAAAATATAAAGGTTGGGTTGGTTTAGGTTTTTTTTCGATTTAGGTTGGGTTTTGGGTCAATTCTCGGGTTGACCCAACCCAACCCGAAATTTATGTATTTTATAAATATATATATATACTTATAAATTAAAGTGAAATGAAACCTTACATTATTTGTGAACTTCTAATGTTTTTCATCTAGGATTGTAACGAAGATTAAGATGCTATGAACTTTGAAGTTTGATATTTAAATTTTATGTGATTTTATTTATTAATTCGAGCAAAAAATATTTTAAATAATTAAGAAAATTATTTAAAAAAATCAACCCAACGACCCAACCCAACCCAAAAATATAAAGTTGGGTTGGGTTGGGTTGGGTTGCAACCCTTGATCGATTCATTCGGGTAGCCAACCCGACCAACCTAACCCGTGTACACCCTTAGCCTTACTGTTGGAAGTTTGAAAGACAAAGCATATGGCATATTCGAGCCACTCACCATCAGTTGTGCGAGCAACAAGCCTGAACCTCTGCTGCTGTCGTTTGAGGACCTATCGACATATAACGTCCAAGTCTCATGTCCTCTCTTGAGTCAGGACTCTTTGGGTCTTCCACCGAAGTGGCTTAGGGCGTGAGCTCAGAGATAAAGTTGGTCAATGCCTACCCCTTTATGGTGAGGCGTGGTCAGAATTCGATGTCATATTCACTGAGCTCAATTGCCCATTTCATCAATCGGCTAGAGGCTTCGAGCTTCTCCATGACTTGGCATACCGATCGTTAGTCAGGACGACCACCCAATGGGCTTGGAAGTACGGTCGAAGATGGCAAGCTGCCTTGAAGAGTGTCAAGGTCAGCTTCTCTACTTGAGGGTACCTCATCTCGGGTCCCGCCATAGCCTTGCTGACATAGTATATTGGGAAATGTTGTATGTTCTCGTCTTTTACCAGGGTAGAGCTGACAATGCTGCTCGAGACTGCTAAGTACAATAACAACTCGTCCCCGACTATTGGTTTGGTTAAAAGTGGGGTCGAGCAGAGGTACATTTTGAGTGTTGAGAAGGTGATGTGGGATGCCTCGACTCACTCAAATTTTGCTTGTTGTTGAAGGGCATAGAAAAGCGGCAAGCATTTGTTAGTGGTGCATGAGACGAATTAATTCAGTGCGGCGATTTTTCCATCTAGGCTCTAGAGAGTTGCTTTGGGGTAGCATGGCCTTCATCTTGAGTATGACTTGGATCTTCTCGAGGTTGGCTTCGATGTCTCCCCTAGTGCATGATGAAGCTGAAGAACTTCTCCAAGGTTACCCCAATCAAGGACTGCAAACGTCTTCGTCAAGTCAGCTGCATGGTGGTCGGCAAGGCTGCTCTTGACCAATATGTTTCCGACGTAGACCTCTATGTTCCGCCAATCTGTTTGAATAAGAGCTTGCTCACCATCTGTTGGTAGATCGCTTTGGCATTCTTTAAGTCGAAGGGCATTACGTTGTAGTAGTAAAGTCCTTGCTTCATTATGAATGAGGTGTGCTCTTGATCTAGGACGTGCATCTTGATTTGGTTGTAGCCAAAGTAAGGAGGTCATGCTCAATGGTAGCATTAACGAGCTGGTCGATTTGAGAAAGCAAGAAGTTATCCTTCGATCAGGCCTTATTAAGCCTAGTGTAGTCGACGCACATCCGCCACTTCCCGTTGGCCTTCTTGACAAGGACTACGTTGGAGAGCCACTAGGGGTATTGTGCTTCCCTTATGAAACCTACTCATAGGAGCTTGTCGACCTCAGTGGTGATGGTCGCACTTCTCGTCAGATTCGTAGACTGTCATTTTTGTTGTATTAGCTTGAAGCTGGGGTCAACATTCAAGCAGTGTACGGCTATAATGGGGGTCGATTCCTAATATGTCCTCGTGCTCCAAAGCAAAGACATCTACATTTTTGTGAAGGAAGGCTACCAAGTGCTCCCTCTGGTAAGTTGTTAGTTTTGTTCCGATGCTAACCTGGCGATTATCTGTTGATAAGCAATAAACTCTAATTCCCTGGCAGGGGAGACAATAATCAACATAAGCTCATCATCGATAGCTGAAGAGATGGCCTAGGTTTCTACCCCACACACAGGCTCTAGTTCCTTAAGAGCCATAATAACATTCTCATGAGGCTCGTTGGCCCTGACTATTCCAACCCCATTCAATGTTGGGAACTTCATCATCTGGCAATATGTGGATGGGATTTCCCTAAGGACGGGATCGTGGGGTGAATTGAGATGGAGTTATATGTCGAAGTGCCATTTACGACTACAAAATCAACCATCCAGGTGACATGAGCGTCTCCCTTATCTATCTGAAGGGGGAGCTCGACAATAACTTTCAGCGTCACTCTTTCTCGGTAAAAGCCTACTAGCAGAGTTGGGCATCTCATAAGTTAGCTTTGCAGCCACCCCAGCTAATCATAGGCTGACAAAGAGAGGACGTCTATAGAGATGCCTCCTTCGATGAGCATTCTTCAGAAAACCGCGTTGTCGATCATCGCTGTTATTATGAGGATGATGATGACTACCTAACTTTTCCTCTGAGAAGTTAATTATAGGGTGTGGCATTGCTGCTTCAGCCGAGAAGACCTCAATGGCGAGCAGGCCGTATCGCGACGCCCTAGTTAGCACTTTCCTCTTCTTCCCTATATGGCCACCTATCAGGCCCCCAAAAATAGTATTAATTTCCCTGTCTCTTGCCATCTAAAAAGTGGTTCCACTGACGATCCTTGCTTGGTATTTCCATCCCGTGGAGCTCTTCATCTCACCCACAAACTCTTTCAGATAGCCCCACTGGATTAAAGACTCGATGAGGTCAAAGCATTCCACGGTGTCATGGTCGTGGTCTCAGTGGAACTTGCAGTATTTAGTGTGATCCCATTTTTTGGGCTCTACATTCATCTTTTCAGGCTAGCGGAGGACTCCGTCTCCCTCGATGCAGGTGAGGATTTTATTGATCGGGGTGTTAGTTAGAGTGTATCGCTAGAACTTTCCCAACCGAGAACATGATTGGGAGGGTGATAACACTCATTTATGAGTGTTATTTAGCTCTAAAAACTACGCTTATTGTTTAGAAAGCGAGCGTTTATTGTTATATTTCATGTCATTTAGAGTGAATTTAAGTAAAAATAAGCTTAGCATGTGTTTGAAGCCCTAATTGTGTAAATGTAAGAGCATAGGTGTAAATAGAGTCATTTTTTGTAAGAAAATGTTAAGTTTTATTGTTTTTGTGCAGAAGTAAAAAAATGGCCTATATGCGCTAGCATTGCGACGGAATTTGGAGAAGCAGAAATTTGCTCAGTGTAGAGCCATGTGAAATGCGACCTGTATGCGACCGCATTTGAAGGCTGAAGGCAAATTCCAAGTGAAGCATAATTTCAAGTGAAATGTACCCAACTATACGACCGCATCTAGACGCTTTGATGGTGAGTTTGTCAAGGGCTCAATCAAATAAATTTAAAACTAGACCACTGATATTTACAGTAAAAGTGGTCAAGGTCGATCACAGGGAGGCAGAACTTTGGTTATTTAATTTTCTAACTTTAGATATAAAACAGACCAAACCGGGGGGGGGGGGGTCCATGCTAGAAATTAAAATAGCATAAAATTAAAATCAAGCGCGGAAAGTAAAAAGGAGAAAATAAAGGTTGAGATTTGCAAACTTACACAAACGGTAATCCAGGGTATGTCCAGATATTTAATTGTAATATTAATCATGGAATTTTACTAAACGTACAAAATTATAGTGTTTTAAGACCAACCAGACTCCTTGGAATCCCATGGGAGCCTTCCCTAAAGCAGTCGAGATTTCAACGCCTAAATCGATTATAAACTAACTCACTAACTAGGGGCGAACGTTCCATACTAGCTAATTAGAAGCTTTAAGCTTTTGGGACAGATTGAAACATAATAATCTAACCCGACGGGCCCTGAGAATTAAATAATTATATGCCAATTGGTTATAAAGCCTACCACATGCAAAGTAACGAAGCCCAATACTCCTTACTAATGTGGTTGTCAGCTTATTGCCACTAAAATTAAGCAAGAGATTGAAGACCCCAACAGTTACCCAAGCATAGCAATGAATCCGCTAATTAAGCTAATTTGTCATATCAACCCAATTAGAGAACTACTAAGAAAAAATCAAGAACTAATGACTATAAAACATGCTGTAATTAAGAGGAAATTGAGCTCAAATTCTCATAATGTTGCAATAAAATTCCTACAATACCTCAAATTAGCGATTACACTTAGCTGAACATCGTTTGCACGAATCCAGAGGCCATAATACAAGCCAAAATGTAAGAAATAGCCTAAAAACTACTAAAATAGTGAAAGAGAGGGGAAGAAATTGAGAATGGTTGTTTAAAAATGAATGGAATGAACTCTAGGGGTGTAAAATTGGCGGGTCGGTTCGGTTCAAAAGAAAAGCCAAACCGAACCAAACCGAGTCTGTTTGGCAGAGAACATAACCGAACCGAACCGAATCGGTCCGGTTCGGTTCAGTTTGTTGGCAGGTTTTTTTTTTCCCTCTTCCTCTTCTTATTCTTCTTCTTATTCTTCTTCTTATTCTTCTTCTTATTCTTCTTCTTCTTCTTCTTCTCTCTATTGAACATCTTTTAAACATATCAAATTTGAACTTGATTTCAATTAGATTCAAAGGATTTTATTTTCCATTCATGCAATGCTCATTTCCTTAATTGGCAACTCTCCTAATAGCTTTACAACACTTTCTTTTTCTTTAGCAATTGAGTAGAGTAAGCTCATAACTAACTGATTTTTTTCCACCCTTAAAGAAAAAAAATAGAAATCAAAACCATCTTTCAAGAACATCATAAATAACACAATCTTGTTTATCATTCCAAAAGAAATATAGGTAAATGTAAATGAGCTTCAACTCCAACTTCAATGGATTTCGTTGCCACTTTTTGACTCTTTATGATTCCCGACATAACTTCAATCCCATTGTTAGACTTCAAGACTCTAGAAAAAAAAAATATAGGTAAATTTAAATGAGTTGAGAGTAAAATAAAATAACAAAATATGACATTTACCATAGAATCGGATTTCAAATTCTCAAAGGCAACTTCCATCTCCTTTCGTATGCTTATAAATTCTAGATAAGAAAGAAACATAATTAGCTCATTAAATGCAAATAATCAAATAAATAAATTTTAAGGAAATAAACAAATTAACTCATTACCTTCATCAATTTCTCCAACTCATTCAATTTCTTCACTCATATCATCCAGAGGTTTAGATTGAAGCCAATTTTGAGCACAAATGAGGGCCTCTATAGTTTGAGGAGTTAATGAACTCCGAAAAGAATCTAACACCCGTCCTCCAGTGCTAAAAGCTGATTCAGATGGCACAGTAGATATAGGAATGTTGTAGATGTCCCTGGCTACTTGGCTAATAATCTTAAATCAAGCTGAATTCAACTTCCACCAATTTAGCATATCAAAATTTTCATGTTCTACACAAGCCTCATCTAGATAATGAGCCACCTCTATTTTACCATTATCTGGATCTTTTTTCTTACTTAGTTCTTTATATCTATCATGGATAGTAGCACGTACTTTATAAAATCCAATTCCACTCGATGCATTAGAGGAGATAGATGATATTTCACTTTGACTTTGACAACTTGATGCTTCTATCGATGTGGATGATTGTGTTTGTGGATATTGTTCCACTAATATTCTTAAATAATAAGCATCACACAGTCGGCGCAATGCTTCTTCAACCTTATCTGTCCACTTTTTTGCACTTTCTTCCTCCAAAAATTCATGAAAGAAATAACTCACATAATTCAACTTTTATCTAGGGTCAAGAACAACAGCAACATACAACAATAAATTAGTTCTCTCACTTGAAGTTATACCCCAATACTTGTTAAACTTTCCTTGCATGTTTAATGCCATCTGACTTAACAACTTATTTTTGTACAATGAGTATTCTCGAATTATTTCTTGAACCAAACACATTTCATGAAAAAATATGTTTGAAGTTACAGACATAGATGCAGAAAACTTGAAAGTGACATCTAAAAAAGTCTTCAAGAACTCCACAAACACCTTAGCATTATCCCAATCGTCAGTAGTAGGTATCTCACCTTTTGGCAAGTATTTTGGCTCGTGTTCCTTTAATCTTTCAAAGGTCCTTCGGGACTTAATTGCTCCAGCCAACATAGTAAAAGTCAAATTCCATCGTGTTGGAACATCCATACTAAGACAACTTTTTGTTGAAATGTTATCTTCTTTAGCAAACTCTTTAAATGTGTGCAATCTTGAAGGGGATGACCTAACATACTTCACAGCATTTCTAATGTGAATGATAGACTCATGCAAATCTTTTAAAGCATCATTAACAATCAAACTAAGGATATGAGCACAACATCGAACATGAAGAAATTCACCATCCAATACCAACTCATTTCTTCCTTTAAACTTTTTAACCAAATATGCTATTGCTACATCATTTGAGCTAGCATTATCAACCGTAACGGTAAAAAGTCTATTAATACCCCAACTCCACAAACAATTTTCAATTGCTCTTCCTATTGTATCTCCTTTATGATTAGTTATTTGACAAAAGTTTAGAATTCTTTTGTGCAAGTTCCAATCACCATCAATGAAATGAGCAGTTATAACCATGTAATTAATATTCTGAATGGAAGTCCATGTATCAGTAGTTAAACAAACTCTTGGCCACTTCGAGCTAAGGCACTCTTCAACCTCTTTTTCTCCCCCATGTATAATTGAAAACAATCTTTTGCAACCGTGACTCGTGATGGAATTGCAAACTTTGGATTTAATGCCTTGCAAAATTTATGAAATCCTTCAACAATTCTCCTGAGTAAATGATGTAGTTATCTTACATTCAGAATCTCCCTCTTCTTCAACATAATCCTTTGATTTACTTGGAAACTTCTTACATTTATCTAAGTGCCTTTTCAAATTTGTTGTTCCATTTCTCTTAGAATCACAGGCATATGTTATCCCACAATATTTACAAGTAGCCCTAGGAAATTCAGGATCACATCCCTCTAATTTAATATAATGCTCCAAAACGTCTGAAGCTTGTTTAGTAGGTTTTCTTTTCCCTAACGATCCTATTTTACTACTCACACCAAATTCAGGATTATCATTTTCAAATGAATGAAGAGATTGACTAGAATGACTTTGTTTGGAAGTCTCATTTGTAAAAGACGTAGCCATCCTATAACAAAAATTAAACCAAGTAAAGCTTATGAATACTCAATTTCTAGAGTTCCTAATATTTTTCTCCTCCTTCTAACCAAATGAATACTCAAGTGAGTAATAAGGGGAAGGTAGGAACAAATGTACATTGAATTTAGTGTACAATGTATCATTTTCAACAAATGTCATTCATGATTCCCATGGATTATCAAAGATGGCATAGAACACTTCCAGAAAATATTTGAATCAGATAGAAACAAGTTTAAGTCCTCTCTTAAACAGGATTACAATAATTCATACTTCAATTTTTCAGCAGCCAGTCTACAAGATTTGTTGACCCTTTTTTTGGATGAAACGACACAAAAGTTATAAGTAGAAATCCAATGAAATTTATTTACCGAAAGTAGACAGAAAAGTTGAAAACCCAACAACAACAGGATGATATAACCAGAACTCTCCCTGACATTACATAATCAAATCCCCCCCCCCCCCCCAAAAAAAAAGTACAGACAATCCTAACAAGAAAACTTCCAGGTTTTTCCATAGAGAAGCTCATATTTATGGTCTTCTAAGTTGAAGAATTCAAGTACAGAAATATTAGTATCCACTACAATTTCTGATAAATGTACAATAGCTAGCAATTCGAGCAAAACTATCCAATTCTCATCCACTTGACGCTTGTTGTGGAGTAACCATACTCGTAATAGTTGTAGAAACACTGCACCAGGTTATTAAGTTCCAACTCCAAATCATCCCTATCTCCCATCCTAACTCTAAAGTAATTACCCAACCCCAGTGTTCCATATGCTTCTCAAAATTTTCCTAAAAAAATAAGTCACTGAAGCCAAATCCGAAAATATCTTGGTTCTTGACAACGAAAAAAAAAAGCTACAAATACTAATCAGTTCAAGGTTGAAACAAATAAAGAAAAGAAAATTGAAGCACCTCTCTTCGATTGTCGGAGAAAAGGTAAGAGAATCTTTCGTTGCACTTGAGTTTGCATTCAACAAACCCATATGGAAAAACTAAAAAGAAAAGGGACCCAGATGAAGAAAATAAGAGAAGAGAGAAAAAAAAGGGCTTACAGCAGTTAACACTTCAATGGAAACTCCCATGAATGAGCTAGGGCAGGAGAAGAGAAACAAGAAGAGGATCTCGTTGATCGGAAGGCATTAGATCTATGGATCCATCAAAATTAGCGATGAAACAGAAGTGGGGAGAGAGAGATGCAGTTGTGGTGAAGAGAAGAGAATGAAAGAGAGATTAAGAGAATAGATGCAGTCGCCAGTCATGAGAGAGGCGTGTTGCCGGCAAATGACACTAGGGCAAATTATTAAGCGTGAAATTGCAAATGACATAGGGCAAATGAAACCGACGATTGAACCGACCATATTGGTTCGGTTCGGTTCGATCTGAAGCAATAATGAAACCCGAACTGAACCGAACTGGTTCGATTCGGTTCAGCGGTTTGGTTCGGTTCCCTGCACCCCTAATGAACTCTAAATGGAAAAAGATGAATATATAGTACTTGTTGTAGCGTCGAGACGCTATAGACAACATCGATGGGGCTCACCGCAGCGTCGCTCGACGCTTGGTGGGGGAGACTTGCGACAGAGTCGAGACGTTGTCCTACATCTGAAGCTTCTGTCTTGCAGTGTCAATGACACAGTGCTTGTTAGACACGTCAAAATAAATTTATAAACCAACCACTAAGTTTGTAGCAGTAGTGGTCAGGTCGAACACAGGGAGGCGGAACTATGATTATTTAACTTTCTTTCTTTGATTCCTAGAACCGAGAGGGGAGATTGTCATGCAATGTAGAAAATTGATGGCGTGGAAATTAAATAAAAGAGCGAAGATTAAAATGGTTAAATCTAAACATGCAATCTAAAACAGAGGCAGAGGAAATGTAGAGGGTACTCACAAATTAAAGAGAAAGCTAGCTCAAAGTAAATTGGGATCCATTTTGCAACATTAATCACAAAATTACTCAAAACGTAAATTAACGCATGGTTTTAAGACCGACTGGCTCTCTAAAGCCTAAAAGGAGCTCCCCAAAGAACCGGGGGTTCTAAGATACAAGAAAGGTCATAATACAATAGCTTAACCCGACGGGCCCTTCGAATTAAACTACAATATGCTTACTAGCTCTAGAACCTACCTCGTTCTCGTAATTAAGTAGTCCTACTTAACTTGACTGACGACAGCTACCGGCCTCTTTACTACTAAATTAAGCTGCAAATTGAAGTTTCCCACAAACACTAGCATAGCAAAACTCTAAATTAATACGAGTTGTCAATTTCATTAACAAAGAGTATGCTAAGAATTAAACCCAAGAGCTAATAAACCATAAAAGCCATACATTAAAACTAAAATAATTACAAAATTCTCATAATGTTGCAAAACTTCCCCTAATTACCTCGAACTAGCAAGAACTCCTAGCCAGAACACGCTTTCATCAACTCTAGGGCCAAAATACAAGCCCAAAATACCCAAAGTATGAAGCAAAATGTCTCAAAACTGGTAAAGGGGGGGAAGAAATCAAGAATGGGGGCTAAAATTTGGAGCTGTCTGACCTAAAAACGAAAAAAGGCTAATATAGAAATCGCGAGAGCATCGAGACGCTGTTAGCTTGCAGCATCGAGAAGGGCTCGCCGCAGCGTCGAGCGAGGCTTGTGTACGCGGGTCTTGCGACAGCGTCTTTATGCCTTTGGGCAGCGTCTCGACGCCACCCTATATCCGAGGCTTCTGTCTTTCAGCATCGAGCGAGGCCTCTGCCTAGCGTCTCAACGCTGCTTCAAAGGCAGAATGGTCAACCCTTTATATCTTTTTGCTCGGGTGTCGGATTGGCTTCCGGTTTGGCTCGTTTTTACCCTGATTTCGCGTAGCATAATTTAGGCATAAAAAGACATGTTCAAATTAGGTCTCATCAGTCGAGCAGGAGCTCTGCGTAGGGTCGAGATGCTGCTTCAGAGGCATTTTGGTCAATCTGAAGTTTCTCTTCCTCAGGCACTTGATTGACCTACGGTTTAGCTTGTTTTAACCTAGGTTTGTCGTAAAGTCTCTGAAATGCACCTTAATCTCGAATTCTTGCAAAATACATAATAATTCTCATAAAATCCATTAAACCAACATGATTTAGACATCATACAGATGGACTTAGACATGATAAAGATGGACTTTCTAAGTCTCATCACCCTTTTTTAAAGATTCTCCACCAAATCTCCTCAAATCAAGGAATCACGTCGTCATACCTTCTCACACTGATCTTGGCAGCAAAACTTAGACCTCGAGGTCTATAAAAGGAGGCTCATACATCATTTTGAAGAGGGCTCGGATTTCTACTTCTTCCCAAAGTTCTGCCGTTTTTCTCTTCAATTTTCAGCCGCCACACCGAGCTTGCCTAAGTTCTGTTCGTACTCCTTTCAGACACTAACTTCGAACGAAAGAAGTGTAAGTACTTGTTCACCTTGAAAAAGTTTGAACAAGTTAGAGAGGAGGAACAAGCTTATGGTTCTTTATCGTTTTCATCCAAGTTTTATATTTTCTATTTTTCAAGTTTTTTAATTGCTATTTTGTTATCATTTAGAGTTGTAAGTTTATGTTTACTTTTGAATTCAAGTTTCTAAGTTGTAGTTTAAGTTTTGTTCTTAATTCAAGTTGTTATTTCAGTTTCGCACTTCAAAGTGTATTCAAGTTTATTATTTAAATGAAGTTTGTTCTTTCTCATTCTAGTTTTTTCTTTACTTTTTGCACTTTTATTCTCTTTTCGATGATGAGCTAAACTCCTTCGAGGGTATTCAATGAAGTGGATACATTAAAAAGGAAGTAAGCCCCACCATGTGATTAAGAAACTTTGCTCAACATTTAGCACCGTTTGGTCTTATTGAGTTTAAGTTTCATTGTTAGCTTAAATTGATCACTTGAGTTAGCATAATTTGTATGAGATTCAATACTAAAAAGGTTGGATTGAGCACGTGTTTTCATAAAACCAATCTAGCAGAAGAGTTTAGAAATAGAACTTAACTTTTTGTACCTAGACATATGACAAACACTTTAGAATCTTTAGAGTTGTATTCGTTAATCACCTAAGTTAAAATTATCCATAGACATATGTGTTTAATTACTTTGGCTCCTAAAAGCACTTAGAAAAGAGTTGAATATGTGGTGAACTTGATTCACGGTATTAAGTGTCGATTAGGGTAGGTTGCCGGCGCATCTTGGTTGCATTCTGTTCGAACTTTACAGAGCTCAAAAGAGCCAGATGTGGGCACAAATGGGCAACAATCTCCGGATGAACCTCACCTAGTTGGGCAATTTGCAGGCACATATTCCTTTGAGTTGAATCAGATTTGAATCCCTCGTTCTCTCATGAGTGTTTTCTCATCCTTTTGCAATTTTAGTTTGTGCTTACTTTCTCTTTGCAAAACCCCCCAAAACCTCTCTATTTTCTTAGTTACCTCGGCTGTAAGATTTGTAGATTTTTTTTTTAGCTGAAAGTTGTGTTACATCCATTTCCTTGGGTTCGATACTTGGAGTACTATCCATATATTACTTGAGAGATAGCATGCACTTGTACTTTAGGCACAATTTCGTCAAGTTTTTGGCGTCGTTGCCGAAGAACGACATTTTTAACAAATATTTAGTTTTTCAACAAGGATTGCGATCTGATTGTGACTGCATTTCGACTCTGTCCCTGAGACCTGATTATATTTTGCAGGTTTTTGTAGGTTAGAGTTGGTGCATGCTCAAAGAGTCTCGCCCTATTGATCATTATCCTTAGATAGAGCAAACTTTCCGTCGGCGTTGTCAAGAGTAGAGGAGGAAAAGAAAAGAACTACAAGAGTTGAGTGCACAGGAGAATCCAGAAGAACTTGTTTCGCAGGAATCTGTTTTGCAGGAACTTCCCATGGATCCACTTAGAGTCGATCCTCTTGGTGAACAACAAAGAAGAGCACAACCCAATAATGTGCAACAACCACAACAACCAACAATCCCTGAAAATTTAATTTTTATTGTAAAAGAACGAAATAGAGCTATAATGGATTATGCAGCCGCAACTTTCCAAAATCTTAATGTAGGAATTGTGGAGTCAAACATTGAGGCAGCTCATTTTGAATTGAAGCCTATAATGTTTCTGATGCTCCAGATAATGGCCAATTTATAGGGCTAATAAACGAAGATCCTCACAGGCACATCAAGCTTTTCCTAAGAAAATGCAACTCATTCAAGATTAATGGAGTGTCGAACGAGACAACTATTTCTTTTTTCCTTGCAGCGTAATGCAGAAGCATGACTAGATTCTTTCCCACCGGATTCGATCACTTCTTGGGATAACTTGGCGAAAAAGTTTCTTTTGAAATATTTTCCACTAACCAAGAATAATCAAACTCGAAAGGAAATTATCACTTTTAAACAGGGTACTAATGAAGGCGTGGACACAGAGTGGGAACGTTTCAAAAAGCTAGTCAGAACGTGTCCACATCATGGCTTGCCAGCTTGCTTTTTGATCGAGTATTTTTACAACGGGTTGACCCAGGCCTCAAAAACCTTGGTTAATGCCTCAGCAAACGGATCCATGTTGAAGAAGACAGTGAGCGAGGCAAATGAGATTCTAGATGAAATCGTCTCCAACAACAGTCAGTGGGGAGATGAAGACACAAACTCTACTAAAAATATTGCAGGTGTATACGAGGTTGATGCATTAGCAGCACTGAGCGCATAGATCTCATCAATGAACAACACTTTGAAGAATTTCACTATGGGGAACCAGGCTCATGTGGCTACTTTGAATCAAATCTCTACTCCTTCTGTTTATTGCAGTGAAGGACATCTTTATGATAATTACTCTTACAACTCTACCTCTATGTGTTATATAGGGCAGAACTGGTCAAATTCTTACTCCAACACGTACAACTCAGGTTGGAGGCAACATCATAACTTCTCTTGGGGAGGACAAAATGTGACCGCATCAAATCAGTACGTGAAACAGTGATTTCTTCCAAGTTGCAACAATCAACCACCAATCGTCAGTGTAGAACCTTTCATTAGAGATCCTTGTGAAGGAGTACATGGCTAAGAGTGATGTCATCATTCAAAGCCAAGTAGCATCATTGCAGAATCTTGAAATGCAGGTTAGACAATTGGCGAGCGAGATGAAGAACAGACCTCAAAAAGCATTGTCGAGCAACACAAAGAATCAGGAAAGGAAGGGAAAGAAACACTGCAAAGCAATCACTCTTAGGAGTGGGAGATGCTAGTGGAGTGCAAAACTCCATAAGTTTCTATTGATTCCAATTTACAGGAAAGTTTGCAAGAAAGTGAGAACAAGAAAGATAAGGACTCCAAAAAAGAAATTGCAGGTGATGCGACCACTCTTGTGACTGGAAAACTACTTGAGAAATAGATGGACATTCCTATGAATGAAACTTTTGCAGGAAATGCGGACAAAGATGTGATAGCAAAACACCTGAACCTGAGCTTAAGAAGAAGTCAACACCAGTGAAGAAACAGGAGAGGTTATATCAGAGTGTCATACCTCCTCCACCATTCCTTTAAAAATTTTAGAAGAAGAACCAAGACAAACAGTTCAACAAGTTCTTGGACATACTCAAGAAACTACACATCAGCATTCCGCTGGTGGAAGCACTTGAGCAGATGCCCAATTATGTCAAGTTCTTAAATGACATTTTGATTAAAAAGAGAAGGCTAGGAGAATTCGAAATTGTAGCTCTCACTGAGAACTACATTGCTTTTTTAAAGAGCAAGGTGCCACTTAAATTGCAGGACTTAGGCAGCTTTACAATCCTTTGAATGATTGGAGGACGAGACATTGGACGAGCATTATGCGAACTAGGAGCCAACATCAACCTAAGGCCTCTGTCAGTTTTCAAGCAACTAGGAGTTGGAGAAGCTAAACCTACAACAGTAACTTTGTAGTTGGCGGAGAGGTCAATAACTAGGCCCATTGAGAAGATTGAAGATGTCTTCGTCAAGGTGGACAAATTTATTTTTCCTACAGATTTCATAATCCTAGATTGCGAGGCAGGCAAGGAGGTTCTACTCATCTTGAGAAGACCATTCCTAGCCACAGGGAGAACAATCATAGATGTCCAGAAAGGGGAGTTAAAGATGAGAGTGAACGACCAGCAAATCACTTTCAATGTGCTAAACGCATTGCGATACCTTGGGGAGATGGAGGAATGCTCGAGCCTAGAACTTTTTGATCTGTTTGAATTTTATGATTTGCAAGAAGACAACTTTGAAGAAGAAGATTTTGAAGAAGAATTTGAGCAGTAGTGATCGACTAAAAACATGTGGACTTTAGAAGAAAACTTTTAATAAGAAAAAGTCTTCAGTCTAATGCAAGTGCACACTGTCAAACAAGTAGTAAAATTAGAAGTATTATAAAGTATCGATTCCATAGAGAACGGATAAAACAAAATTCAAGAAAATAGCAAGAAAGTGTTCTCAATGCAACCTCGATAACACATATGAAAATGATTGGGAAGATTGTTTGCTTAAAAAGAAAATGTGAAATAACAATGATAAAAGGGAGGGATCTAAGCGTGATCATGCCCCCTTGATTGGAATTGTGGCCTAATTGCAACTGCAATGGTTGACTTAATATTTAAAAGATGTAAACCAGATTCAACTCCTATTTGACCTTGATCACAAGTATCTTTAAAAGACTAAATGATTAAACCTATATTTATATGGCTAATTCTTATGGCTAATTCGAACTTAGGTAAAAATAAACACAATCCTATTGGTTTTGGAGGCTTGCCCTATGTCTAAGGTCAAAATCAAGGTCTTATTTCTAAGCTCCTTTCCTAAATTGCTTTTATGAAAATCTAATTTTATCTAACCTTTTCAGTATTAGACTCAATCGATGTATGTGAAGCTAGGTGATCAAACTAGACTCACAATGAGAATTTTAATCAATAAAAGCAAACAATGCTATAAAATTAAGCAAGGTTGCTCTTACATATTAGACCTTTATTCATTTCCCTAGGGCATTCACATATTTGAATCTCAAAGATGGGTTTAGCTCATGATTAAAGAAGAAAATAAATAAGCTTGAAATAAAAGGGAATTCATTCTAACTTACTGCGAAAAACAAAAGTCTAATAATAAAGAATGGAAATCAATGGAAAACCCATTTCTGTATCAACACAACATCAATACTCAAAAAATGCAAGATCACAGGAATACAGAACTGAAACTTACTTAGATTGTAAAAAGAAGAAGAAAAATAAAATAACGAAGAACAACAAAAGCGCAGAAAATTGAACTTGAACCATCAATCTAAAACAAGAATAAATGCTAAAACTTGGAGCAAATTTCAAGATTGTTCTCAATCTAACCCGATTCAATTTTTGTCAAGGAGAATTGGGTTGTAACAATCCTAGACTTTCATCTAGATTGGATCGAATAGACCAGCAGCTCGAGGTTTCTGGAAACGGAAGAACGTTCAAAAGAAAAAAAAACGATGAAGAAAGCGTAAAGTTTGGTGGAGGAATTAATCTCTCCTTTTTTAGTGTGTTAGCCGCCCTTTTATAGCCTCGAAATGATAGGATTTTTGTCAACTTTAGTGTATGGAATGATCCTTGCCATTAATGTTGAGAATCGGAAAAAATATCTAGAGAATATCTTCAAAATCGCACAAAATCTGAAATTCTCGTTTTTTCTATCTTCTGGGCAAGAATTGCAATTGCAATCTTTTTGCAATTCTGGGCAGTTGGCAGTTTTCTGCATAAAACACCAAAAATCAGTAATTTTCAACTCTTTTCCCTTCAATTCAGAATTCTCATCACAAAACAACCGTTTTATTGATTTGGGTTATTCTCTTATTAATTTACCGCTTTCTTACAGCCGAAGGTTCAACTCTGGCCAACGCTCCACCGCTTTCTTTGACCATTTTCACCAGCGAATTCACCTTCATTCTCCACAGAACACGTCGACCAGCTATACCCTATCTTTCGCAGCAAGCTGATACCAGCTAAGAGTGTAATAATTTTGGAAATAAATCGCTTGGTATTTTTGTACTAGTGTACACAATGTTGTAGCAAGTAGCAAATAAATTAACGTTTTTCCACAGGGATTAGCAATTTTTCTCAATAACAAAAATTAAATCTCAGTGAATTTACATAGTAACCAAGTCAACTATTATTAAGAATAATGTTGCGGTAATATAACATGCAAAAGTAAAAATTAAATGCACAAACAGAACTTAATGCGATAAAAAAAAGTATATAAACAATGAAACAGGGTCTTGTATTTATGAACTTAAGCAGGCTCGGATTAGGGTAGACTCATGCATTAATTAACTAAACGGCTGCAGCAAACATTACACTCCCTTAATTCATAACAGATCACTAGGCACTCTCCCGAGTCACCCCATTGTAAAAGCTAACTCCCATTAGTCTTTTACATAGATACCCTATGTTTCGTGTGTACATTAGGTGAGCCATTATCCCTAATTGACCCACATAGAAAGCTTTTAACCTAAATAGGCTAATGTGATTAACGAGTTTTCGGCTTTCCCTAATTCTCCCGAATATCAAAGAAACGCTACTGGAACCCGGTTGGCCAGACGGAGTCAAGTACAAAGATTAAGCACACTCAAAAATCAAATGTGAAAGCAAATGTACCTCAGCAATATCATTAATTAAAAACTCATCTCCCTAATCCTCACCCTTGGGTGATTTAGTTCATGATACAAGCAAGGAAACTAATAAAACAGTAAAAGACATACATAATGTTGTAATGTAAAGAAACTAAATCGCTAAACTAAAAGAACAAGAAGAAAAGGGAAGAGAGGACTCCGTGCTGACACCGTTTTCACAGCTCCAGTAAGAACCTTTCCTCTTTCTAAAAACTTTGTCCCAGCTTCTTCATTTCCGTCCAGAGCTCCTCCTCTTGCTTTTCTCCTTTTTCGATCTCCCTTGAAAAATGACAACAGTAGTTTATAAAGCTCTGTCTATTTGCAAAAATAAGGGTTGTGTGGACATTCTTGACACATCGCGATCTCCTAAAGGCTTCTGCATCTTCTTTGGAATATTCTAATCTAGCTCATTTAGGGGTTGTTTGAGGCGTGAGTTATAATAACATGTGTTATAATAACCTGTGGAGTACTCTGCACCACAAACACAGACTACTATAACCCCAGACTAAACAACTCGACATTTTAAACAATATTATATAATTCCACAGACTATTATAACCCATAGACTATTATAACCCATGTTATTATAACCCACTCAGTGCCCCAAACAGCTCTTTAATGAAGCATTTAACACGTGCGAATTTCTCACGGACTACAGATCCATAATATGCTCCAGCGATTAGTCTGCCTCAGCAATCTTCAACTCCTCAATCTCTTGCATTGAAACTTGACTTTGTTCTTTCAATCTAGGCATGTTTCACCTATATTCGATAAGGAACTCAGTTATCCAGTACCAATTCAATAATAAATGTAAGAGCATCAAAGATGTAGAGATTCTGACATAATTAACACTAAACTGCTCTTAATTTCACCAATTTCTATCCTAAATAACTCTCCTTTGAAGTGTTATCAAACTCCCAAACTTAAATCATTAGTCATCCCTGAGGAATGCTCTCACAACTTGATAACCATAGAAGGCCTCGCTCTTCCAAAATGAAATTTGGAAATGTTGAATCACCAATGAATGCTCAATCAGTAAACACCAAATATTAAGCATTGTCCTATAGTTAAGTTCAAACTTTTGTTTCTTTTTCAAAAGCATAAACTTTACTTCTTTGCACATGCCTAGAATTCAACCAAAACCTTTCATCACCGAACTTTATATTTTTCTTACAACTAGAACCTCAATCACTAAGCCCACAAGAATTCTCATTCCCAAACTCAACTTGCTACTAAGTCACTATCACTGACTTCTCCAAACTACTCAATCCATTAACTCCCTTCATTTTTCAGAATCCTTGAAGCCATAGCCCTTATTCTAGGAATGACAACACTTTATGGTAAACTACACCCTAGTTTCCAGGCTCATCACTACCAAGGAATAGCACTCACATCTCACTTAAAAGCTAAAGCATACCTCTTTGCTACTTCCCTCTTGCCTCCCAGAATGGTAACATTTTATGATGAAACGTACCTAAGCTCTAGGAGAGAAACAACTACCAGGGATACATTCCACTTAGCCCCTTCCTGTTATTCTTATTGACTTTCTATTATTGCACAATCTCAACTTCATTTGCACTTTCGTATTAGCTTATTAACACTTTGTGGTGAAAGTATCAAACTACGGGCACAAACTGCCATTGAAACTGCTCTAGCAACGCTCATCCTAAGTTGGTTTTCTTCATGCAGGGGCAAACTGTGTATCATAAATGCCACTAGTTACTTCACTAACTTAGGATGCTCTAGCCTTTATTGCTTTTTTTTTCTTTTTGCTTTTTTTTTTAAGAAAAGGGGCTAAATGTTACTTTTAAGGAAATAGAGGAGTGCTCTTCAAAATTCTAAGGCTTAAAGAGTATATTGGATAACTAAGGGTGGGGAATAGTAAGACGATCTCCCCAAAGTTAAACACCTCATTGTCCCCAATGAGTATTAAGCCGAAGCAAACCCCCAAACTTATTTTGCACCAGCAGAGAGATTATTATCAAGCTAAGGGTTTGGTGGAGAATGAAATTTCTTAATGCTCAAGATCTTACTCAAATTCTGGGGCTTATCGTACAAAGGGAGTAAAGCTAATTTCTTCTACAAAACAAATTGCACTCATCCAACAATTAACTCTCAACATTACTAACAGAGCAAACACATGATTCATCCAAATTTCACTAAGGTAGAGAGTGTCTACCTAAATTTAATCATTTACTTTAGTATATCAGGTTATACTAATAAATTTAATGCTCAACAAAGGATAAAATAATTAACAATATAGCCCAGCTCAGAAAATATAAAATTTTCATTTAACGCTCTAGCAACAAAAATAGAGAATATACAGTAACAGAGCTCCACTCATTTTCTTCTTCAACTAACTAACTAGAAACTAAACTAAGCATGCCGAAATTTAAAGACAGAAATTTAAAAGACATGAATTAAAAAATAGAGATTTTAAAATAGCAGAAATATCCAGGAAGCAGGGGAGGGAAGTAAACGTCCCTCAATCATGATCGTCGGGCAGATTCCCTTCATCAATCTCATCTTCATCTTCGTCGTTTGGGTCTGAGGCAGTTGGTGGCATCCATGGCATGAGAACTTCTGTGGGAAAGGTTGGAAATGCACTATATGGCTTGGCAAAGTTCGAGCGCAAGGCTTTCTTCAAAGCAGAGTCCCTTCGTTGCCCATACAGCCAAAAAGTTTGCTACTGCGATTCTAAATATTCCAGCCTCTGTACCACCTGGTCCTGCATTTCTAATAGCATGTTCACTCCAACAAGCATCCTTCCAGCTTTGGCCTTTCCTTCCCCTTATTGTAGTCTTGTTAATGAAGTAGGGTCGAAAATTCCTTTGTCAAAGAGGATATCATCATCTGCGTGTAAAGGAATGCCCACTTTCTTGCAGAGCATGGAGATGGTGTTAGGAAAGAACAACTTGCCCACCTTTTTCTTGTAGCACCTTCCTATTTGTCGTGCGATAATCTGTCCAACATTTATTCTCAGCCTTTTCATCACCGCAAAGGTTAACAGAACCCTTCCCATTGAGACCATTGAACGTTTATGGTGGGAATCAACCTCAATTTGATGAAGGAAAGCTACACATTTGCCTCATTTTTCAAGTAAGCAGCTTGGAAAGTTCTGGTTCCAGCATTAGAGATGCGCCATTGTGCTCCAACGATCCCAACTTCCTTGACAGCGGCATTTAGTTGCTCACTTGATGGGGCAATGAGCATTTCATTAAAGAGAGTGTGAGAGAAATCTTCTACCTGGTATAGATCGTTGATTGCTTCAGCAGACCAGTCGACGGGTTAACCACGAACTATCACCACATGCCCTTCCTTCTTATCCATGTTTGCATAAAACTCACAGACGATTTGCACCACTACAAGTCCAGGTCGTTGGCCAAAGTAATGTCATCTGTGGTGTTCAATACCTTCCTTCAAAAAGGCAAGCAACTTACTCAAGTCTGCATCAAATCCCTCTCGACCAGGAGGTCTCATTTTTTTACTTCTTCACATACGCTTCTTGCATGTTCATTGATGAATCTCTCTCAGGGGTAATCAACTGGTTCTTCCACTTCAACTTCAATCTTTTTTTCCCTTTTTTTTTGGACTTTTCTGAACACATTGCACCCCCTCAGCCTGATGCTCTAAAGCTCTTTGTTTTTTCAGAGTCTCTTTATCTGCAAGCCTCTTCCTCTTTTTGTTTTTCTTCTTTTTCCTTGACAAGGTCTCTACAACCTCCTCTTCTCTCACTTCCTCATTCACATCTACCGGTTGGTCCTTCTCTGGTGTCTTTTTCTCGTCCGCTTGCATGAGTTCCTTTTCTGGTGTTCGCTCTTGTTTCTCCGGTTGTTCTGGTTCTTCAGCGTCTTTCAGCATTTCCTCACAATTTGTTTATGAAACTTCTTCAACGAAGACCTACTTCGTGATCTTACTTGCTTATGCTTCCTTAACTTTCTTCTTTTTAGTCTTTTTCGGGGACTTCTTCGGAGTTCCTTTACTCGGAGATGTAGCTGCCTCTATTTCTTTCATCCTTCCCCTTCTCATCTTTGCAGGCATGACATTTTGCTCACCGAAGAAGAGGATAAATAGCAGAGAGAATGTGTGAGAGAGAGAGAGAGAGAGAGTAGGGTTTGCTAGAGGGTTTCACAAGACTGTTGCGATTCTCCTTGCTGAATGGGATTCTCCATATTAAAAACAACTGTGGGGGACATTTGGACTTTGACAGCCTTTTCAAATTCAAAAGATCCCATGGTCATGATTGTTTCCTTAAAAAGCTGGACCAATTAGAAATTTAAAAAAAAAAAAAAAACTTGTATTTAATTCACCCCTTTTTATTGCTTTTCCCAAAACGGTTGTTCCATCAGTCCTAACGCTTTCCATTTCCCAACAACAAATAGTATTCTCGAATAAAACACTCTTCTTCTCTCTCCTTTTTAAATTCTCCCCAACCACTTCTTTCTTCATATAAAGACAAAAGCGAGATCTTCTCCTTTTTCTCTTCCTTTATTTATTCTTCTTTTTTTTAACCCTAGAAATCTGCAAAACAATAAATAAATGATCAACACAAGAATTAATTTCAAAACATTTCTTCTAACCCTAACAACCTCTGGTCCACTTGCTCCCACACTTTCTCATGCTTTTTTCGTTTTTTTAGCAATTTCACAGAAGCGGCCTTCCTCTGAAATTCTTCTCTCTAGTAATGTTTAATTCTTTGTCCATTCACAGTAAATTCTATTCCATCTTTTTCATCTCTCAAAGTCATTGCTCCATAAGGAAACACTTCAACAATAAGGAAAGAACCAGACCACCTAGACTTTAATTTTCCTGGAAATAACTTAAGTTTAGAATTGAATAATAAAACACGTTGTCCCTTCTCAAATTGCTTTGGTAAAATCCTATTGTCGTGTCAAATTTTTGTTTTCTCTTTGTACAGCCTGGCACTTTCATATGCTGAGTGCCTCGGTTCATCTAACTCATTAAGTTGTAGCATTCTCATTGCTCCATCTTTTCATGATAAAAAATTTAATTACTGTAGAGCCCACTATGCCCTATGCTCCAACTCCACTAGGAGATGACAAGCCTTGCCAAAAACGAGCCTATAAGGTGACATACCCAAATGAAGGGAATAATCTAATTAAACCCTAGCGGAAGCTTCGGAATCAGTTTGAGTATATTTAGAATTAAATAATAATATTAGGGTTAAGCATAACATACCTTGATAATATGGAGATTCTTCTGGTGTTCTTGATCTCTTCCACAAAGCCTTCCTAGCTATGGCTCGAACAAAAGATCAAAAAGGTTTGTGGGAACCTTCTTGAAAATAGAGAGAGTGAGAGGAGAATTTCAAGAGTTCCTTTCTCTTGTGTAGAATGCACTAAATGGCTCACCCCTGGGGTCTTATTTATAGTGGCCTAGGGCAAATAATTAAATAATATATTTTAATATCTAATATATTAAAATATATTTATCTAACCGATTTGAATCAAATTCAAACCTTTCCAAATTCTCCTACAACATCTATTTCCTTATTTGAATCTAATTCAAATTTAATAAACATATTTTCTTTAATATATCTCAATACATTAATAATTTCTTTGATATTTAATGTATCATATACAATAAATATATTTTTCCTCATTTAATATATTACATATATTAAATTTTAATTTGAACATTTAAAAAATTTCTCTCAACGAAATTAATCCCTATTTGTTCATATGAGCTAGCAATGGGACCTTATGGACTTACAGATTATAAGCTCCGATGATATAAAATCAATTAATTAAGCTCTTTAATCAATTAATTTTTATTCATTAACTATAGGTCACTCCACTATAGACCTAGAGTTGCACTCTTATGCACTGTAGGACAAGTTGTGTCCATCGATCTAATCATTGCATGCAAGTCAATCCTTCACAAGTTGTTCGTAATTACAGCTGGGTCAAAGTCCGTTTTACTCCTATAATTACATCTTATACCTTAAGTACCACTAATTCTCTAATGAACTATTTATTTATGATCCAACCATAAATTAAGTCCCTCTCGGGCCAGTGAGAGGGTGGGGCCCCATTGTTCAAGTTCCGAAATCAGCACTTAAGAGAGCTACTCATCTATTTTCCCTATATGGGAAGGAGTGAATTCCATCTCGTGAAATGATGTTCCCAGCTCCCTATTTGGTCAAGTCCCCAAAATGGTAGGCTTATTGAATCGGTTACAAAAAACCATTCTCACCCATGCAAATCAAAGGACGAGACCTCACAGGCAGGAGTTCATAACATACTTAGGATTAAGATCGAGTAGCATATGATCATCCTGTGAAATATTAATCTTCTCAATTAACGGATTAATAAAGAGAGATTAAATATTTCGTAGTCCAGTCTTATACAAACTCATTGTATAGGATACCCCTACTCACATGTCTCCACATGAATGATTTGGATCAAATCATTTGTAACAATTACAAAGTAGGTCGTATCAATAGTGTTACCAGGATACTATAGACTCTTTAGGTTATTACTTGAACACGATCCTCCTGTATGTCAACTACATACTGTTCAAGATTACAATAATAACCTTAGATTTTACACAATATTGGATAATGTTATACACAATATAAAAGAATAAATTATTTTATGAATAAATGAAACAATGTTTAATTACAAAAAAAAAAAAAAATGAGCTTTAGGACACAAATCCTAAACCAAAGGCATTTTATAGGTTGTTCTATACGCCCATAGAGCATCCTCTAGCCTAGAAGACCAATCTTTTCTGCTCGAATGCACTACTTTCTCAAGTATTCCTCTTATTTTCCTATTGGACAATTATATTTGGCTAGTTGCTTGGGGATGGTAGGGTGTTGACACTCTATGTTTAACATTGTACTTAGCTAACAAGTTACTAAGCATTCTATTAACAAAGTGTGACCCCTCATCACTAATTAACACCCTAGGCGTGCCCAATCTCAAAAGATGTGTTTATGCAAAAATTTCAAAACAGTTCGAGCATCATTTAGAGGACAAGCAATAACCTCGACCCATTTTGACACATAGTCAACAACCATCAAGATATAAAGATTACCAAAAGAAAGAGGAAAGGGACCCATGAAATCTATTCCCCATACATTAAACAACTCAACCTCTAAAATATAATTTAAAGGTATTCCATCCCTTTTCCTATAGAACCTTTCCATTGACATTTATCACAGGTTTTACTAAAGAAATATGCATCTTTAAAAATTGTGGGCCAATAAAAACCTGATTGAAAAACCTTAGTTGTTGTCCTCTGTCCTCCAAAATGTCCACCGTAAGGTGAAGCATGACAGTTGTTGTGCAAAAACTCACTATGCAAGCATACGCAATCATAGGTAGTAATTGGTAGACAAGGTTGATCCCACGAGGACTAAATAATGCAAATTTTGTAAACTTGAGTACACTAATGCTAATTCTAAAGCAATTAAGCGACATAAAATTAACAAAAAGCAAGCTCGACACAAAGAAATTAAATTCTAGCTATTTAAAGGAAATAAGCAGCTAAAAAATGATAGCAAACAAGACAAGAATCAAATGATTAAGGTGCTGAAATTTATGAAAATTCACTGCTAATTTTAGCTCCCTGATGCTGTGTTATGCTATAGCATTGTTCAGCATTACTGCACTGTGTAGTAACGAAAAATATTGAAAATAAATTTCGAAAATTAATTCTAATCCTCGAATTACAGTTTTAAAGCAAAGTTTAACATATGTCTATGAAAACCTAGCTTTCAAATACATGGATAGCGCAATTTCCCTAAGTTTACAAGCCAAAAGCATACGTCTATACCCTTAAATTCATCCCTAATTTAAGACATGAACCTACTTGTATTGCTATGTTATTTCCATTTATTTTAACCTTTTTTAGAATTAAAACAAACTTGTATTCTTTCCTTAGTTGATCACTCTTAAGAAGAACAATAAGAAATTAAAAAAAAAAATTCATAAGCAAACTACACTTCTATAACATTCCATAGCAAAAAGGGCTCCAAAAGTAGAGTTATGGCTCCATAAATTCTAGCTTAAGAAATTAGTTCATGGCTTTTACAAGGAAAATAAACAAAAACAAGCTACTACTCATAAACATCTTAGGTTTAAATGGAAATTCACAAAATAACAACCCTAGGAACAACTTAGCCTAACTAAATCTTCAAGAAAATTAAAGAGCAAGATACATAAAACCAAGAACTATGAAGAAGAGAGTGAGAATGGGTGGCTGATGAAAGATCCAAAATAAGCTTCTTCATGCAACTGCATCTTTTCCTTCTTCTCCCCTTCATTCTGTTTTTTGTGATAGATCTTCCCTTTCTCTTACATTGGTCACATACCCCCTAAATTAGGATTTTCTTTCTTCCAATAATTGCTTTGGGCCTTTTTTTTTCTTTCCATTTTCAGCCCATCAAAATAGGTTTAAAGACCAAAAGCTACTAATACGTCATAAAAAATGGGCCCACATTTTCGTTTTCTGCCAAATTGCCAATGTTGTAGGATGCTGAGTAATGCTGCAGCATCAGCACCTCAACGAGCATTTTTTCACTTCTTAGGCTGCAAAACAAAAGGCAAACAAAGCGCACTCAACTACAACAAAAGACTAAAAAGAGTAAAAGAAATAATAAAAAGGAAAACTAAACAAAAACCTGACTCTTAATTAAACTTAACAAAAAACTTACTAAAAACAAGATAAAAGTGTGCTTTCCACTCAATTTTGACCAAGAATGAGCAAGAGATGATGCTAAACTAATCCCATTTCATAGGATTATTACACCCCCAAACTTAGCTCATTACTCGTCCTCGAGTGATGCACAAATAATAGGCCTGCCCAGCTATTCTGTCTAACATCTGATCAATAAACGGCAGTGGGAAGTGGTCGTTCCTAGTGGCTTTGTTCAATCTCCGATAATCCATACAAATTCGCCACCCTATTACCTTTCTAGTTGGAATCAATTCATTTTCTTTGTTGACTATCACAGTCATACCCGCCTTTTTAGGAATACACTGTATAAGGCTTACCTAATTACTATCAGCAATTGGATAAATGATTCCTGCCTCTAGCCATTTTATCACTTCCTTCGTAACCACCTCTTTCATTGCAGGATTGAGCCTTCTTTGATGCTCCATAGTTCTGAAGTTACAATCCTCCAAGTTAATTTTATGCATACAGAAAGAAGGACTAATACCTTGTATATCTGCCAATGTCCACCCAATTGCCTTCTTGTATTGCTTCAGCACATTTATCAACAGTAGCTCATCCTCAAGTGAATGGCTTGCTTATATGATAATTGGTAATGTTCCTTCTTCTCCTACATAGGCATACTTTAAATGCGTAGGCAATGGTTTCAATTCCAACTTAGGGGCACTCTGATCGATGGTTGAATAGGTGGTGATTCCCTATCAGCTAAGTCTAAAGATTCAAAAAATCTTTTGTAACTTGGAAATACCGTATACATTTCAATTCCTTCGCTATAGCTTTCCAAATCCTATTTCAAAATTTCTCCACAAATCTGGTAGTGTTGCTTTAGCAATTCCAGCTCAAATTATATTCTATCAACCCATCAAGGATATGGATAGTCAAACATTTCTCTCTATCAGCAGGACATTTGACAACATTCAACTCATTAAACTTCACCTCTTGATCTTCTACAGTCAATGTAATTGTTCCTTTTCCCACATCAACTACTGTCCCACCAGTTGCCAAGAAAAGTCTCCCTAAAATTTGAAGGAATGAACGTTTCACTCTACAGCGGAAGCATTGGATCGTATTTGATTTTATTTAAAATTAAACTAAAAAATAAGATTAAGCAAACTTAGTTGGAGTAAATATGGAGATATTTCTGGCGGGTCTTTATCTCCTCCACAAAGTCTTCCTGGCTATAACTCGAACACAGGACCAAGGCTTGTGGGAGCCTCTTGAAAGAAAATCCACAAGGGATTGGAGAGGAAGAGGTCTAGAGATAATTGTCTAATTCTCTATCGAGAAGATGTATGTTATATCTAATGGCTCAACCCAAGGGTCCTATTTATAGAGACCAAGGGCAAATCTTTGCCATAATTAAAATATTATATTTTAATATCTAATGTATTAAAATATATCTTATACTTATTTGAATCTCATTCAAATCTCCTACAATATTTATTTATTTGAATCTTATTCAAATTTTATAAATATCTTTTATTTAATGTATCTAATATACATTAATTATTTTAATATTTAATGTATCAAATACAATAAATATATTTTCCTCTTTTATATTTAATGTATCTAATATATTAAATATTAATTTGAACACTTCATATTAAATATTAATTTGAACATTTCAAATTTTTCTTTCAACTAAATTGATCTTTTAGTGTTACTATGAGCTAGCAATGGGACCTTATGGACCTACAGATTATAAGCTCCAATTATACAAAATTAATTAATTAAACTCTTTAATTAATTAATTTTCATTCATTAACTCTAGGGTCACTCCACTATAGACTAGAGTTGCACTCTTATGCACTGTAGGACAAGTTGTGTCCATGGATATAATCACTACATGCAAGTCGATCCTTCAAGAGTTATTCATAATTATAGTTGGGTCAAAAGTTCGTTTTACCCCTATAATTACATCTTGCACCTTAAGTACCACTAATCCTCTAATGAACAATTTGTTTATGATCTAACCATAAACGAAGTCCCTCTCGGCCAGTGAGAGGGTAGGGCTCCATTGTTGAAGTCCAGAAATTAGCACTTAAGGGAACTACTAATCCACTTACCCTATATGGGAAGGAGTGAATTCCATCTTGTGAGATTATGTTCTCAGCTCCCTATTTGGTCAAATCCCCAAAATGGTAGGCTTGTTGAATTGACTACAAAAGTCACTTTCACCCATGCAAATCAAAGGACAAACCCTCACAGGCAGGAGTTCATAACTCACTCAAGATTAAGATTAAGTCGTATATGATCATCCTGATGAAATATTAATCTTCCCAATTAACGGATTTATAAAGAGAGATTAAATATTTTGTGGTTCAGTGTTACACAAACTCATTGTATAAGATATCCACACTCACATGTCTCTGCATGAACGATTTGGATCAAATCATTTGTAATTATTACAAAGTGGGTCGTATCAATAGTGTTACCTGGATAAGGCACCCAACCTTATCCATATACTATGACCCTTTAGGTTATTTCTTGAACATGATCCTCCCGCATGTCAACCACATAATGTTCAAGATTACACTAATAACCTTGAATTTTTCATATAATGGATAATATTATATTGTAAATAAAATAATCAAAATTATTATTAATTATTAAATAAATCATTAATTACGAGGCTTTAGGGCATAAATTCCAACAAAATTATTGGTACATCTTTATCTGCTTCGTAATCTAAGATAATGAAATCGACCGAAAAAATAAACTTGTCTACTTGTACCAGAATGTCTTCAATCTTCCCCTCTAGATATGTGGTCAATCTATCAGCTAGCTATAGTGTCACCGTAGTAGGTCGTGCCTGTCCAATGCCTAATTTTTGAAAAATAGACAAAGGCATAAGATTTATCCTCATGCATAAATCACAGAGGGCTCTCCCTACTTCGTTTCCTCCAATAGATACTGGAATTGTAAATGATTTAGGATCTCGAAGCTTGGGAGGAATGGGGTTGGCAATAATAGCACTGTATTCTCCTGACAATGGCAGAACCTCAAACTCTGTTGGCTTCTTCTTCTTTGTTATGATATCCTTAAGAAACTTCACATAATTAGGCATTTGTTCCAAAACCTTAACTAATGGGATATTTATGTGAAGCTGCTTAAAAATATCAAAGAATTTCTTGAACTTTTGATCTTGATTTTTCTTCTTTAAACGTTGTCGAAAAGGTGGTGGCCTGGTGCGGGAGGTACAAATGTTGAACTAGCAACTACTGTTTTCTATGTTGATGCTAAAGGCTTTGCTCTTGCTATTTCCTCCACTTCAACATCATCTGTATCTTTCGATTTCACATCCTCAGGTTCAACTGTTGTTTCTTTTTTTGTTTGTATTACAAATTCTTTAACCTTCTATTTTTACTTGTTCAGATTTTCTGCTATGGCAAGAGGTTTCCCACTTCTCAATTCAATAGCTTGAACCTGTTCTTTACCTTCTCTTTTTAGAAGTTCTGTATCTGAAGGTAACTTCCCCTGAGGTCTTGTCTTCAACTCATTCGTTAGCTGCCCAACTTGCAATTCTAAATTCCTCAGAGATTCTTGCTGACTTGGGATTACTGCGTCGTTCTTGGCCATATATTCTTTTATAAGACTTTCCAAAGATGTCCCTAGTATTTCCTGGCTCATCGGTTTCTACTATTGCATTACTTACTGATTTTTCTGCCCAAAACCAAGTGGATAATTCATTTTATTTTGCCCTTGATTTCCTTGTGAAATATTCCCTTGACCACTCCATGAAAAAATTGGATAGTTTCTCGACCCCAGATTATATGTGTTAGAAAAGGGATTGTTCTTCTGCATGTTATGGTGTCCCACGTAATAGACTGATGCAGGGTTTACTGGGCAAAACTCGAATGTATGCCCTTCTTCACAATAGACACACGAGTCTGTTGTCACTTGATTCACTGCTGCCATATTCTAATTTATGTTTCCTAGTTGCAAATTCTTCAAAAGATTTTCCATAGATGCCATCTTAGCACTGAGAGATGTTAATGCATCAACTTCAAGTACTCCTTTGTTCTTCTTCGCTAGATTACCTCTAACATCAGACCACTGAGAGCTATTTGCAGAAATTCTCTCCAGGATCTCATATGCTTCATTAAAAGTCTTACTTAGAAGAGCTCCATTTGCTGACGCATGCATCATATTCTGTGTTTCAAGATTCAGATCATTATAGAACGTTTCCATCTGAATATAGTGAGGCAGACCATTAAGCGGACACTTCCTGAGTAGCTCCTTGAATCTTTCCCAGGTTTCACTAAAAGTCTCGTCATCAAATTGTCTGTAGGCCATTATCTCTCCTTTAAGCTATGCATTCTTTGTTGGAGGAAAATACTTCATCAAAAAATTCTCTACCAAATCATTTCAGGAAGTTATAGTTCTAGGTCCAAAGGAATTCAGCCATGATTTTTCTTGATCTCACAGAGAACATGGGAACAAAATCAATCTCCTAATTTCACCATTTTCTATCCTAAATAACTCTCCTTTGAAGAGTTATCACAAGCCCTAATAAAAAATCGAAGAAATGAGAGAGCTCTAAACCACTTACAAACGGCAGAGGTTGACAAGGGAGCAAGCTCATGCAAGCCAACAGAAAGCTCCTTCAATGGCAATGGTCGTGCTGTCGAAGCTTTATCTTAAGACGAGCCTCGAAGAACGAAAGACTTCCCTTCCCACTGTTTCACCACTGCCCAAACACTCCAAAGAGTGGGAAGATGACCTGAGAAGAAAAGCCCAAATAAGCAAGGAGGTGATTAAAAATTTAGGGTCAAATTGAAAGGAAGTATAAGAGAAATTGGCTCCTCTCATGCGTAAATCGTCGAAACGGCCAGAGATGCCAAAGGTTAGTAAAATTGATGCATGTACGAAAAGCCCAAGCCAATGCATGGTTATTTACACAAAGACAAAGAAAAAGGTAGAGAAGCTCCCACAAAAAGCTTCTGAAGCTTCAAGAGGTCCAAATGCGACTGCATCTGAGGCACATTTGGCCCAGCATTAGAGCACTGCCAACCTCAAGCTTGATGCGATTGCATCTATGGCGCATTCAGCCCAAAAACCTTAGACTTCTCCACCTGTTGAAAGAGAAAAAGCGTCAGCATCTAGGGCGCATTTGGAGGAGTCAGTGGCAACTCATTCTCACAACCCTTCACCTAAAAAATGTAGGGTTAAAGCTCTCTCTACACACAAAAGGAAGTCAATGGGACATCTCACAGCCCATGGAAGAGATAGAGACAGCTACAAAACAAAGCCAAGCATCAAATGACAAACAAGTGGCTCAAGATGACATCCCCACACCTGAAGGGAATAATCACATTAAACCCACAACGGAAGCGTTGGAATCGATTTGAGTTTATTTAGAATTAAATAATAATAATAAGGTTAAACATAAACCATACCTTAAATGTTATGAAGACTCATCTGATGTTCTTGATATCTTCCACAAAGCCTTCCTAGCTATGGCTCGAACAAAGGACCAAAAGGATTTGTGGGAACTTTCTTGAAAATAGAGAGAAGGAATGAGAGGAGAATTTCTGGCTTTGGAATGAGAGGGGAATTTCTAGAGTTCTTTTCTCTTGTGTAAAACACACCTAATGGCTCATCCCTAGGGTCCTATTTATAGTGGCCTAGGGCAAATCTTTGTCATAATTAAATAATATATTTTAATATCTAATATATTAAAATATATTTATCTAACCAATTTGAATCTTATTCAAACCTTTTTAAATTCTCCTTCGACATCTATTTCCTTATTTGAATCTTATTCAAATTTTATAAATATCTTTTCTTTAATGTATCTTAATACATTAATAATTTCTTTGATATTTAATGTATCATATACAATAAACATGTTTTCCCTCATTTAATATATCACATATAATTTGAACATTTCAAATGTTCCTTTAACAAAATTGATTCCTTATTGTTAGTATGAGAAAGCAAGGGGACCTTATGGACCTACAGATTATAAGCTCTAACGATACAAAATCAATTAATTAAACTTTTTAATTAAATAATTTTTATTCATTAACTATAAGTCACACCACTATAGACCTAGAGTTGCACTCTTATGCATTGTAGGACAAGTTGTGTCCATCGATCTAATCATTACATGCAAGTCGATCCTTCACGAGTTGTTCCTAATTACAGCTGAGTCAAAAATTCATTTTACCCTTATAATTACACCTTATACCTTATGTACCATTGATTCTCTAATGAATAATTTGTTTATGATCCAACCATAAAATATGTCTCTCTCGAGCCAGTAAGAGAGTGGGGCCCCATTGTTCAAGTCCCAAAATTAGCACTTAAGAGAACTACTCATTTACTTACCCTATATGGGAAGGCGTGAATTCTATCTTATGAGATTATGTTCCCAGCTCCTTATTTGGTCAAGTCCTCAAAATGGTAGGCTTATTGAAGTGGCTACAAAAGTCACTCTCACCCATGCAAATCGAAGGATAAGCCCTTACAGGCAGAAGTTCATAACTCACTCAGGATTAAGTTCGGGTCGTATATGATCATCTTGATGAAATATTAATCCTCTCAATTAACGAATTTATAAATAGAGATTAAATATTTTGTGGTCCAGTCTTATACAAACTCATTGTATAAGATACCTCTACTCACATGTCTCCACATGAACGATTTGGATCAAATTATTTGTAACTATTACAAAGTGGGTCGTATCAATAGTGTTACCAGGATAAGGCACCCAACCTTATCCATATACTATGACTCTTTAGGTTATTTCTTGAACATGATCCTCTCGTATGTGAACCACATACTGTTCAAGATTACACTAATAATCTTGGATTTTTCATATAATGGATAATATTATATTGTAAATAAAATAATCAAAATTATTATTAATTATTAAATAAATCATTAATTACAAAGCTTTAAGGCATAAATCCCAACAACACCAAGAAAGAATGTTGCGCAAAATGCATTCTCGTCATGATCTCCACGTTCCTCGAGCTCCAGATCTTCAAAAACGCTCCACAATTGCTCCCAACCCTCAAATTTAGCTTGGAATCGAGATTAGGGCTTTTACCCCGGATTGGCCTCCCTTCCACGAAGAGAAAAATATGTATTTATTCTATCTATCGACACAGCGTCGAGATCCTAGGGACATCGTCGACAACATCGTTTCCTTTGAGCGCGCGTCCTCAGCGTCGAGACACTGTAAGTAGCATCTCAACACTACAGACAAAAATCCTTTTCTGCGTGTTTTGAGCCTTGAGGTTGGGTCTAGACTCCATGATAGTAGCGTTAAGACGCCATGAGCAGCGTTGAGATGCTACCCCCTTGGGTAGAATGACTTCAAGCTTAATTTCATAAACATTTCGGTGCTTTAGAGAGCGTCTTAACACTCTCCCCTGAGCTTCACCTCAAACATCTTCTCTTTTTGGCTTGGATCTTCAATTAAGCCCAAATAAGGTCCAAATTTATCATAAAACCCTCGAACACTCCGATTTTGCTCCATTTGCTTGAATTCTACAAAATCAACATAAAACGACATCAAAGCTCACAAATTAAGCATAAAACTAGCTAAATAATAGGTCCTTGCACTATTTGAGTGTTATCAAATACCCCCAAACTTAAACTTTTGCTAATCCCGAGCAAAACTAAAACAAAACCACATATCTGAATCAAATGCATAAGAGTGACTCAAGTTCCAAATAACAACATAGTCACAATTAAAGGAAATACTCAAACAGATCAATTCATCAAGAAATTTAAACTTAAACTTTTCATCCCTTGCAAGTGTGTGCATAGCCTTCCCTATTTTGATCTTTATTAGCTCAGAAAAATTTATAGAATCCTCAGTTCATCTTCCCCCTACACTGGCCCTAAGTACCAATTATCCAGCTTTCCTACATTCAAGCAAGCAATATTGTACTAGCGTGCCTGAACAACAACGGGGTAAACCTCCCCCAAACTTGTATTTTTCTTTAACTCAAGGACACTAGCTTTCACACAACTACTGCATGGACCCTTACCCATAGCTTTTTTGCACATGAATGGCTTAACTGATCATAGTAGAGGTAGCCCTTTTTGCCCTTGATCATTTAAACACTACAAGTTGTTCTCTTTCATTTTTTTTTTCTTCTTCTTTCCTTTCTTTTCTTTCTTTTTTTTTCTTTGCAGGAATATAGACATGATTTTTTTATAAGCAAAACATTACAAGCTATCATGCACTTCAGCCTTCCAATCGATTCTTAAGCCTATCAAGGTGACAACGAACATTTGGATAATATAACTATGTTCTAAGCTATCAAAACCATTAATAAGTGGGCTAAGTGCTATACAAGTGCAAGAAACTCCAAGAAAAAAATTTAAATTTACTTGAATCCAGGACATGTTATCATATTTCACCAAAAATTGCAAACATATCATTATCTAGAACACATCACAAGTTGTCCTAATCATAACAGATGCAACAGAATCATCATATTTACAAAAAAAAAAAAAAAAAAAAAAAAAAAAAAAAAAAAAATCAACAACAACTTAGAATAGAACAGCAAAGCATCCCCCAAACTTAAAGCATACATTGTCCTCAATGTATAAACTACTAAGGTTTAATAAAGCATGCTTAAGGACAATGAAAAGATAAAAGGAAGAATAATATTGCCATAGAGTGCGAGAGAATCGCGATGTCATCTTGAACACTTAACTAGGATGAATGATGAAGGAAAAATGGTGATTCTCGAGCTCCTACAAACAACAACAAACAGGAACACGAGATCAACACGCAACTAACTAAAAGAAAAAGAAAAACAAAGAAAAGAAAACTAAAAGGAAAGAAACTTAGGTTACCTCCCAATAAGCGCTTATTTAACGTCTTTAGCTAGACAAGGCTCATGTCGCCTTTCAAGGCACATAAAAATTTTCATATTTCTTCATACCCTTCTTTCTAGAGGCGATAAAACCAACTATTGTTAGTAAGCTCACTAGCTTCTCGTGGGCCCCTGAGGCAGAAATATTTTTGGTATGTTTAAATAATAAAAGCATAAAAGGATAAATATCAAAATACAAAAACTTTGACACAGACTCATGCGAACAAGAAAAAAAACAATCATGATCAAGAGAAAATCAGGAGATAAAACAGACCAAGGCTTTTCAACTTCAAACTCTACCACCGGAACATCCTCTAACAAAATGGGTTCATCTTTTTTTCCTTCCTCACAGACTTGATCCTGGTATGTCTAAACTCTCCAACTTTTCTCTAATATATATACAACTAACCCCTAAATACCCAACCTCAGTAGTATCGAAAGAATTAAGCTCCTGAAAGTCTGTCAGTGAATCAATGGCCAAGTGCACTGAACATCCTATGGAAGTGGATCCCACTTCACTAACATCCCCTTAGGTCTGGAGTCTCTCACACAAATGTGCTAAATGCATCTTGGTAGCTCTAGATTTCTCTATAAACTTTTGAAATATGCTCTCTAAGGGGGAATTTTCTGACAAAGTGCTATAACTAGAAAAGGAAAAACTGGAAGATGGTGTTAGTTCTTCGGGCTCAAACTCTTTAAAAGGCCACCCAAATCTATCAGAAGCCATCTAAATAACAAAACTAAACTAAACAAGGGCTCAATCCCAAATATCAGCAAACAGCACAACCAGAAACAAAGAACCAAAACTCAAAGCAAACATAAAACAAGAAAGATAAAATAAACCAAAAACCTCTAAATTAAAACAAAGCAATTTCTTCACAATAATAAACAAATTAAACTAACCAATCCTCGGTGGTTAAAAATAAAATAAAGAATTTCAGCCCAGTGCAAGTGCACACTTTCGATGCAAGTAATAAATAGGAGTATTTCTGAGTATCGTCTCTCAAGGGAACGACTTAACAAAAAGGTTGAAAATAGCAAAGAGTGTTCAAGAATTGTAACTTAGATAACCACTTACAAAAAATTGATGATTGAGAACTAGAAAAAGTAAAACATAAAGTAAAATTCAGTAAGCAATGTGATAAAAATGGGGCTCAAGCTTGTTATTGCCCTTGGGGTATGAATTTTAACTTAAATTGTAATTGCAATCTTAACCTAAAATCGCATTGTAAACCGAATTGTAACTCATATTCAACTTACAATCTAAGTTTTTAAGAGACTAAATGAGTACCCTATATGTCTATAGTTTTCCCAACTTAGATAAATGAGGTACGCAATTCCAATGGTTTTAGAGCCTTTAACTATGTCTAGGGTCAAGAATGACTTATGTCTAAGCTCTATTCTCCATTGTTTGTGTGAAAACTACTCTTCTCTAACCCTTCCAGTATTAGAATCGAGCCTTAGTATGCAACACTAGTTGATCACTCTAAAGTTACGATTTCAATTTCATCAACACAAGCAAACAATGAAAGTGTAGGCTTGGTCACTTTTGCAATTTAAGCTCAATTCATCCCCTTGGGTGTTCACATGTTTGAACCCCTCAAGAGGATTTAGTTCATGGTTAATAGATGAACAGAAAACAATTTAAATGAAACAAAACTCATGAAGGTTGCTAAACAGAAACTTCAACTTGAATAATGGAGAACAAAGTAATTGAAAGCTAGAACTTTAATTGAGAAAATTACTTCTAAAAAATGTTTAACAAAACACAAGTATACTTGAATCTACTGAACTTAGATTAGGGAATTACAGCAGGAAAATACTTGAAAATAGCTACTATATTGGATGTGAAGAACAAGAACAAACTGCAATGAAAATTTAAGAACAAAGCTAACAACCCAATAATAAAAACCAAACTTTGCCGCCCTTGTCTCCTTTTTTGCCAATCGAATTCGATCCCGCTTTTGTCAAAGAGAATTGAATCTTCACAATCTTAAACTTTCGTCCATATTGGATTGATAATCGGGTGTACAGGGGTTGACGAATAAAAACACAACAGCAGAACAATGGAAATTCTGAAATTTTTGTGGCCGAACGGGAATCTAAAGTCTTCTCCTTTTGTGTGTTTCTCTTCCTTTTTATAGACCATGGCGGCGGCCAAAGAATCTCCATAATTTATGCTGAAATCAAGGGTAAAACGTGGGTTTCTATCTTTAAAAAGATGCAACAGATTTTTGGGATTCTTTCCATATTTGACAGGCTCATGATTGCCAAATGCGAATGCAACTGCAATTTTTCGCTACATCAAAACAAAATTTTTAGCCACTTTTTTCTTCTTTCCACTTCCTTTCTTCATTTGGTTCATCCCTAACATGCTTACTAACTTTCACTAAATAGTGCTAAGATTTTCTAAGCTCATACACATAATTTTATGGAATTTTAAGCATAACTTGAGTCTAACGGGGATAAATAATCCTCAAGAATGAGAATTATCACTCTACAACGACACCAAAAACTTGTTGCACAAAATGAAATACCGCAAGTATAAGGGTGAAGTTTTATAGTGATTTGAGTATATCAAGTATCGTCTCCATAGGGATTGGAATTGTTAATTTGTTTAATTACTATGAATACTCTTACTTATGTTTTATTTAGAGAACAAAATCTAATGTTGAAGAAGTTAAACTAAAACACTAAACTAGAAAGCAAAAGATAAATGGAGACACAATCACAAGGGATAATTTTAGGGTATTGGTTTCATTAATTGGACGTTAATTACTTAATTAATTAGACACTTAGGATTAATTAGACATTTAATTCATAAATCTAGAAGCCTAATTTGATGGAATCTCCTGTCGGTCTCCTCCAATACTCATGCATAATTAACTAACCTACCTGCTCGTAACCTTAATTAATTAAACACAGCATTAGGACCCTTCATTAACAACCTCTAGTGTCTTTGTAATAACCTTGTTGTCACTTAGGTAAATAAACACTAGTCATACATTTGGGCCCTCATCTAATTTCTCTCCGTCAAGTTTCCATTAGAAAGCACACCAATTAATCAGTGATTAGTTGATTAAAAGCATTAAGCAACAAATGCATAAATGAATGTAAATGACAATTAAACCATAATATTAAATTAACTAAGAAAGGTCCAATTAACTACATCAAACCCATAGAATTAGAGTTAAGCTACTCATATCACCAAAATAAACTCTAAACTCCTAATTGCAGCCACAAAACAGTAACTAAAAGTAAAGGAAAAAGGAGAAATTAGCAAAAGATGGTCGATCCCGCGTTCCTGTCATGATCTCCAATTTTCTCGAGCTCCGGATCTTCAAAAGCTCTCCACAATTACTCCCAAAACCCTCGAAAGAGAAAAATATGTATTTATTCTGTCTATCAACACAGCGCTAAGACGCTAGGGACTTCGTCAAGACGTTGTCTAAATGACACTACTTCCTTTGCATGCGTGTCCTCAGTGTCTGTAAGTAACATCTCGACGCTACGGATGAAAATCCTCTTCTGCTTATTTTAAGCGTCGAGGGTGGCATCTAGACTCCATGTAGCAGTGTTGAGACGCCATGAACAGTGTTGAGATGCTGCCCCCTCAGGTAGAATGGCTTCAAGCTTCATTTCAGGAGCGTTTTGATGCTCTAGAAAGCGTATTAACACTTTCCCCTGAGTTCTTCATCTCAAACATCTTCTCTTCTTGGCTTGAATCTTCAATTAAGCCCAAATAAGGTCCAAAATCATCATAAAACCCTCAAATACTCAGATTTTGCATCGTTTGCTCAAATTCTACAAAATCAACATAAAAATGCATCAAAGCTCACAAATTAAGCATAAAACTAGCTAAATAATAGGTCTTAAGATAGCACTATTTTAGTGCTATCAAAGAAAAAGAAGAAGAAGGTCAGGAGCAATCTGAAGCTCCACTTTCCGATAACGATTTGCAGGAGATATCGGAGAGTGGGATGTCTAGCCTCTCCAAAACGAGGAAGAGAGATGAAGGGGCAGAGAAGAAGAAAAAAAGCAGGTCGCACACCACTCCAAAACTTGGGATCCACTACGCCACTGTAGAGATTCCTCAGGCATAGCGCTCTGTTCCCTTCGACCTCAACAAACACAAGACGATTATGGGAGACAGAGCACTACTATGTGAGAAGGGTTTCTCAAACAAGACAGGCCCCATCCTAGAGTACATCACAAATTTTATTTGAAGGTATGGATGGGAGCAGCTTTTCGAGGAGCCCAAGAGAATAGCCATGCCTTTATTTTGTGAGTTTTATGCCCACTTAAGGAATGAAACAAAAAACAAACTCACACTTAGAGGGAGGACAGTGTGGTATTTCGTACTTGACATCAACAAGATCTACATGCTCCCCTCTCTCCAAAACCCTGCAGGGAATGAAGCCATGGACAATCCCACTGAGGAGCAGCTGCAAGAAGCCTTGGAGCTAGTGGCACAAAAAGGCACGGAGTTAAGCTGTCGTAAATAGGAGTGTGAACTCTAGTGCCTGCTGACATAAAGATGGAACCGTATGTATAGCTTCACTTCATTAAGAATAGGATCCTACCAACAACACATGACTTTACCATCTCACAGAAGAGAGTCATGTTATTGTACAACATTCACAAGGGCCTCAACTTCAATATCAGTTTGATCCTGAGAGAGGAGATTGTGGCATGCGCCCGAAGAAACGTAGGATACCTCTTCTTCCCCCCCCCCCCCCCCCCCGATCACTAAATTTTGCAGGAGGGTGGAAGTGCATCCAAATGAGGGAAAGGAGACAAACAAATGTAAGGCCAGCATGGATCTCTATGCCATCAACAAGTTAGTGACCTTATACACTCAGAAGCTGACTTCTCCAAAGAAACAGCCGACCACTCTTGCAGCACAACATGCGACTGCATCTCCTCCACCAACAACTCTAGGTCCCTTCGAGCCTTCAAACGCACAGATTCAAGCCACGCTTGAAAGGATCCTAGAGCAAAATAGGATCTACTTGGCTTATGCTCAAGAAAGAGATGAAGCCCTTCAAAGGGCCCTTGGTGAATTCACAAAGGGAAAGGCTTTTGCCTTGTTCAGTTCCCTGCCACTCTCATAGGCCAAGAAGAAGATCATTCGAGAGATGATAGCTCATCTGCCTCTTAGGGGAGTATTTTCATTCATTTCTATCTTTATTTGCTTTCTTTAGTTTAGCTTTACTTGCTTTCTAGTTTAGTTTACTTGCTTTCCATAGGACAGATTTTTTGAATTCTAGTTTGTTTATGTTTGCTTTTGTTGAAAACACTTTCTGCTCAAACTTTATTTGATTTACACCTAGCACATGCATGAACAAAAAATCAATTTTCAAAAATAAGTTTTCAAATTGTTTTCCTTGGTTGTGATGTTAAAAAGTCCTTTATGATGATACTTAGAGCTCTCTCAACTTTCAAGTGCTTTACACAACCTTGAGTTTCCAAAATCTTGTACTTTGTCAAACACTTTTCTTCACAAACCATTCAATTCCAAATTTTCCTTTAGGAGAGTTTAGTTTCAATGTTTACCAAGTCTAGTTACCCAAAATTATGTACCCCAACTCCTTGTTTCGCTAGTTCTTTGTCAATGGGGACATTGACCCATTTAAGGAGTTTTTTGCTTAAAGTTATTGTATTAGCCATGTATCATGTACTACACTACTGTTAAGGCTCGTAAAAAAATGATGAAAAAAAGGGAAAAAGAAAAAAAAAAAGGATTCTCATCATTCCAGAGTGAACCAAGTAACCAGGGACGGTCATGACACTCATGATTTCCTTTGCATGAAAAGTTTACTTAAGGGCGTTTGGCTCGCAGAGTTGAGTAGAGTTAGGGCAGAGTTTGTTTGTCAGTGAGTTCAGAAGTCTATGTTTGGGGTGCAGAGTTGGGTTGAGTTGAGTCAGAAAGTCTGTGTTTGGGGTGTAGAGTTGAGTTGAGTTGTCAAGGGTATCTGGTGCAATTTTTTTTAACCCGAAGTAGATTGAGTTTTAGCTAGTTGTTTTTGTTTCTTCTATTTTTATTTTTTCCAATCATTCATCTAGAAACATATTTTTCCAACTTTCCAACACTGAATTCAGATGTCCACTTCAAACAAATAATATATTTCAACATTGATCTTTTTAAAAAAAATCATTCTTTATCTTTCTTTTCTTTGAAATTTACAAATGAGGACCTTATTATGACATTTTTCAATTACTAATAGGGTCTTCATTATGAGAGAGTTTTTTTTTAAAAAAAAACACATTGACCATTACGTATTCTTTTTTCTTCTTTTTTTTTTTTTGCAAAGGAACATTGTTTGTTTACATTTGTTTAAACATATGTACTAAATTGAACATCTTTGAAAAAGAGATGCCAGTATTTTACTTTTTCAAGATGACAAATATTTCAACATTAGTGTCATGTAGGAGTAGAATATTCACAAAATATTAGTAGGTCATCAAGGGCTTATTTACATTATTCACAAAACATAATTATGGTTCACAAAATATAAGTAATGGCCAACAATGGGTCGAGTTCGTAAGTCCGAAGAAAGATTGTTGGAGCAGAGAATCAAACAAACTAGGTACATGTGCATTTCATATTATTTTGAACCATGGGAGTGTTGTCGGTCGTTGGGAATTGTTGCAAGCGATAGTCGTCGGAGACAGTACTGCCGGTTGCCAGATATGGTGGCCAACAATTGTCGTCAATAGTCGGAGAAGGTAGTCAGCAGTGGCCTTCAATTTTCGCATATGGTCGTCAGTTGTCGAAGAAGGTTGCCAACGATGGTTGTCGATCGTTGGAGAAGGTCGTCGTTGGTGGTCGCCAGAGAAGTTAGTCGGAGGTGGCCGCCGATCGCCAGGGTTGGCCACCAGTCGTCGAAGAAGCTGTGATAAAATATGTTAATAGGGTTACTATACAAGTCGATGGAGTTAATATCCCAACACTGTAGCAAGTCGGTAGAGTTGAGTTTTTTATGGGGAGTTAATTTCTCCATGGGCCAAACGGTGAGTTGGGTTTAAAACCCAACTCAACTTAACTCAACTCAGGGGGCCAAACGCCCCCTTAGGAAGTGAGTATGTGGAAACGTCTTAGCAGTAACTTGTGCTCGTAGTCAGTTACTTTCACCTAAAAAAAAAAGAAAAAGAGCCTAGCAGTAGCATTAAATAAGTTTGAGGGGATAAGAGTGCTTGTACTTAGAAAGAAAGTTGAACTTAGCTTGTTGAACAAAGAAGATCATCCTAGACTTTATGACTAAAACTTAAGTTGTATAAGCATGATAGGTGCGTTTGCATGAGAATGTTTTGTCTTAAAAAGGAAAGGTAAAGTTCTATGTGAGATTTTTCAAAGTTGTGCGAGCCCTAAGAATCGAGAGCTCCTCTGAAAGGCAACTTTTTCCAAAACTTCCTTAGAAAACATTTTGCTACTTGCTTGCTTGTTGTTTTTGCTTAAAGTTGCTTAAGGACAATCAATAAGCTAAGTTTGGGGGTGTGAGTGTTATTTAGCTCTAAAAACCATGCTTATTGTTTAAAAAGCGAGCGTTTATTGTTATATTTCATGTTATTTGGAGTGAATTTAAGTAAAAATAGGCTTAGTATGTGTTTGAAGCCTTGATTTTGTAAAAATAAGAAAATAGGTGTAAATATAGTCATTTTTTGTAAGAAAATGTTCAGTTTTGTTGTTTTTGTGTAGAAGTGTAAAAATGGCATAGATGTGTCAGCATTGCGACAACATTTGGAGAAGCATAAATTTGACTAAGAGTAGAGTCATGTTAAATGCGACCTGAATGTGACAGCATTTGGTGAAGCAGAAATTTGACTAAGTGCAGAGTCATGTGAAATGCAACCGCATTTGAAGGCTGAAGGCAAATTCCAAGTCAAGTAGAATTTCAAGTGAAATGTGTCCAACTATACGACTGCATCTCGACTCTGTAGGCAGATTTTTCAAGATTTGCGGATTTGACAGATTTTCTTAAAGATTCTCCACCAAATCTCCTCAAATCAAGGAATCAAGCCGTCATACCTTCTCACACTGACCTCTACAGCAAACCCTAGACCTTGAGGTCTATAAAGGAGGCTTAAACATCTTTTTCAAGATGGCTCGAATTTCTACTTCTTCCCAAAGTTCTACCGTTTTTCTCTTTAATTTTCAACATGCACTTCGAGTCTCCCCTAAGTTCTGTTTGTACACCTTTCGAATACTAACTTCAAAAGAAATAAGTGTAAGTAATTGTTCTCCTTGAAAAAGATTGAACAAAAGTTAGGATGAGGAACAAGCTTAGGGTTCTTTATCGTTTTCATCCTAGTTTTGTATTTTCTGTTTTTCAAGTTCTTTAGTTGTTGTTTTGTTATCATTTAGAGTTGTAAGTTTCTTTTTTCTTTTGAATTCAAGTTTCTAAGTTGTAGTTTCAATTTTGTTCTTAAGTCAAGTTGTTATTTCAATTTCCCAATTTAAAGTGTATTCAAGTTTATTATTTCAATGAAGTTTGTTCTTTCTTATTCTAGTTTTTTCTTTACTTTCTGCACTTGTATTCTCTTTTCGATGATGAGCTAAACTCCTTCAAGGGGATTGAATGAAGTGGATACCCTAAGAAGGAAGTAAGTCCTACCATGTGATTAAGCAACTTTACTCAACATTTAGCACCGTTTGCTCTTATTGAGTTTAAGTTTCATTGTTAGCTTAAACTGATCACTTGAGTTAGCATAGTTTGTGTGAGATTCAATACTGAAAAAGTTGGATCGAGCACACTGTTTTCATAAAAGCAATCTAGGAGAAGAGTCAAGAAATAGAACTTTACTTTTTGTACCTAGACGTAGGACAAAAACTTCTAGAATCTTTAGAGTTGTGTTCATTAATCACCTAAGTTAAAATTAGCCATAGACATATGTGTTTAATTGCTTAGGCTCCTAAAAGCACTTAGAAAAGGGTTGAATCGATGTTGAACTCAATTCACGGTGTTAAGTGTAGATTATGGTAGGTTGCAGGCACATCTTGGTAGCATTCTGTTCGAAGTGTACAAAGCTCGAAAGAGCCAAATACAGGTGCAAATGAGCAGCAATCTCTGGATGAACCTTATCTAGTTGGGCAATTTGAGGGTGCATGGTGTGCGTATATTCCTTAGGATTGAACCAGATTTGAATCTTTCATTCTCTTATCAGTGTTTTCTCATCATTTTATAGTTTTAGTTTGTTCTTACTTTTTGTGAAAAACGCCCACAACCTCTCGATTTTCTTGGTTACCTCGGTTGTAAGATTTGAACAATTTTTGTTGTTTAGCTGAAAGTTGTGTTACATCTGTTTCCTTAGGTTCGATAATTGGAGTATTCTTCATATATTACTTGAGAGACAGCATGCACTTGCGCTTTAGGCAAAGTCCAGTCAGAGGGCAGGTCCAAACCTCCACGAGTGGAATCATGATAATCTCGTTGTGGGGTGTCATGGACCTTCTTTTTACCCTTGCGTCAAGCCTGTGGATTTTGGTTGTTGTGGCTCTCGTTGGCATCCACCAACTTGTCTGTCGACATCTACTTAGGCGCTCGGGTAAGCAACACTGCATAGGACGTCATAAGTTGTTTGACCAAGGACCTCAAGAATTCCATGTTTTTCAACCTGGCCATTAGGGCCAAGCAGATTATGTCATCAGAGCATTCGTCAGTCTTCAGGACTTCGGCTTTAAAGGGAGTGACGTACTCTCGACAGGCCTCTCTATCTTTTTGTTTTATCATGAAGAGGTGGGTGGACTGACGGTGGGACTCATGGTCGCTTATAAATTGATTGATGAAAGTGTGTGCTAGATCTTAGAATGATCTGCATGCTTTCTTATATTAGCTTGGGTATTATGTCCAAGCCTGCCGATCTAGAACGAGCGGCATCAAATTGCCTCAAGGACATTGTGGAGTTACATAGTCGAACAATATGTCTCTGCATGCTTAATCGGGTCGGCCTGCCATCGTATTCCTTGATAAGCATCTTGAACTTTTCCAGCACCTCGACAGTGATAATCCAAGCAGTGAATAGTGTGCTATCCTACTTGAGCAATTCCTTGGCCAACTCAACTTGTCTAACTGGTGTTTCTTGCTATAGTCGATCCAGATCGACCCCTTTCTCCAGGACTGGTTAGTAGACTCGCTAATGGAATGTGTCTGCAGACGACCCGCACAACTCTTTAACCAGGAGCTAAGGTCGCCCGTCTTTCTGTTAAGGTAGTTTCGCAAGTCGTCCAGATCAAGCTCGATATGTGTTCGTGTCTGCGAACCAAGGATCAGCTTCTCCACAATCCATCAAGGTGGGCCCCAGTGGTGCTGTGGGTTTCTATCCCATGCATTCTCCTTCCTCTTATGCAGGTCGTGTGTGATGGATTGCTCAACGCAGTTTGAGGTGTCCTATTGCTAGTAGGTCATTGATAACTCTCATTTATAAGGGTTATTTGGCTCTATAACATGAGATTATTCTTGTTATTTATGTTGCTTATTGATTCATTCTATGTAAATTAGAGAAACTTTATGAAAAAATGAGTCGAGCACATATATTTAACCATGAGTTGTCAATTAAACTTAAAAAGATGTAAAAATAGTCATTATTGAAAGACTTTATACATTTTTATGGTTTTGTGCATGAACTATCAAATTGCTTAGTTGCAACTGCATAGCTGGGAGATAAGATGCAACCGCAAAATGACCAAGCGACAGATTGAGTGAGATTTTCAGGATTGATTGATTCTGCAATCTTGTTCCCTAATTCATGGCACTGATGGCTGAGACAGCTCCTCACAATGATTTTGACAGAAATACTAGCCCTTAAGGGCTTATTAAAGGTAGCCGCAACAGCAAAAGAAAAGAGGGATGCTAAAGAGTACCAATCGACCATTGACTACTCAAGCTACCACACTGATTGTCAAAGAACCCTAGATTTGCAGTAGAGGACAAAAGTCTCTACTAGAGATGTCCACTTTCCCTGAGGGGACGTGGCCCTGCGGGAACCCATACCTAACGGGGAAAAAATCCCCATTTATGTGAGAAATAGGGGAAGAAGTGGAGAAAAAAAATTCGCAAGCTAAACGGGGAAAGGGATGGGGAATGTATTCCCCTTCCCCATTTCACACCCCGTTCATTTTTTTCTATTATTTTATTTTATATATATAAATTTTTGTGGTTAATGATTTAAATAACTGAATATATTTGAATTATATGGTTAAACATTTGAATTATATGTATGGGTAATTTGATGATTTGATATTGAAATTATTTTGTTTCTATTAAAAGGTTTGAGAATTTTATCTTTAAATAGAGATTTTTCTTAGGAAATTAACTATTTAAATGAAGATTTTTTTGTGAATAATTAACTATCTAATTGAAAATTAATGGATATTTTCTATAAAAAATTAACCACTTGAAAATTTATCAAAAGAATTATTTGATTCAATTGAGATTAAAAAAAAAAAACTAAACGGGAATAATTTTCCGTGGGAAACCCAATCCTCGTGGGAAATCTCCACAAAATTTAACGGAAAATTTCACAGGGATGGAGATTAAAATGGAGGGTGGGGACGGGGACGAAAAAGACATCCTCGTCCCCGCCACCCTATTCTCTAATGTTTTTGCTTGGAACTCAGTCAGACACCTATTCGAGAGAATAGGCTTGTAATGACTCACTTCTCCTTGAGAAAGGAAGGATGGAGTTAGATCGAGAAGCAATCTAGGAGCTCGATTTCTTTTTTTAACTTTTACATTCTATCATCTCTCCTATTTTAATATTCAGTTCTGAGTATATTTCATCTTATAATCATTTGTTTTCATTAAACATTTTGTATTCCTTACATTTTGAGTTTAATATGAAGTTCATGTCAATTAAGCTTGTGTTTATCTTTTCTTTAATTATGAGCTAAACTTTTCTTTCGAAATAAAAGATGTGGATGCCCTAAAGAATGGAATAAGGCCTATTATGTAAATAACAACTTTGCTTAACACTCTAGCATTGTTTGCTTTTATTGACTCAAGATTCCATTGTTAAACTATCTTGATCACCTAGAATAACATATTATGTTGAGTCCAGTGCTGAAAAGGTTGGACAATATACAGTTTCATAAAAGTAATTTAGGTAAAAGAGCCTAGACATAAGATTTTGTGTTTGATCCTAGACATAGGGCAAAGTTTTTAGGACCAAAAGGGTTTTGTGCAAAATAAACTAAGTTCTAATTAGCCATAAACATATAGGTTTAATTGTTTAGACTCCTAAAAGTGCTTTAAATAAATACTTAATAGGTGTTAAACCCGGTTCACTATGTAAAGTAGCAAGAGGATAAGTTGCAATCGCATAATAAACCGCATTTCTATTTAAAGGCAAAAACATGTTTGAATTTCTTCTTTATCATTTTCTTATTTTCTATTTTTCAACAATAATCATCCCAAATTATTGTTTTCATTGGTTACCGAGGTTGTACTCTTGAGGAGGTCTTTACTTTACATTTGAATTTTGACACAAACGTTCCCTTGGGATTCGATACTTGGAATACTTCTACTTTATTACTTGTTGACAGTGTGCACCACACTGGACTGGAAGCTTTTCTCAAACGGAGGTTTTCTAAATAAGCATACACGTTTTTAGTCATCAGTCATGGTCTTTTCCATGCATGCATGCAGTTCATGAACTCGACCATTTAAGACTGAAAGGCAATCATCATTCAGGTGCGCTCGGGCTTCTAGTCAAAGTCTTCCTCGTCATTTAGCCCCTGAGGGGGTAGGGTTCTCGAGAGCAGAAGGTTTGAGGCCATTGTCTCTTACAGAAGGGGAAGCTCGTTCATGCAGGTTCGCCCGTTGACCCGACTACATTAGTTCGACACCTCTTCACCTCACTTTCTCGCTTCCGCTTGTAGTCGTTTCTGTGCAACATTCCTAATGTTCTTAGTTCGAGGGTTGTCTAAATCTCTAACTTTCTAACTCTCCCAACAGACACTGCCAAAATATTGATGCTGAAATCTTGTCAGTAGGGCAAATCCGATCGGATCAAGATTGAAGGCTCTGATGCACGTGGTCCTACAAAAGAGAGATCTCGCACTAGTGTGGTGTCTTGCCCAACACACTTCAATGACTAAGTTCGTACTAAGAATGACGTAGTATCGAGCTGAGCATAAGTTAGTTTGCCTATCTTTAATGGTGAATGGGTTCCCATATTTATATTGTTTCTTCTTGACATAGGTGTCAAAATCGTACATTGAGCCAGCGGCAATGGTAGGGGAGTTGTCACATGCCTCGACTTGGCTCCTAGGCCTTCTCGACGGCAGTGTTCCCCCTTCGAGTAGTCGATCATGCACCTCGGCTCGGCCTCACAAGCCCCCGAGGGCTCTCTTTCCTTTTTTAGGGTATGTGGGCCTAATAAGCTCGAGTGGGCATGGACCCATGGGCTAGCCGGTCATCAGCCCATAACAAAAGCCATTTGACAAATCTAAACTTCCATATTCTTAATGGTTGTTTCATGATTGTCTAACTTACTCTCGACGATACTTATTCTATTTCTGGATTCAGTTATAAAAGCATCAATAAAATCCTCGAGTGATGATTTTTTTTTATTGTTGAGGAGTGATAACTTGTAAAAATGCAAGTTATCTATGTCCTAAAAGTAAATCATCTTTATTTTGAGAGAATAAAAACATGAGTTTAAACTAATATTTTCTATCACTTTTATCAAATTTCCATCTTTCCTTGAATGCGTTGAAGAAACAAAGTTAAATTTGGAAATCGTTCTTGTATGCGTTTAAAATAGTTTTCAATGTCTCCTTGTAGGAATGAGTTATGTTGGACAAGAAGATGACAATCACAAACACCAACGCATGCTTGAGAAGAAGCTTCAACACAAGCCATCGTCAGGACTAAATTAGAGTATGGGCCCATAAGCTGTCACATCAACTCATCATTACCTGATTACAAACAATTAGGAGCTCAAGAAATCGACATGGCAGTAATCTATAGGGCCAAAAACAAATGCACTATCGTGGCCAATCTTCATTGAACCTTGAATGTAAGATGTGTTGAGTATGGGCTGAAATCAACATAAAGTAATCAACGTGGTAGTTTCCCATTGGCTTAGCGTTTCTATAAACACTTATGTTGTTGCATCTTTGAGCTTCTTCTTCTTCCATTTTTCTTTTTCTTCCTTCGTCTTCCTCATTTGTTAATTTAGGAACTTTTGACTGAAGCTTCCCTCACGCAAACAAGATCAATCTCGTGGAAGCTCAGAACAGTGCCAAGAACGTTGTTGTTCACCAAAGAAGACAAAGTCACTAACCGATTGCAGTCATTCTCCGTCGACGCCACAGTGCCCTTGTCTTACTTAGTTTTTCTTTTATATTGTAACATTGTAGCAAGATTTCTTTCTTCCATTGTTTTGTATCATACACTCTTATACTCATCATTCTTCTGTAATTTTATTTTAATGGCATCTTCATCTTTCTTCAAGCTCTCTTTTCTTTTCATTACCATGAGTAGTTAATCTTAGAAAGGGAATGGCCTAAAGGAGGAACGTATCCAATATACAACATTCTTAATTCTTTAATGGAATGCATGTCCTAACCTCCAATGTTTTCTTGGATTTTGTTAATTCTTTCGCTACCTTTTTCCATTTGGCCAACCGAAGTAAGGTAATAGCACATTCGAGCACTGAGAGGGTTAGAGTGTGTGGATCGTCCAAGAAAAGCAAGAGTGTAGTTGTCACTAGGGAGTTTTAGAGATAAAACATCCACTTGCAAGACAAAATGGGTCAAGAGAGAAACCACTATTTCGAAGCATAGACATATGATGATTTAGTGAGCTTAACATCCTTTTCAAAAGGGCTAGGATAAGTAGGAACCCATGCTTCATTGGATGAAGGGCATGTAAACCATCAAGAGTTAGGAAACGTGCATACTGGGGGAATCCAAAGCCAAACCCTTGTTTTCCATACTGATTATGTAGAAATGCCTTGAATCTATTATCTAACGCTCCGAATGACCAAGTATGGGGGTCTCGCTGTGATATGGAGATTAGTTTATTTTTCGTAATTTTGGGCCTTTTGGGCCTATTCTGTATTAGGGCTAGATTGGTGCCATATATAAACCCTCTACACTCTTATTTGAGATCTCTCTGTATTATGTACTCAGTTTCTCCTCAAGATAATAAAATTCTCTCTCCCTCTCCTCGTGGATGTAGCTAACACACCGTTAGTGAACCACGTAAATTTGTGTGTCGTTTTATTCTTTATGTGTTTTCTTGTTTGTCATCTGCTTTCTATTTTAACAAGTTATCTTCGTCGTATAACTATACTGTTCATCACATATAGTTATTAAATCTTTACCTTGCCTTAATGTCATTGCATTAAGCAATCCCTTACCAACACTTTTATATTTACCTTGGTGACCACTTCTGTAGTCAACAAGTCATAAATCATTGAGCATCGCATCAAATCTCTGTGATTCGACCTTGGAATACTTTCCAAATATTACTTGCTTACGTTAAGTGCGCACTTGCACTCAACGCAATGTAGGCAGAGTTGTATTCAAGTTTGCATGCTAAAACATCATTCTTTCTTCCATATCATTGACGCATGCATTTGAAATTTGCAATATTTACACATCAACTTATATACCCCTACGAAATCCAAGCAAGTTTTTGGCGCATAACCTGGCGGAGGTTGCAAAACATTTCTTGATTTTTTCATCAAAGAAGTTCTCATGATTCCTTAGCCTAAGATGATAGTGAATTGACAATAAGTTCTACATTTGATTGCCTCGATACCTATAATTTTGATTTTTGGTATATTGGGGCTGCTCAATGTGTTGCTCATCATAATAATACGATGTGCTTACTCACTACTACAAATTTGGCCTATATTGACGAGTGACTTATTCGAATTGTTGACGTTTGAGACAAAAAACCGTCAATAAAAGGTTAATTTCTACTTTAAAATTAATTATTAATTAAGAAATACATATATTGACAGCGATTGAACGTCACAAAAGGTCTATATTTAAGTTGACACAATAAACCGTCAACATTGATAGCTTTATTGACAGTATTTTCGAAAAATTTTGTCAAAATTGGATGAACTCCGTGTTTTGTATTCGTTAACGGCTATTACGAGTCAACTATGGATTCTTTTGTTGACGCGCTGATTGAGGCCTTTGTTGACGGTCGATAACCGTCAACATATATGGCATTTGTCGCCGGGCATTGACCGTCAACATAGGGGATTTGTTTTGTTAATAAAATCATTGTAAGCAAAACGACGTAGTTTGGTTTATTTATTATTTAAAAAAATAAAAGATAAAACCAAATAACCCTACTCGATTTCACATTTTCTTCTCCCTCAATTTCTGCCGTCGAACCCCCCCACCATCGACACCCACCTTCTTCTTCCCCTAGCCATTATCGTTGTGGACTTCTTTCTTCTTCCTTTGAGTCGTGGCCATTGACTTCCTTCTATTTTCATACAAAACACCAAAAAAACTTCGTCGTCGTCGACTGCCCTTTGTTTCACGTCGTCGACTATCAAGCGTTGTGTATTATTTACGTTCGTTCACCTTGTCGCCGTTCACCTTGCCGCCGCCGTCGACTTCCATTGTAGCCTTCCTCACCATCCTTAATTTTTCCAATTTTTCGATCTGCTCTAGTATTTATTTTTTTCAATTTTGCTCTGCTCTGTGAATTCAATTTGTTTCGATTTTGGTCTGCTCTATTCTTCAAGTTGGAATCCGAACTTTTGGATTTTTTGTTGTGTTGAGAAATTTTTCATCCTTTATGTGATTGTGGTTCTATTGCCTTCCCCCAATCCGATTCTGAAAAAAAAAATCAAACCACATTTTGAGTGATTGAACCATAATCAAAACTTAGCAGTCTGTTTTAGACAACTGTAATTGAGGGAGATGGTTGCTTGTGTTGCAAAAATTGAGAACAATTTTTTATTGCTAGCTATGGTGGAAAGTTATTTTCCCAAATGAAAAACCTCATTCCAAACCCTTACCCTCTTGTTGAACAACCCAAATTTCTTAGTTATACACTCCATGCTATTGCTTTCATTGCATTCATCCACAGTTTGTTTCTTTCCCTCTAAAGGAATGCTCGTAGAGCATCTAGATCAAATCCTCATCTCTGTTTTTTTAACTTTTACATTAGTCAAACTATGTCTTGCTCCTAGTTTCAAAAGTACATGTTAATGTTTGGTGTTTAAATCACTTTCATATATGTTTTTTTTAACTTTTACATTAGTTGAAACTATGCCTAGTTTCAAAAGCACTTTTTACTGTTCTAATATAATATCACTTTCAAGTACCTCTAAATAATTTTAAATATTATTTGTTTTAGTAGTAATGACTAAACCTCTGCAAGTGATCTGTTTGTGGCTGTGTTGTTGAGTATAATTATTTTATTATATTTTTTGGTACTATTTGATTGATTTCGAATAATTATAATGCTCTCATTAACAGAACCAAAGACTAGAAATTTAAAAAATATTGCAACTCTTAAGAAAACAAATATAAGCTCCAATGAATATATTAACTTTAAAGACTTTAGAACATAATAAAGAAGTTCAAAATATCAAATACTTACAAAGACTTAGTGAAACACAAATGAAATAAATTAACTATAGGCATAAATAAGAGAAAAAAGTAAGTAATTGAGTTGTGGACCATTAATAATTTGTCATGTTTGAGAAGCATAAAGAAATCTATTAACAAAATTACGGTTAATTCTTTGCTAGGTTTTTGTTTAAATATTGTTAAATTAATCTGTTTTAATTTGAATTGGAATTGGTTGTTTGTTGAAGCAATTGAAATTGAAAAGTATGGAAACTATCTCTTGTTTTTTTGGAGCTTTGATTAATTGGTTTATTGTGTGATATTATGTTACTGAAGTGTTGTTGATGCATCAAAACTAATATGTTGTTGATGCATCAAAACTAATATGTTGAGAATGGGGCTAGTATACGAATGTCGAGAAATTAAATGTTTGTTCGATTTGAAGGATGATTATTGTGGTTGACATAGGCATAGAACACCCTAATGATTGCTGAGTTAAATTCTCGATGTTGGATAACTTGTAAAATATATGTGTTAGGTGATCATTTCTCATAAGTAAATGTGTTTTGTGATTTGTCTCATAATTTCAATGTGTTTTGTATTTTTAGGCTGGTTTATTTATATTAATTGAAACTTATCGACTTCATTTGATTAGGTTATAACATAATGGATAAATTATGGATGTCGAAAGATAGATTATCTAAAGAGTATGAAGAAGGTGTTGAAACTTTTATTGACTTTGCACGTGGACATGGTAAAACTTCTATACGATGTCCATGTGTTAAGTGTGTAAATTTGAAGATTCTCAACACTAATGAAGTCAGGAACCACTTAGTTGCATATGGTATCGACCAAAGATATGATAATTGGATTTGGCACGGAGAAACCCTTACTAGATATTCTAGAAGTAATATAGAGTCAAATTTAGATTACAGCATCAATGAACAAGTGTATGAAGAGAACTCTGATGATAATATTGTTGAGATGATTGAATCTGCAAAGCAACATTGTGAAGATGATCCAAAAAATTTTAAGAAGTTGCTTGCAGATGCTAAAAAACTTCTACACCCAGGATGTAGGAGATTAACTAAGTTAGGTACATTAGTCAAATTGTATCATTTAAAAGCCAGATTTGAGTGGAGTCATACTAGCTTTACAGAGTTGTTAACCTTATTGAAAGATATATTACCTGAAAATAATGAATTGTCGACATTTACATATGAAGCAAAGAAGACTTTAGTCACTTTAGGAATGACGTATGAGAAAATTCATGCATGTCCCAACGACTATTGCCTATATAGGAAAGAATATGCGGATGCATCTAATTGTCCTCATTGTAATGAGTCAAGGTGGATGAAGAGTAAAAATTTGTTGGAAGTGAAAGAAGGAGTCCTGCTAAAGTTGTATGGTACTTTCCACCTATTCCACGATTTCAAAGGATGTTCAACAGTGTGTTACTATCGAAGGATTTAACTTGGCATGCTAATGAAAGATTAGTTGATGGAAAGTTACGACATCCTGCCGATACTCCCTCTTGGAAATGGATCAATCATTTATGGCCTGATTTTGGAAGTGAAAAGAGGAACCTTCGTCTTGCTTTATCAACGGATGGAATAAATCCTCATAGCGAGATGAATAGCAAGTATAGTTGTTGGCCTGTAATATTGACGACATATAATCTCCCACCTTGGTTATGCATGAGACGTAAATTTATGATGCTAACCATGCTTATTTCTGGGCCTAAGCAACCGAGGTACAACATAGATGTATATTTGGCTCCTTTAATAGATGATTTGAAAATTCTTTGGAATGATGGAGTACCATGTTATGATGCATATTGAGATGAAGTATTTACACTAAAAGCAGTGTTGTTATGAACAATTAATGATTTTCCCGCCTATGGTAATTTAGCAGGTTGTAGTGTCAAAGGATATTGTGCATGTCTCCTATGCGGCGAAAATACATCAGCTATGCATTTAAAATTTGGAAATAATATGGCTTATCTTGGACATAGAAAATTTTTGCCACTAGATCATTCATTTAGAAGACAGATGAAAGCATTCAATAATGAAAAAGAATTTGGAAGGGCTCCACAACCATTGTCGGGAGAAGATATTATTGAAAATTTTATCAACAATGAACTTTCTAATGAAGATATGTCGAAAGAAAAGAAGTCAATAGGTGCCTTACGTTCTTGTTGGAAAAAGAAATCGATATTTTTTGAACTTGAATATTGGAAGAAGCTTCATGTTCGACATTGTTTAGACGTTATGCACATTGAGAAAAATGTTTGTATGAATTTACTAGGCACTTTACTCGACATCCCTGGTAAGACAAAAGATGGATTACAAACTCGACGTGATTTAGAACGACTAGGTATTTGACCTGAGTTGGCCCCAAAAGTTGTTGGAAAAAAGACATTCATATCGCCGACTTGTTACACGTTATCCAAACATGAGAAACGTGTGGTTTGTCAATCATTATCAAAAATGAAAGTTCCTGAAGGGTATTCTTCCAATATAAAGAACCTTGTATCACTCGATAATCTAAAAGTTAACGGGTTAAAATCGCATGATTGTCACGTGCTCATGCAACAATTGCTATCAGTTGCAATTCGATCTGCACTACCTAAGCATGTGAGAACTGTTATCACACGATTCTGCTTGTTTTTCAATGCAGTATGTTATAAAGTGATCGATGTTTCACAGTTAACTGAGTTGGAGCACGAGATTGTGGTAATATTGTGCCTGTTTGAAAAATAATTTCCTCCATCGTTCTTCACGATAATGATGCATTTAACAGTACATCTAGTTAGAGAAGTTCGACTTTGTGGTCCTGTGTATCTTCGATGGATGTATCATTTTGAACGATACATGAAAGTTCTTAAAGGATATGTGCGAAATAGAAATCGACCTGAAGGTTGTATTGCTGAAGGTTATATTGTCGAAGAAGCTATAGAGTTTTGTACTAAATTTTTGCATGACGTGACACCTATTGGACTCGAAAAGGCTAGTGAACGAGATCATAATGATGAAATTGGAAGATCCTCATCAGTAGCTTCCCATATGAAGCCTGATAAGGAACAGCTAAAGCATGCTCATTTATATGTTTTAGAAAATACAGATGATGTTCAACCTTTCATAAAGTACGTTGCCTTTTTAAACTAATTAAATGTTAATTCCTTAAACTTAATATACTAACAATGATGCTTATATATATATATATCTTATAGAAAGCATATGAACTATTTGAAACACATAAATCCATCAAGATCAAGAAATCAAAAGTGGTTACAAGATCAACACAATCGAACTTTCATTTCTTGGATACGTGATCAAGTATGATTCTAACAAATCTGACTCTTTTTTTGTTTTTTTTTTTAGTTTTTACTAACTTATCTTCAAATATTAATGTCTTATGTATATAGGTTGCTACAGACCTTGAAGTACCAAACAATACGATATCTAATACATTGAGGTGGATATCACATGGTCCTTCACCTAATGTGACAACCTATTTACGTTATGTAGTGAATGGTGTTCACTACAATACAGAGCTTCGTGATGGTACTCGAAATGTTCAAAATAGTGGAGTGTGTTTAGTAGCTAGGACAACGCAAGTATCTAGTGCGAAATATAAAAATCCAATAACTACAAACATGTCATTCTATGGCATGATCCAAGAGATATGGTAATTAAATTACCATAATTTTAAGGTTCTAGTGTTCAAGTGTAATTGGGTTGAAAGTAATGGCGGTGTAAAAACATATGAACTTGGATTTAAGCTGGTTGATCTTAGACGTATTGGATATAAGTCAGATTCTTTTATTTTAGCTTCACAAGCAAAACAAGTGTTCTATATAGAAGATCCAAGTGATTCCCGATGGTCTATTATGTTGCATCCTCCAAATAGAGAGTACGAAGATCATGTTAATGAAGATGAGCTAGGTGACATAATTTTAAACTACAACAACTCTAGCTACGTTCCTACTACTAATGAACCTGATGAAATAGATGAGGATAGTTCAATATACGTTCGCACTGATTGTGATGGCCTTTGGATCGAAAATGAGAATGAAGTATAAATGGTATAACTTTTTGCACAGTTAAAATTAGATGTTGATACGTTTGATGTATTTATTATTCATATTTTTGTTCACTAATGTACTATGTTTACTTGACAGGATACCTTTTAATGGATCAATACTCTAGTGATGATGACCACATACCACTTGGTAGTGATGATGAGACAGGGGATGATGATATTCAGCAGCCTCCTAGTCAGCGACCTACTCGTGGTGCTACCATGATGCTCGAGCTTGCACAAATAAGAACTGATGTTGATCGCAAGGTCGTCCAATACAATGCATTTGCACAGTGGATTGGTAAGAATACCACAAAAATGGTCAGCTATATCGGAACTTGTGTGCAGCACCACATTCCAATTATATATAACTCATGGCCTGAAGTACCAGGAGAGTTGAAAGAAAAAATTTATGCTTGCATTGAGGTAATATATATATATATATATATATATATATATATATATATATATATATATATATATATATATATTAGTTTACTATCTAATTAAATATAATATGTTACTAGTTTCATCGAAATACACTTATATTTTACCTTGTGTTTGTCAGCATTCATTCATAATAGATCCTAAATCCAAAAAGGATATATTGATTAAAGTTGGAGTTTCATTCCGACAGTTTAAGAGCATTTTAAGAACCAAATATATTATTTCATTTCAAGACATGCCAGAATGTTTAAAGTCTCCACCACCAGTATATGACCACATCGAGCAACCTCATTGGGATGCATTCGTTAGTACCGTTTTATCTAAAGAGTTTCAAGTAAGTATTATAATATGATATTTTTTGTTTGTAAATATTTAGATGAAGAGATCAATTAACTTGTGTTGGCCTATACATATGTGATGTAGAAATTAAGCAATTTGCAGAAGGAAAGACGTTCCAAAAACAAATACAACCATAGGCTTGCTCGTAAGGGATACGCGAATTTGGTGGAAGAGTTGGTATGATTTGCTTTGTGAATTTGTACACTAATATGCTATTTTTATTTATTTATTACTTAGATGATTACATATATTTGTAAAATAAAGAAGGAAAGGTAGATATTGATGCAGACAGAGCTATTCTATGGAAACATGCTCGACAAGGAAATGATGGAGAGTTCTTTAATAAAGAGGTTGAAGATATTGCAATGGAAATTGTAAGTAATTGTGTTTTATTTTTGTGTATTAATATATTATACTACACTCGTAAATAATATTTTTATCTTTTTAAATTATAGGACGAGCTAGCCAAAGATCCAAAAAATAAAAATGATGATATTTTGTCTAAAGCATTAGGTACTCCTGAACACTCAGGACGTGTAAGAGGTGTAGGAGGTTTAATTGCACCTTCTTTCTTCTTTCACAAGCCCTCTCCATCAATTTCAAAGACTAAAGTGGTGAATGACGAGGGAAAAAGCTGGAAGAATGAAAAGAAGGAACTTATGACGCAATATACTCGAATGGCGAAACAAGTGCTTGAGAAGAATGACGAAAAAAATAGTGGCGAACGAACTCCATTGTCAGATAGGGGTAGTTGTCAACTACAAGTACCAAAAGCTTCGACGTCTAATGAAAAAGTTAATCAGGTAACTCTTCTTTTAAATTTTCATTAAATGTAGTGTATGTATTATTTGATAGAAATACTAAGTGATGATTTAAATATATTTTGTAGGGCAAATCTTGTGATTTAGCTATTGGCAATATAAAAAATATTGTGGCATCAGGAATTGTTTATGAGAGGATAAAGTCTCATGAAGTTGTTTACGAGGTTCCTCTCTCACCGAACGATGTGCGAGTACTCATAACTCTTGTATCTAACTTCAGTGCTCTATTGCCCATACCTGTAGCTGGGAGTATTGAGAATGTTTCCAATGCAATTGGCTCTCATGTTCTATGGCCAAAAAGTCTTGTAATTGTAGATAAAGAAGAAAAGGTAAGTTTATTTAAAAGCACTCTTTATTGTTAGATTAATGTCTATTTGTTTTAATATATAACATTGTTTATATAGGAACGTAAGAAAACTCATCGTGAGCTAGCTGCATTAAAAGAGAAGAGACCCAAGAATGATGTGTCACGATTGCAAATGCCAGTAGCAGTTAAATACATGCTTAGATTTTTAGAGGACATGAAAGATGAGTATTTAGACATACCAATACCTAAGCACGTGTTTGGCTACGATTTCAACTTTAACTTGATGAAAGATAGCATGAAGCAGTTCTGCATGATGGAGGAACTAGCAAGCTCAGTTATATAAGCTTATATCGAGTAAGTAGTATTTAATTTTGTCAAATATTATTAATTTCCTTCTATCTTTTTAACTTTAATATGTTTTTCTTTAATCTTAGATACTTGTGCGAATCTGAATCAATCATCCTATAACAATATGCATTCCTTCAGCCATCATTAATTTTGCATGGCTCAGGACCTGAAGAGCAACACTCTCGATTCCTATGTAATAGGCTAAGAGAGATTAAGAACAAATTGGTAATATGTCCTTGTAATCTAGGGTAAGTATGCAAAAAACATGCCATTATTAATTTCCTTGTATCTTTTTGTTTATATTCTAACTTTATTGGTTGATTATTATGTATTTAGAAACCATTGGATGTTGGTGGTTATATCATTGAAGAGCTCTACAGTTTGGTCGATCGACTCCATCGAACATGGCATTCGCGACTATGTAAAAACTATAGTTAATGCGTAAGTATATTATTATTTTAGCATATGTATGTTTCTTATTAAAACAATTATTAACTTCTTTTTATTCTTATTTGTACGTAGGGCGATAAGAATTTTTTATGCTCAAACCAATATTAGAAGTCCAATTTTTAATTGGGTAGCTGTTCAGGTAATCATTTCAATTTATTTTTTTACTATCAATATGTATACAAGTATGCTTATTACACGTTTTAAACTATTTATATAGTGTGCTAAGCAATTGGATAATACGGAGTATGGGTACTACACTATGAAGTTCATACGAGATATAATAACAGATAGAAGCAGACTGATTACAGATGTGGTACAAATTTGATCTTATTTTTATTTTTTAATTTTTTTTAATTTGTTAAAATTTTTTAATGTATTATGTACACTTATTTGTTTGCAGTTGACAAGAGAAGGTAAATTTAGCCAATCAGAGTTCAACGAGACTAGAGTTGAGTGTGTGATTTTGTATCCCAATACATGTGATGAGTCTTTGGTAACATACTTGTCTCAGATGTTAGCATTTTTAAACAACTTGCTTGGTATGATGCGTTTAGCTTATTAGTTAGTTAATGAAAATTTATTGGTTCATTTGTGATTCTAATTTTGGATGAAATTTGTAGCTAGCTGTGTAATTGTTGAGTTGCAATTGAATTGTTACATAGTTTTGTGTGAAATGCAAGTTGATAGTTGTTAGCTAGTTCTGAAAATGCGAATTTGATAGATGTCTACATATAAAAGCAAGTTGTAGAGGATGGGTGAATAATATCCAGATTTTTTTTTTCAAATACGTATAGTTGACGGTTAAAAAACGACATCAAAAAGATTAAAATTGACGGATTATGACTGTCAACAAATATGTCATATTTGACGGCACGCAATGTCAACTTAGTTATCGATGACAGCTAAAACACGTCAAGCCAGACTTATATTGATGGCCAACACGTATCAATAAAAGGAGTATTATTGACGTTTCGCATAAATGTTGACAGTGAGAAAATGTCAACTATACCATACATTGACATTGCAAAAATGTCAATAACGATGTTATTGTTGACGGTTGGGGGTTATAGTTGACGGCTATTACATATCAACGATACCCTACGTTGACGGCTCAGAAATGTCAATAACGTTGGTATTGTTGATGGGTTTAGGTTATAGTTGACGGCTAATACATGTCAACGATACCCTACGTTGATGGCTCAGAAACGTCAATAACGATGTTATTGTTGACGGTTGTAGGTTATAGTTGATGGCTAATACATGTCAACATTACTATTATTGATGGTCAAAACACGTCAATAAAACCATAACAGTTGACGTGTAGTAGCCGTCAACGAATATAGCAATGTTGACGTTTGATATATGTCGACACCGCCATTATTGATAGCCAAAAAGCGTCAACAGAAGTGATGGTTGACATGTTTTAGCTGTTAATAAAGACTAAATTTGTAGTAGTGACTATTGCAATGGATTCGATAGACTGGGATGTTCCTAGCTCTAAAAATCTTGCCAAAGTATTAGTTAAAGCTACCATTTGAGATCTTAGGAAACTTACATTGTCTACCTCATATATTTTCAACAACCAGCTTCCTTAAGTTAGATAGCTCATTTGGCCATTAATAGCTATTGGCAGTCATATCTTCTAATAAAATGTAGGCATTCTCAACAGTTTTGGATAATAAGATGTATCTAATATAGTCTTGTTTGTCCATTCAATCGATCCATTGTAAAATATTTAAAATTTGTAACCAATCTGGATACTCATGTTGTGGCCATCTCCTATGGAGTTCTTTGTAATGATCTCAAGCCTCAAACAATTACTCAAATTTTCCTAAACAGACCAATTCCAGTCCTTAGTTGGTCTGTCTTAGCTGGGGGGGAAGAATTTGGTAAGAAATGTCTGGACCATCTCCTACCATGAAGTGATGTTATTTTTGGTTGCAGAGAACGTAGCCACTCTTTTGCTTTATCATACAAAGAAAAAGGAAAAAGACATAAGCAATGGCCTCTGACACCCCATTCATTTTTAAAGTGCAACAATTTATTACTATCGCATTGGGTCTTCTATAGCATTGCCCCCGAATGAACTATTACTATCTGAATGAGGCCATTGCATTAATAGGTAGATGAGCTATTTCAAAGTAGTTTGAAGGAAACGTAACGGCTCTTTGATTGTCCTGAACTTAATTGTGGTTTTTGTTGAATCCGTGGGGCTTGTGGAGGTGTAGGAAGTTGGCCTAAAGGTTGAATGGTGGATTCACCATAGATTCAATCTTTTCCCTTTGAATTGTAATGGTTAAAAAAAACAATAAGTGTATGAGGATAAGTATATGAAGGAAGAGATTGTTGTTGTGGGGTCCATGCAAATATTTAGGAAGGATGAGGGAAGAAGATAAGTATGAAGAAAAATGAAGATAAGAAATGGGTGGATTTATATGGAAACTAATAGGTTGTGTTTGTGGGTTTTGGGTCCCACCCAAGCCCAACAAAAAGAAGATATTTGTTTTGGACGTCATCCATTGCAAATGTTTTGGAGAATGGGATGGGCGCAGTTGCAGTTGATTTCCCTTCCTTTCCCACCAACCGGGAGCAGTAGCCGCCGCGTCGGGACGCCATTTCAACCTTACTTCCGATTCCAATTTGCTTCTCCTGATCTCCCTTTTGTGTGTTTCTTTTCTAAATTCAATTGATGATATTAGTTAAAGTGATAAAGTAAATTAAGGATTATTTTCTTGACAGTAAAGGGTTCAGTTACTTTTCAGATAAAAAAATACAAGATCACGAAGGCGTAGAGAGAGAAAAAAGGAGGTTATGCTTATAGCCTGGCACAGGGAGTGAATAAGGGTGAGATGGATGATGATGGTGATGAGGCTTGTGAACTTGTGAATGGAATGGAGCTTTCAATTAATCATACAATCCCAGCATATCTCTTTAAGGCAGTCAAGAACAATAATGGAACTGCCATTCTCCTCTTGTCTGATCTCTTTGCCTTTCAAGATTCTTCCATAAGAGACTTTGCCTATCGTATCGCTTGCAATGGCTTCAAGTATGCTCCCTCCCACTTAACTTATGCTTCCTTACTTTGTCATTCATTCTACAACAAACTTTGAATTAAAATATATATATATATATGGTTAAAAGTTTCAATTTAGTCCACTTGTTTGGTTTAGCTTTGGTGTCTATAGTTTAAAATTTTTGCTTTAGGCTTAGTCAAATTGATCCCTAAATCTCACTAGTCGTTTATAAATTGTATTTTGCCCACTTGAAAAAACCACTTATTATTTTTTTTTTTTTTTTACTCATTTCTAAACCAAAATACAACCAACACAATCATCCAAATACAGTACTACATAGAGAAAAAAAATTGTTAATATGATAATTGGTTAACTAACCATTTTCTTCATAGTTTACTTTGCAAATTCTTTTTTTTTATTGGCCAAATTTCTGAACCCAATATCAAAAAAAAAAATCATTGATTTAGCCTAAGATTTAAAAGTGAACTAAAAAAAGCCTAGGATTTAAAAATGATTGTAGAGGTATATTCCAAAAAACAATTAAGATAAAAAAGAAAAAAGAAAATTGTTAATAAATAAATATTATTTTTTATATATAAAAGAAAACACAAGATATTTATTAAATAAACCCTAAAAAAGTAGTCTTCACTTCAGACACGCTTTTTTATTTTCTAAATATAACTAAGAATTCAATTGCGTTTTAGACCTTTAAAGAAATATATAAATATTACTAAACAATCTAATTTTTCTTAAACAGGAGATTGAAATTTAAAAAAATATATAGGTTAAAATACCATTTTTCCAGTATTTAGTATTTTGAATTTCATTCTATTTTAGCCCATGTACTTTCAAATGTGCAATTTTAGTCATTTACTTTTAATCAAGCTTAAAAGTAGTCTCTATTATTAATTTATTATTAACTTTTCTAAAAAAAAAACTAGTCTCTATTAACCTTCATTTTATAAATTTTGAAAATATATTCACATTGTCTTTTATGGCATAAAAACTATTATTATTATTATTTAACCAATTTCAATAAAAATTAATTTCAAACTAACGGTAAGACCAATTTTAAGTTTTTAAAATATGTATCTGAAACATTTTCCTGCCAAAGATCCATTTTTCCTTCTTAAGCACGCCTCTAATGTTTGCTGAAGTTGAACTGCAGTGTCTTACTTCCAGATTTATTTCATGGAGATCCATGGAAGAAGACACAGCCAGTGGAACAGTCTGCAAAACAAGATATGCAGAGGATTGCAGAAGACATAGGAACAGCAACAAAATGGTTGGTCGACGAGTATTCAGCCGCAGGCATCTCGGGGAAGCTTGGGATCATGTGATTTGGATACGGGGGAGGCCGAGTGATAGACGTTCTAGCTCAAGACCAGGGTGCCTGTTTTTCCATTGGAGCCTCCTTCTATGGTACTAAGGTAGATCCATCGCTTGGTACCGAAGTCAAGGTTCCTGTATTACTCATCTCAGGGGACAATGACCCACATTGTCCAGTGAGTGTCATGAAGGATTTGGAGAAGGGGATGGGTGAAGGTTCTAAGTTGGTGATATTTGGGGGAAGAGGCCATGGCTTTGTTCACAAACCTAGATCTCCCGAAGAAGATGAAGATGCTGAACAGGCTTTTCTTATGCTAAGAAATTGGCTGCATGAAGGCTTGATTGCAACTAATTTAGCTACCAAGTGAAGCTAATTCTGATGCTACTTGTATTCCAAAGTGCCTACAAATGGGGGGATGGCCAACTTTTGTGCATTTCAGCAATGTGATGTAGTTATTGATAAAACACATACTATCAATTGGTGGGGATCCCCCGAAGTACGATATTTTTCAGGCTAGAAAGGGCTCTGCTCAAATTTCAATGATTCATATCAGACAAGTTATAATTGAAATGGTTAAAAAACAAAACCTAAGTTTCATCAACCAGTGTCCAAAATGTAGCAAGTTTTCCCACTATTTGAGGCCATCAAACTGCAAACTGTATGATATAAAAGCTGGTTGTCAAAGCATGAGTTAAATAAATAACGTGAGGGTTGCAAGAAGAGTACTTATTGATTTTCTTTTTTCCTCTCCTGCAGTACTTAACTCAGATATTAGCAACAGGAAAAAGTTACAGATGCCCAAAAAAATCTGCAGCGTTCATGGAGATGAAATATAATGTCTACAAACTTAAACGTTTGTATTACACAAGGGAAGTCAAACATGGGAAACGGAAGCTTAAACAATCTCAAGTAAAATTATGGTTTCACATCCATTCAACCTCAAGACAGAGCTTGCTTCTCACAGCATTTGTGACTAATCTTGCCCCTCCTGGACAAAACCAAACGTCAACCAGATATCAATTTAATAAATAAAATGTGGATAAACCATTATCTGCTTTAGAAACTTCTAAAAACGGCAAATAGTTTCTCCTTTCATTACAAAGACAGGAAATACATGCATGGCAAAATTATACGGAGATTTATTTCTAGAAAATTATGTGTTAAAATAAACAAAACAAAGGTATCAGCTAAAAGACTGCATATTCCTAACTAGAACAACATTAACGAGGGTTACAAGTACACTATTAAAGCACCATAGTATGAGATGAAAATCAAAAGAAAAAAAGTCCTTAACAAGAAGAAAGGACTTCAATCCAAAAGAATACAACCAAGTAGATAATTTACAAAAAATTCAATTAACGAGTGCCCAGAAACAGGTTGAATCTCAGCACCTCTCACGCCTCCAAAGACCTCTCCACACCTGTCAAAATCCTACTATTCCTCTCAAGTCAAACCGCCCCCACAAGATAGCAAAACAACAAGCCTACCCCCTCATCCTGAAAAGGAGAGGTCATCAGGATCTCCTTAAATCAAAGAGTGACTCCCTATTACGCACCACAACAACCCCCAAACAAACTAAAGCACCGACTCCAAAAGGAGTAAGCAAAGACACCTGATCAATAAAATGATGTGTGCTCAATTTTGACATTTCCTGCCGTCTGATTTATGAAAAATAATTGGTTCTATCACACAGGATTATTCCATTAAAAAATATCTAACCTTTGACGTTTCACTGCAATCTAATTAGAGACCACAGCTAGACCTACCAATTGGCAGCCAAGAACCTTGCCTAGGTACATTGCCCCCAAGAGTTTCTGAACCCCTAGTTGATGAACCTAAAGATCCTCACCAGCATGTTATTTTTACCTTGAAGTTAAACTATTGCCTTGTTCTTAAATTTAGATTTTCCAGCAACATGGAAGATCTAATTAAATTTTAATTTTAATTTTTTTTAACCAGAAACAAAATTTTCACTAATATATGAAAAGAAGGAAAAAGTTCAAGGGAACAAACTCCCATAGGGAGTGAAACGAACAAGCAACCAAAAGATATAATTATTATTAATATTTTCATCTTGATAAGAAACAAAAATTTTCATCACGGAAGTTCCCAGATTATACACTGTCCAACTGCAAATCATCCTTGGTTGGGGATACTTGGACCTCCTCCCTAAGTTGGGACCTCCGATTTCGCAGATTATTTTAAAATGAAGAGACAGAAGAATTGGCCACTTTAACCAATTTGCTTTGCACGGTCATCCAGCAGAAACAACAGATAGGAGCTAGTCCCAGCCGTTACATGCTCTCTCAGCCCAACTGCAACAAAGTCACAGATTCACAAAGACCATTTGATTCCTAAATCCTTTCTTGTCTCCTCTGAAATTCTCACTAGCCCCGACACGCCATAGCTGCCAGCGTCCCCACCAGCCCCGACTCCTTTGACGTTCTTAATAGCCCCGACACGCCAAAGTTGTTGGCATCCCCACCGGGCCACCAGCCCCAACGCAGCTAGTCCCAGCCGTTCTCTGTTTGCATCCGAGATTCTTCTTCTTCTTCTTCAATTTACGACTCACCATTCTCGCCTCCATCTTCCCCCCCCCCCCCCCAAAAAGAAACTCCCAAGAACCCTAAACCCCTGTTCTCCAAAATCCTTGATTTCCTTCCCTTCAATGTCTTCCTCTCAGTCTCGCCTTCCCCTCACTAGGCTCTTGCTAGTGGGTGCTTCAACCCACCAAAAATTGCCCAAGTTGTCAACCAACACGATGGTGCCATTGCCAACCCATGGAGTTTCTTCGAATTTCGAATCTTTTTGGTTTCTTTAATATCTAAATTTTTTAAAAAAAATGAAAACCGACCCGACCCGATCAGAAACGGTTCTGTTCAAACCCGACCTAGGTCGAATCGGGTTAGATCGATTTTGCAGACGACTCAACCCATTTTCACCCCAAGGTATAAGTAATAACTATCAATTTTTTTAAGCCTTTCTTAACCACACTTGCATAGCCTTAGGATTCCTCTCATTTTGATGCGGTATCGGTTCATTCACATATCCCCTCCTCTACTTCGGCATCACAGAAAAGGATGAGCCTAAATCAACTTCAAAAGAGGCCATTTTTTCTCTTCTTTTAAGTTTGTTCAGAAGCTTTCTCAGCCCTTAAAATACCAAACATGTATTCTCCATAAAATATAATTTCTTTGCCTTTTCTTTTACCTGCCTAGGGCTTTGGCCTACTTTTTTGTCTAATGGGCTTCAAAGTTACTTTACAACAAGGCCTCCTTTGTTTCATCCACATCTAGGGGGAAAGTATGATTTAAATTTTAGGAAGAAACAAAAGTTGAAGTACGATACAAAAATTAAAGAGGGATAACCTTATAAAATTATTTTATATTAAAAAAAGAACTAACAACATCTAACAAAATGATAATTTCTAGATCACACCTCCTAAGATGTATGATCTAATGTCTTGATTTTGAACATTTATAATAGTACAAGCCTAATACTTCTAATCTATACAACACAATAAATTAATTCATTGACCTTAACATGGTTTAAATCAGCAAAAAGAAATGACTATAAACACCTAAGAGCCAATCTCTCAAGAAAAATTAGATCAAAATCTAAAGGTTATTGAATAATATCATATTAAACAGAACAATTCAAGGTGATGATTTTTTTAATCGGATGAACTAAATATTTAGAGAATATATAGAAATTAAAATTCGATAGACTGCTAATAAAGGAAAATGTGAATTTTACCTGTGAAGGCTGAGACTCTGTGATTTTTGGAGATGCTAATTTTGCAGTGGAACCTTCAAATAAAGAATTACAATCTGCGTATGCTGATCCAATGCCCAATCCAGCGCCAAAAGCTATAGATGCCCAACGAGTCACCGGACTCCCTAGTTGTTAATCAAGATATAATGCTCATTAGTAAGTTAATTAACATCATACAACTGAAGTTTTAGAAAAATGATAAAACATTGGTATTTTAATGAGTTCAGGTGCTTCAATATCACCAACCAAAGAGGTCATTTTATTTTGCAAAAATCTTGGATGTCCATGAAGTAGGTTCAAATTCACGAGTTTGCTTTACACGAATCTAGGAAATCCTGATATTCGAGGATGCAATGCACCCCATCCTGATATAAACTGAAAGTACACTCCGGTATTTCCACAAGCATCCATGCGATCTGTACCCGATACTTAGAAATGGTTACACCGGTAGTGCAGATAGAAAGCTCAACTGCAGACATTTGTGATGACCCGTGTTACGCAGACCTCAAGTTCTTAAGTCTACAGTCTCATCGCAGAATAAAATCGTTACATCTCGTCCATTTTCAAATAAACAGACATTACAAATCGATAGATGGAAAAATCGTAACATATGGTTGATCAAGGGAATGACATGCAATTCCAGCGTTTAGGAAATAATAGCGAGAGAAAAAAAATGCTTCAAAGGCATCATCTTCCTCGCTTAAAACTCCAAAGTTTCCCATTCACCATATGAAGCTTAGAAAAATATAATAAGGTAGAAATAAGACAAGAGAAAAAGGCTGAGGAGGAATTACTGAAGAAAAGGAGGCCGCCAAATGCACCAGCCAAGGAAGAGTAAACGAATCGACGTAGCGTCAAATCAAGACAAGCATCCCACTTCGCATTCAAATCGTGCGGCGGAGGCACAACCTCTTTGTTCTCGGCCATATCGATTATCAAGAAAGAAACCGTCTCACGCTATCCAGGGATAAAGTTGTATGCTATGGCTATCCTCTCCCTCGTCTTCTTCTTCTACTTCCTCAATCAATCCTCCTCCCTCGTCTGATTTTCCTGCAATTATTCTGGCCCTGTGGGAATTGCTATTAAAGTTAGCCAGACTGATCGATTTTTCTCTTAAAATCTCCTTTTTTTTTTTAACATTTTCACTTAAAATCATAGTCCAAAAGAAAAAAGCAGTCATCTCAAAGCAAAAATATATTGCCAAAATCGACAATCAACACAACAAATATTTTGTTTCATTTGGAACAAACATTTCGAAACCAAACCGGCTAGTCAACCTAAAACAAACATCGAATCAACTAGAACTGAACTAAACAGATTCAACAAAACCTATCCAAATCGTCAACTAAATGTTTTGGTTTTGAAATTTAAGAAACCAAACCAACCAAAAACAAAAATACAAACCCAACAAATAAACTCAGTTCAATAGCTTTCTTGGTTCAAAGTTCCATCAAGCAAAGAAGAAAAGATTCAATTATCCCAAATCATCAGCTCAACTATAAGCAATAGTAGCAGCCCATCCCATCTCACCTCAAAAACAATTATCCCATCCCTGAAGGCCAAAATATGAAAAAAGCAAGCAAATGAAGTTGATTCGACGCGTTTGACCAATAAACATCAGTTAATTCAATTAGTTTTAGTCAAGGGATCAGGCAGGTTACCAAAAGGTTCGTTTAAACATCGGTTTTAATTTTCCCTTGAACCAATACTAATAGCTAATCGATCTAACAAAAAAGACACAAACTGTCCATACAAGTACTTATGCATAAAAGTTATTCTTAACAAACTTGGACCAATTCAACATAAATTCAACAGAAGGAAATGTAATTTGAGAAAGCTGTGAAAGATCTTCTCAAGAGAGGTAAGAACAAGGCTTACTGATAATAAACATCTCAGCAATTCTTTCCTAATTGTTTATCTCCTGATGATTAAGGTTAGACTTATCTAATCTTTACAGAAGTGTTTATTTAAGTGCGAATCAGAATGGAAACAGACAGATTCCAACGAAACAAAAACACTCAGTATAAGAATAGCAATAGTAGAAACTTTCCTCTCCCGTCCCACAAAATTTAAAATTAAAAAAAAAATAGACAACAAAAAAAAAACTGAAGAAGAATACTCACAGCGGAAGAGAAGAAGACTAGACTATGTTTCAAAATAACTGAAGAAGAAATTTTGAATTTTCTCATATGCAGACGATAGGGAGAGAGAGGGGAGGGATAAGTTTAAAAAAAAAAACTGAAGAAGAATACTCACAGTCACCGGAAGCTTAGATGCCGACGACGGGGAGAAAGAGAGGAGCGACGGCCGGAGTGTTGCGATTGCGTGTGTGAGGTGAGCGACTGTGCGAACTGCGAAGAGAGGGGCAGAGGACGAACTGCAAAGAGAGGGCAGAGGGTGAAGTCGAACTGCGAAGAGAGGGGATGAGGAGAGGACGAAGTCGAACTGCAAAGTGCGAAGGGCTGAGGGCTGAGCGTGAGTGCTGCGTGAATTGAGGATTGAGCAATGAGCAGCTAGGGTTTTCATTTTTTACTTATATATATATATAATATTATAAATGATAATATGAATTCCTTGTGTGCCAATAAAAGAGAGAGGCGAAAGGTTAGTCTTGAAAGGGGAAGGGGAAGACATCAAATTAAAGAGGGAGATGAAATTACAATATCGTGGTATTGAAGAAAGAAATGGAAAAGACCAAAAGATGAATATTGGCATACATTTAAAAATTAGAATATAATTCTATTTTATAAAATAAGATATGAATTTCAACATCTTATTATTATTATCATTATTTTAATCTTTTTAGGAATTAATTTTATGTTATATGGAGAAACTTTTATTGAAATTTAAATCAAACACATACAATGTTTTTATGAATATTAAATTATATATACTAAAAATTTGAATGTTAAATTATACTATTTTTGTGCCATTATATTTTTCATACATGAATTTATATTGAAAATGAAGAGTGGATTGAGGAATGTAACAACACATCATTTTGATGACCTTATTTATTTGATATTCAATTTCAATTATAATTATAATTTAAAGTGAAAGAGTCATTAATTATTCTACAAAAGATCAATTGAATTTAACACATTTCATTTTTATTAATATTATGTTAACACTCACTAACGTGATTTTCAAAGGTTAAATATGATCCTTAGTGTTGGTAATATTTTAAATTACTCAAATGAATATATATAAAAAGAAAACTCAGTTTAACTAATAATTAATTTATATAATACAACACATTATCGATGTTAAAATTGATATTTACAATTAAGTACTAAAGTTACAAGTTGTAACTTAGGCTCAATTTTCACTTTCAATATATTAAAAAGCCAAATTGTAAGCTTTTAAAAATAAAGATTCGACTTTCTTCAAAAAAAAAAATAATAATAATAATAAAGATCCGACTGAGGTAAAGACAAATTAAACCTTTTTTTTTTTTAATCGTTTGACCGCCCCCACCCTTCTTCGTTGATTTGCTTCACCATCTCTCTCAAAAACGCTACCGCTCCATCCCTTTGCACTCCAGCGTTCTCCCCTCTGATTAAGCGCATAGAAAATCAAGTTGCAGCCGCCGGATAAGGTTGAGAAGCTACCTTGCACCGCCGCTACAAAAGCAGCTGATAAGATGGCCGTGTTCACCACCGTGCGTCGAATAATTGTCTCCATTAGACGCGCCCATGTCTAATAATAATCTCTGTCAATTTCAATGGAAGCGAAGATGCTGAAAATTTTTGATGGGTTTGGAGATGGAAGGCAATTGACCTTGCTGCTTGAAGAATTGGACAGAAAAATGGGAAGGAGGGTGATTGTAGACTTTGTAGTTGAGCTTCAGTTTAATTAAAATTCTATGGAAGGAAGGTGCCAAAGTAAAATCTTGTTGGGTGCTCTTCCCTCTCTCTCTGTGTTATTGTTTATTTACCTGGCGGCATCCATGGATGACATAAAACCTCATTCTATGATGTGTATATATATAGTATTTAGAAAAGCATGCTGAAGATGAAAGATCGTTTTTGAAACTTAATGGAGCGAAGTAATAGTTTTAATGCTTGTTTAATTTCAGCATGGATTCATTGTATGGTAATGTGGATGGAAGATGAAACAACGAAACGAATGATGAAATTAAAGAGGAATATGAAAGATTAAGGGCAAAATGAGGAATCTGAATTATTAAGGGGCAAAATTGGCACACATTGAAAAAGTAAATGGATAAAATGGACACATAAAATTTCTCTTTTTTGTGTCTTTTATATATAGTATAGATATAGATATAGATATAGATATAGATAGATACAGATAAAGAAGACGAGGGATAAGATTGTCTTAAAGAAATGGTAATTTGGTAATTCATTAAAAACAAAAGGGATAAAATAGTCTAAAAAAGTTTTTCAAAAATGTTTGCTTTTTAATATACTAGTTTTCACCACGTGCGATGCACGAAATAGAAAATTTTAATTTTAAATCAATCATACATTATTTAGTATTTTAATTGATTTTTAATTTTTTTAACTTTTTGTTATTTCACATATTATAAACTTGCTATAAATTTAATACCTTCGTATGTATTTTAATTGTTAATTTTATTTTTATTACATTTTTTTATCATTGTTATTTTTAATTTATAGTGACATGTTTATTTACTTTATTAATATTTATCAAAAAAATGTATATTTAAAAATAGCTGATTTTTTTTAAAACAAAAAATAATTGACATTAAAACATTGTTAGAAAATAAATTGGTAGTAAAAAGAAGATGTGACATATTGAATGAAATATATTATAATAATTGTGCTACATAAAATGAAAGTACATGATAAACAAATAGATTTACATAGTCAAAACTTCTTTATAGACAATGTTTTTTGTCCATTTTTCCTTTGATTTCACTAATACTTTTGTTGTTGCCATAGAGATTCCTCTCGATAGTGCTACATATAGTTGTCCGTGCGAAAAAACATTTTGAGGAAGATAAACTCCAACATTCGGTATTGTTCTTGAATTTGAATGGATATCCTTCATCATTTGCAGGACTCATAGATATGCGTGGAAGAAAAACTTGTTTTCCTGTATTTTGGCTAGCTGTTATTTTTGCATAAATGATGTTTTTGCGAAATTCACGACAAACAATTCTAGTTCCATTACATAAACCATTAGATGGGTCTAAGTTCCTCAATAGTATAACTGGACAATTCTTTTTCAACAACAATTTGTGTGAAGGAACACCATTAGGCAATAATGAATTGAGGAACTCTTCTTGATAGTAATTATGTGTGTCATCAATTGCCTCGTCAAAACTCATGAATTCTTCAATTTTTTCAGGAAATAGTTCTATCATTTTCTCATTGATTTGATAAACATACTCATTTGTAGTTGATAGAATGGCACTGTTTGTTGTGTATTCTGCTGAAGTTGCATTTTGTTGAAGATTAGGATAGACAATATTTAGTAACTTCATTACTGCATCTTCATCATTTTCACCTGTAATAGTAATATTGTGTGGCAGGCAAATATAATCATCTTCTACGAATGGTTCTATTCCATTTCCAATCTTTAATAGGTATTCTGCCAACTTGCTGTCACTTTGAGCTCTCATGTTTTTTTTTAGTTGTAGTTTTTCCATTTGCTCCCAAAGATATGACTTTACCAACCTTTCATTAACAGTCTGTTGTCTTGTTGCTCGTGGGACTACAGGTGACACTTGTCAAAAATCTCCTCCAAATACAACAACTTTTCCACCAAATGGTTCAGAGCTATGCATTATATCTTTAAAAGTTCTGTCAACTGCTTCTATTGTGCCTTTTTTTGCCATTGGTGTCTCATCCCAAATAATTACTTTTGCTTGCCTAATTAATTCTGCTCTATTACTTTGCTTAGAAATATTACATATAGATGACTCTGTTGCCTGCAGTGGTATATTAAATCTAGAATGAACAGTTCGTCCTGCTGGCATAATTGAAGCAGCGACACCTGATGTTGCGGTTGCAATTCCAATCATCCCTCTTGATCTTATAGTGGCTAGCAATGCACAGTACAAAAATGTTTTTCCTGTTCCTCCTGGCCCATCAATAAAAAATACGCCACTTTTATTATTCATGATTCTATGAATAATAATATCGTATGCCAATTTTTTTGTCTTCATTCAATTTTGACGAAGCTTGAATATCTTCGTTTGAGACTGCAATTGATTTTTCATCCAATATATCTTTCATATAACAATTTTTTGCATCTATTGTCATATGTTTGATTATTGGTAAATCATACATGGTGATTTGTTTGCCCATTGACTCAAGGAATACTTTAAATCTTGTAAAGCACACTGCATATGATATTCCAAATTTGTTGGCTCATCTTTTCTATAATCTTCTGATAATGCATGAGAATAGTGTTCCCACAATTTTCTGACGTCAATAGGTTCATAATACACCAATAATGTTGCAAAGAGTCTTCGAAAAGCATAGGGCATCTCAAAGGATACTGCTTCATCCAAACATTCTGTTACACTTTGGTCATAATCTAAGAGTCCTCTTTCTTGTGCTGCTTCTTTAAATGTCGATACTCTTTTTCCATTGACAATTAATAAAGACTCAAATGATGTTGGTCCTCTAACATGATTTAGTAACAAACGCAAATAATATCTTTCTCCTTCTCTTGGATTTGCACCTACGATGCTTGATATAGCTACTCCTTTTTTTCTTTCCTTTCATATCCGTAGTTGTTTATCCCATACATAATGTTCAGGAAACTCTTTATATAACAAATTTCGGGCAATTTCATACTTCTAACACATATGAAAGTATTCTGTTAGCATTGTTTTCGAGATACGATCCCAATGGATAAGTTTCTTCAAATTTTGATTTTCCCAATAAGAAACACATTGCATATTCGGAAGGTGGAGCTGTAAGTTTATCACTGGAGGAGATATTTCATTTAGTCTAAAATCATAAATTCTCCATAAGGCTTCTTGAGCTGATACCCATCTTGCATCTTGATAATCTCTTATTTCATTAATACTTCGATCATGTCCTTTGTAAATATTTAACTACTTTTAACCCATAACATATTTCTACGTTAATGTGGCAATTGTATCTCAAAAGTAGATATGGATTATAAGGGACAACCCATCGATTATCTAAAGTCTTCTTCCTTACTGTTACCTTGAAATTTTTAAAATTTTAATATAATTAGAAAAATATTATTATTATTAAATACTAAATGTAGCAACTTAATCACTATTATGGAGTATCTTATAAACAATTAAAAAAATCAATAAATAATTGATATTGTTATAAATACCTGTGTTGCATCGTCTCTCCTCCTATATATTGGGTATGCATAATTTCCTTGCATTGTTTTTGAAGAAAATTGTCTTGGATAATGGAATTTACATTTTCCATTGATCATGCACGAACAATTTTTGTTATCTTCTCCGCATGGTCCATGTAGCATGTGTTTTACAACAACATTGTGAAGGGCAGGATTTGTTTGGCTATCTGGAATTTCTGCGCTAACATAGTTGTCATACTGGTCAGCATTTGTGATCTTTAAATCTTTTTTCAATATGACCAACATATGCATGTGTGGAAGACCTCATTTTTGGAATTCAATAACATATACAAAAGCAGCAACTTTTCCAAATATTTATTTGTGTACAATTTGGTGTTTCAGGTCCATTAACTTTCCTCTAAATATTCTCGAAGTTAGATCTGGTCTATCTTGAGGATGTTGCCCTTCCATAAGTTCGTCTCTTATTTCTTTCCATTGGCATTGCATGTCATTGTTATGAAAAGATCTGGCTTTCCAAAATGTTGAACTAAGGCCATAACATCTAAATACCGACGTCGCATATCTCTTGGGCCACCAATAAATGTTGAAGGAAGAACAACACGCTTTCCAACCTTGTCTCCCCTTGTTTCTCCTGCATTTACAACATCAACAATCCCTTGATACAACTCAGATCGGATGTATGATTGTTGGGTTTTATAGAAATCAAGTTGAGTTGTTTCAAGCTTTATGTACATGTCAACAACATATTGTTGGAAAAGTCGTCCAGCTAGAAGCAATACTGATTTAGTAGATTGACGTATTTGTAGCTTATAGCAGTAATATTCCCTGCACAAAATTGTGGACGATCGACCTTTTGAAATTCCTGCGAAAGTTGTATAATAAATTGTTATAATATGAATAATATATTAATCACAATTTGTAAGTAGATATAAGTTATGTAAATTGTAATATGATAGATCAAATGAACCTTGATTTTCACTCTTGATGATATCTTCAATGTTATTAAGTTGTAGAATATTAGATGTTCCTACTATGGATACCTTGCATAATTCATTGTCATGATTTTGCTTGACATTTCTTTTGATGTCTTGATGCCAGCCAAAGATCTTCAACTTTTCCTTTTATGATGTATTCGATTGTTACTTCTTTTGCTTCCACCAACTTTTTTGATGGATGTAAAAGATCTCTAAGTTTTTGATCTTTTGAAAGACTTTGCATCCTAAAAAAATGAAGTTGAAAAATTAACACAAATAAACTATTTTAAACTCACAATGTTCTCATTTCTAACTTTTTTGTTTTCCATAAAAGTTATTTCAATACTTGCCTATTTTTCAATGTCTCTGCCCTATTGATTGATGGATTTATTGCAACAACACTCATATTAGTGGATGATATCAAAATTTCACCTGAAATAATTAGTATCAGACATATATGATTTTATATTGGTTTGAATTTAAAATATACAAAAAAAAAAAGATTTACCTTCTGTTCACACGAGATTTCAACAGGGAAATTTAACACGTGTAAATAACTTGTGTTTGTATTAATTTCAGTATTGTGAGTACAATCTCTAGTATTTGATCATCTGATTCTCTCTCCTACTTGTATGCTTTGCTCGAGAGCTGAATAGCTGGTTCTCGAGGTTGAAACTTCAATGGATTCTTGGAGTGTTCTTGATTTCTATGACGTGTTCTTCGTTCAGATGGTGTTTGATCTTCAGGAGCTTCTGGAGTCTTCTGAGCTTTGTTTCTGAATTCTCTCTGAGCTTCTTCAATTCTGAACCCTTGAAATGAAGGAGGAAGCTCTCTATTTATAGAGTTCTTCATGGCCCCAAGTGGGCTTGGGCCTGTTGGACTGGGCCCAATTGATTTTGGGCCAACCCATTTGGATTAGATCTGGTTGACCTTGGGCCAGCCTTTTGGGCCTGGTTGACTTTTGGGCCTAGCCATTTGAACTGGGCCTGGTTGACTTTGGGCCTAGCCATTTGGACTGGGCCTAGTTGACTTTGGGTCAGCTTCTTTAGACTGGGCTTAGTTGCCTTTGGGTCTAGCATCTGGACTGGGCCTTCAATTTGGGCTTTTGTCTTCTAAATTTCAAAGAACCCAATAGTGTATTTGAACCTGCCATAGTTTAATATAGGAATCTTTGCAAATTTAATTAATCCCTAATTAAATAAAATTTTGTCATCAATGTTGGGTACTGACGTGACAATTTTGGGTTGGTCGAAATTTCTATTCCAACACCTTCATAGTTACTTCTTTTGATATTTGTGATGAGAATTATATTATTTTGACTGCAATTGTCTTCTAAGAATTTGAAGGGAATAATCGAATTAAACCCACAGCGGAAGCATAGGAATTGTCTTTGATTTATTTAGAATTAAACTAAAATACAAGGTTAAGCAATAAATACCTTCAAAATATGGAGATTCTTCTGGCGGGTCTTTATCTCATCCACAAAGTCTTCCTAGCTATGACTCTAACAAAAGATCAAGGTGTGGGAGCCTCTTGAAAGAAAATCCACAAGGGATTGGAGAGAAAGAGGTCTAGAGAGAATTCTCTAATTCTCTCTATTTTAGGAGATGTGTATTGTGTAGAATGCCCAATGACTCACCCCTAGGGTCCTATTTATAGTAGTATAGGGAAGATAATTAAATAATATATTTTAATATCTAATATATTAAAATATATTTATCTAACCAATTCGAAGCTTATTCAAACCTTTAAAATTCTCCTACGACATCTATTTCCTAATTTGAATCCAATTCAAATTTAATAAATATCTTTTCTTTAATGTATCTAATATACATTAATTATTTTTAATATTCAATGTATCAAATACAATAAATATATTTTCCTCTTTTATATTTAATATATCTAATATATTAAATATTAATTTGAACACTTCAAATTAAATATTATTTTGAACATTTCAAATTTTTCTTTCAACTAAATTGATCTTTTTAGTGTTATTATGAGCTAGCAAGGGGACCTTATCGACCTACAGGTTATAAGCTCCAATGATACAAAATTAATTAATTAAACTCTTTAATTAATTAATTTTCATTCATTAACTATAGGCCACTCCACTATAGACCTAGAGTTGCACTCTTATGCACTGTAGGACAAGTTGTGTCCATAGATATAATCATTACATGCAAGTCGATCCTTCACGAGTTGTTCGTAATTACAGCTGGGTCAAAAGTCCGTTTTACCCCTATAATTACATCTTGCACCTTAAGTACCACTGATCCTCTAATAAACAATCTGTTTATAATCTAATTATAAACTAAGTCCCTCTCGGGCCAGTGAGAGGGTGGGGCCCCATTGTTCAAGTCCCGAAATCAGCACTTAAGGGAACTACTCTACTTACCCTATATGGGAAGGAGTGAATTCCATCTTGTGAGATTATGTTCCCAACTCCCTATTTGGTCAAGTCCCCAAAATGGTAGGCATATTGAATCGGCTACAAAAGCCACTCTCACCCATGCAAATCAAAGGACAAGCCCTCACAAGCTGGAGTTCATAACTCACTCAGGATTAAGATCGAGTCGCATATGATCATCCTGATGAAATATTAATCTTCTCAATTAACGGATTTATAAAGAGAGATTAAATATTTCGTGGTCCAGTCTTATACAAACTCATTGTATAAGATACCCCCACTCACATGTCTCCACATGAATGATTTGGATCAAATCATTTGTAACTGTTACAAAGTGGGCCGTATCAATAGTGTTACCAGGATAAGGCACCCAACCTTATCCATATACTATGACCCTTTAGGTTATTTCTTGAACATGATCCTCTCGTATGTCAACCACATACTATTCAAGATTACACTAACAACCTTGGATTTTTCATATAATGGATAATATTAGATTGCAAATAAAATAATTAAAATAATTATTAATTATTAAATAAATTATTAATTACGAGGCTTTAGGGCATAAATCCCAACAGAATTGTCCTTCAACTTCAGCCAAATCATCCCATAAAGTCAATTTTAGAATATTAAATATGCACACATATCAAGTGATCAGCATAATTTTGCGAATTAATAGTGTAAAACATTACAATGGAAAGCTAACTAAATAGTACATACTTGTTATCCATGATTTGAAGTTCACGCTTTTTGGTATAGTTTGAATGACACTTTCTAATAATCATTGACTTTACTTGGATTACACCAACTATAACATCTACAAAGAAATTAATAAATTATTTTAAGGAAAATAATAAGTTTAAGAAAAAGAATTTATAATATTCAAACATACCCATTTGAGAATCAGCGTCGTTGCTATTTGCTAGCAATTCAAAGTTCACGAAATTTATCTTCTTCAGATTATATATCTCTCCTTCAATTTCTTGTACTTCACTGGATTGTGACAGAGATATCTCAATTCTCTCATTAACATTTTGATATCTTGTATCAATCGGTTTTATATTTCCATCAAGTATTCGATATGTTTTCTCCCTTTCTAATTTTGCAGCAAATTTCTCAATCAACTCGTTAAATAAAGTCACCTGAATACTTTCTCCCTACAAAAATATTTTTAGTACAATTTATATAATCAGTCATATTAAAAAGAATGCTGATAAAGTAGAAATTATTTTTACCTCCTTGTCAATTACAATGAACTTCTGTATGTTGATAGATTCTCCTTTCCTATTTTTGAATTGTTGCTTGAGAAATTTTCGAACAACAGTAACCATTGTAGACCACCCTCTTTGAAATGGTTTTAGATCAGCAATTGTCATCTCTGCCATCTAATAGAAAACAAACCAACATATTATTTTAACTAATTACACAATTATTATGTTAGTAAAATATGACAAACCTACCTTGAACGGTGATGTCCCTTCTTATCAATAACAATTCTTCAATTTGCTTTTCAATGGTCTCAACACCACCTGGTGAAAATGTATTTATATAGTCTCAATTTGCTTCTCAATGGTCTCAATGCCACATGCCACACAATCTGACATTTGCAGTAAATTCATTTTGCCGTTTTAATATGTAATTTTTAGTGGGTGTTTTAATATGTAATTTTACCATTTTAATATGTAATTGTAAATGCTGAAAATTTACAATAGACGTTAATATGTAATTTTGCCGTTTTAATATGTAATTTTTAGTGGGTGTTTTAATATGTAATTTTTCCGTTTTAATATGTAATTTTGCCATTTTAATATGTAATTGTAAATGCTGAAAATGTACAATAGACGTTAATATGTAATTTTGCCGTTTTAATATGTAATTGTAAATGCTGCCACATTTTCTCAATGCCACGGTTTTAATTTTTACTACAAAGGTTAAAAATGTAATTATAGCATTTTAATATAGCAAAGGGTAAAAGTGTCCAAAAATGTTTTTCAAACATTCTAGCATTTTAATATAGTATAGATAAAAGTGTCTAAAAATGTTTTTCAAACATTCTAGCATTTTAATATAGTATAGATATAGATATAGATTATAGATTAAAAACAAAAGGGATAAAATAGTCTAAAAAAGTTTTTCAAAAATGCTTGCTTTTTAATATATTATAGATTTTATTTTCTAATTATCATCCAAATTCCGAACACAAAATCTTAAATACATTCCTTTTATTGTAAATATGGCACATGTAAATGCCCATTCCACATGCCCACTTAATATCCATGCCAAGTGGCATTTTCTCCATAGCCAAAGTGTCTTCTATGTGTCCAACAAAGGCCATAGATTGGTGTCCAAATGTACCACATCATGCTCTCCAAATTGCCTATAAATAGTGGTTTTTGGTGGATAAATAAAGATATAGATATTTGGAAAAGAAACCTCTCTAATTTCATTTGCTTTTAATTTGCCATAAATCCCTATTTTTGTTTATATTATATATATATACTCCACTTGTATTATTTGTTTATATTATATATATATACTCCACTTGTATTATTTGTTTATATTATATATATATACTCCACTTGTATTATTATTATTATATGTTTTGGTAAAGTTTTGGTGCCCGGTCAACACGTTATCAGCACGAATCTCTGTCATTTTTCCCGCTAAAGGTAAGTCTTATTGGTAAGCCATTTTTACTGTAACGCCCAGTTTATTCAGGAGCTCTAATTTTGAAATTTTGGGATTTGTTTCTCAATTTATTTTTAGTAGGGTTAAAGTTAGAATTTTGAAAAGTTTGAAGGGGCAATTATGGAAAGAATTTTCAAGGGCAAAATGGTGTTTGAAAGAGCTTGGAAGGGCATTTTTGGAAGAAAAGGTAGGTGGAAGGGCATTTTAGTATTTTTGGTTTTCTTTAAAAAAAAAAAAAAAAAAAAAAAGAAGAAGAAATTATTCTCTTCTCTCTCCCCGAACTATCTTCTTCTTCTCCATTCTCTTCCTCTCTCTCGCCGGCAGCTCTCTCTCTCTCCGACCGAACACCCATCTTCACCGGTCTTCTTCTTCTTTCTCACCGAGCAGCAGCCGCCAAACACCCACCCTCTGCCGGTTTTCTTCTTCTTCTTCCTCGTCTTCTGCAAGTCTCGCCGAACTTTCTCTTCTTCCTCACCGAACAGAACCACTCGCCGTCCAGCCTCGCAACGACTGTCGGAGCTCCGAATTGAAGACCCACGCAATTCCGATCGCCGGATTTGCTTCAGCACCGCCGCACAAGCTCCCAAGTCGCGTTCAACACTTCGCCGGACGACTCCTCGACGGTTCTGCAGCTCGTGAACCTCACTCGAACCGCCGCAGCTTCGCCGGAGTCCCTGAACTCGCCGATGTTGCAGCTTCTGTCTCGTCGGGGTTCGTTTATTTCAGGAAATCGTCGGTTTGCGAGTAGATCCGACCGGAAAGGGGCTGGATCTGTCTAAATCCGAAGACAACGCGCCGATCGGAAGTTCCACGCCCCGGCCACGCCCCGATCGGAAGTTCCACGCTCCGGCCACGCGCCGTCGCCGGAGTTTCACGCGCCGCCGCTCGCCGGAGTTGGGTAAAAAATTGCCATTTGGTCCGTTTCGTCGAGTTATTAATGTTAGAATGTGTTTTAGCGTAATTCGGATGGTTTAAGACACGTTTAGGAAACTTTTTAGGTGATTTGTCGAGGACCTTGGATTGTACTTGGAGTGGGAACTCGAGAAGCTCATTACTAGTGAAGAAAGGGTATTTTAGTAAGTAAAGATTTAAGGTAAGGGATCTCACAACGAAAGAAGTTTTCGAAACCTAGAGCTAGCCCTATATTTACTTTGAAAGTTTATGTTTTTCGTGTTAAGTATTTAAGAAAGAAAGTGTTTTATATGTATATTCCTTTATACGCTAGTTCCATGAGTTCTATTTGAGTTTTCATGTTAAAAAGAATGGAAATGATATGTATGTCTTTGAAATGCGATTGCCTTGACTTATGCATTCATGAGTATGATCTAAAACGAGCGGGACCTCATGCATGTGTTGTGTGCTCATGAAAAGATTTATGTAAGGCCGTGACGATAATTCTCCCAAAAGTTTTATGTGGGTTATGAGGGAACCCGAGTCTTCGGACTCTCTATGCTCCCGGGGTTCGAGAGTGCTCCACGATGGTAGCCTTCGGGCTGAGTCTTCGGACTCCACGATGGTAGCCTTCGGGCTGAGTCTTCGGACTCCACGATGTATGTTAGCTTTCGAGCTCAACTCTCAGAGTTAGGGGAGGACTCTATTCGATGGAAAAATTATGTCTTCGGACTATTCACGAGGCCCTCGGGAGAATTTAATCGTTCACGAGAGCCGCGAGGAAAAGTACATGGTTTATAAAATGAATTTTAGGTCCCCTACTAAAGCGATGGTTTACGATGGTTTTATGATTTAAAATGACATGTTGCATGCGAGTGAAACTCTTATTTTGAAACTATGAGTTACTTACTGAGTGTTATTCGTTAATACTCACCATTTTCCTTTTAAAAAAAAACGTTTTCAGGAAAGGCTAAGATCGGCCCTAGCGCGTGACCGGAGATCAGCTACTCGAGTCATGGGAGCCGAGCGATCGCTATTCCGCTTCTTTTATGTTTCTGGATGTACATAGAACTCATGTCGAGTTTTTAAATGTTTAGGAGGATGTTTCAAAGTCTTTTAACCTTTCTTTGTAAATCGTGCACGTGTATTTGGCTTTCTAAGTTTGAATTCACTTGGTCTATGCTGTTTGAACCCTAGCATCATATTGAGAAGTTTGTTGGATGCTAGGAGGTTGTTTGAAAATCTTAGAAGTGTGTTTTTTTCTATGTCTTATCAGGTAAGGGTCAAATTTTTGGTTTTCGCGTAGTTACGCCGTTATGCTGCCGAAATTTTCGGTAATATAGCGACGTGACTTAGTAATGACTCTTAGGTAGCGTGTTGAGCCTATAGGGTCGTTACATTTACGCATTTGGTTTATGTTAAATTTCTAATATGAATATATATTATTATTTTGATAGTGTTATTATGGCAAACCTTACAAAGCTAGAATTTGCGGCCCTGGATATTAATGGAAATAACTACTTGTCATGGGTCCTTGACGCTGAGGTCCATTTAGATTCTATGAATCTTGGAGAAACAATTAAAGAAGGAAATGATGCATCAAATCAAGAAAAAGCAAAAGCCCTGATCTTCCTTCGCCATCATCTTCACGAGGGATTGAAAATGGAGTATCTTACAATAAAAAATCCCTACGTTCTATGGCAAGGTTTGAAAGAAAGGTACGATCATCAAAAAACAGTTATTCTTCCAAAAGCTCGTTATGATTGGATGCACCTGAGGTTGCAGGACTTTAAATCAGTAAGTGAGTATAATTCCGCACTTTTCAGAATTAGTTCAAAATTAAAATTATGCGGAGAAAAGATTACTGATGTTGATATGTTAGAGAAGACATTTTCCACTTTTCATGTCTCGAATATGCTCCTGCAGCAGCAATATCGAGAGAAGGGTTTTGCAAAATATTCTGAACTTATCTCATGTCTTCTCGTTGCTGAACAAAATAACGAGTTATTGATGAAAAATCACGAATCCCGACCAACTGGAGCAACACCATTCCCTGAAGTGAATGCTGTGAATTTTAATAACCGTGGTCGAGGTCGTGGTCGTGGTCGAGGTCGGGACCGCGGTAGAGGAAGAAATACCTATTTTCGTGGTGGGCATTATAATTTTAAGAAACCCACACGAAGTGATGATCATAAAGGAAAGGCTCCACAAGATAGAAGTTCGAAAGGTGATGAACATAAATGTTTCCGGTGCGGAATGACTGGGCACTGGTCACGTACCTGTCGTACGTCAAAACACATTGTTGATCTCTATCAAGCTTCCCTGAAGGAAAAAGGAAAAGGAAAGAATGTGGAGGTAAATCTTGCCATTCAAGAAGATGATGTGTTTGACCCCTCCAATATGATGTATCTTGATGTAGCTGATTATTTTGAATCTCCTAGAGAGAGAATTGATGCAATCAAACAAGTAGAGGATGATTTGTATGAAAATATATAATTAAATACTGTTTAGTATGTTTTTGTTGTTGTTTTGTTTGTATATATATTTAAGACTCTTTGTAATCGTTTTTCTTTTCTTTTCAATGAAGAAATATGAACAATTTCAATATGTTGAGTAACTCGAAAATGAGCAATGAGGATTTATGTCTGGCAGACTGCGCAACTACGCACACGATACTCATAAATAGAAAATATTTTACTAGATTGACAATGCTGGAAGCAAAAGTCAATACTATATCAGGTTCTGCAAATCTGATTGAAGGTTTTGGAAAAGCAAACTTTATTTTGCCTAGAGGAACAAGATTTACAATTAATAATGCTCTGTTCTCTAGCAAATCGAAAAGAAACTTATTAAGTTTTAAAGATATACGTGAAAATAATTATCATGTTGAAACTGATTGTAAAAATAATATAGAGTGTCTCTATATAACATCTATTGTTTCACATGAAAAACGTATATTAGAAACACTGCCTGCTTTTTCTTCTGGATTATACTATACTCATATACGAGTAATCGAAAGTTATGCAATAATGAACCCGAAGTTCATGAATCCAGAAATATTCAGTGTTTGGCATGATCGATTGGGTCATCCAGGGTCAATAATGATGAGAAAAATTATTGAGAATTCACATGGACATCCTTTAAAGAGCCAAAAGATTCTTCAATCCAATGAGTTGTCATGTGATGCTTGTTCTCAAGGGAAATTAATTATTAGACCATCACCAGCTAAAGTGGGGATTGAATCACCTGCATTTTTAGAACGAATTCAAGGTGATATTTGTGGACCTATTAACCCACCAAGTGGTCCATTTAGATATTTTATGGTATTAATTGACGCATCCAGCAGATGGTCACATGTATGCTTATTATCAAGTCGAAATCTTGCATTTGCAAGATTACTTGCTCAAATAATTAAGTTAAAAGCACAATTTCCTGATAATACAATTAAAACCATTCGACTTGATAATGATGGTGAATTTACATCCCAAACTTTTAAAAATTATTGTATGTCAATTGGGATAAGTGTTGAACATCCTGTAGCTCACGTTCATACACAAAATGGTCTAACAGAATCATTTATAAAACGTCTGCAACTAATTGCAAGACCATTGCTTATGAGAGCTAAACTTCCTACATCGGTATGGGGTCATGCTATTTTGCATGCTGCATCACTGGCACGTATTAGGCCAGTAGCTTATAATAAATACTCCCCAATGCAATTAGCTTATGGCCAGCAGCCAAATATTTCCCATCTAAGAATTTTTGGATGTGCAGTATATGTACCGATTGCTCCACCACAACGTACTAAGATGGGTCCTCAAAGGAGGTTAGGAATATATGTTGGTTTTGATTCCCCATCAATTATTAAATATCTTGAACCCTTGACGGGTGATGTATTTACTGCACGATTTGCTGATTGTCATTTTAATGAGACAAATTTTCCAACATTAGGGGGAGGAATTAAGAAGTTGGAAAAAGAAATTACATGGAATGCATCGTTATTATCTCATTTAGATTCTCGTAGAGATCAATGTGAACTTGAAGTTCAAAAGATAATTCATTTGCAAAATATAGCAAATCAACTACCAGATGCATTCACAGATACTAAAAGTGTGACTAAATCATATATACCAGCTGCAAATGCTCCATCAAAAATTGATATCCTAAAGGAACAAGTTGTCAATAATGAGTCTGGAGCACGCCAGAAGCGTGGTAGACCAATAGGTTCTAAAGATAAAAATCCTCGAAAAAGAAAAGTAGTTGAGAATCAAAATGATTCAATAAAAGGTATGGATATTCCAGAAGAAATCCAGAATACAACTGCTCAAAAGAGTATTGGTGAAAATCAAACGCTTGAGGATAATAATGAAATTTCTATAAACTATGTTACAACATGAAAGAGATGGAACCGAAATGATATCATTATTGACAACATTTTTTCTTATAATGTTGCTCACGATATTATTCATGAAAGTGACGATTTTGACCCAAAATCTATCAAAGAATGTCAACGTAGAAAGGATTGGCCGAAGTGGAAAGAAGCAATCCAAGTAGAGTTGAACTCACTTTCAAAACGTGAGGTTTTTGGACCAGTAGTCCCAACACCGGAAAACGTCAAACCTGTGGGATATAAATGGGTATTTGTAAGGAAAAGAAATGAAAAGAATGAAGTCACAAGATATAAAGCGAGACTTGTTGCACAAGGATTCTCGCAAAGGCCTGGTATTGATTATGAGGAGACATATTCTCCTGTGGTGGATGCAATAACGCTAAGATATTTGATTGGTCTGACTGTATATGAAAAGCTTGATATGCATCTAATGGATGTAGTCACGACGTATTTACATGGATCTCTCGATAATGACATTTATATGAAAATCCCGGAAGGATTTAAAATACCAGAAACATATGAATCAAGTTCTCGGGAATTGTATTCAATAAAGTTACAGATATCATTATATGGATTAAAACAATCAGGACGAATGTGGTATAATCGCCTGAGTGAATATCTGTTGAAAGAAGGATACCAAAATAATCCAATATGTTCGTGCGTTTTTATAAAGAAATCTCAGTCAAGATTTGCTATTATAACTGTATATGTTGATGACTTAAATATAATTGGAACTCCTGAAGAGTTATCCAAGGCAATAGAATATCTTAAGAAAGAATTCGAGATGAAAGATCTTGGAAAAACAAAATTTTGCCTTGGTTTGCAAATTGAACATTTAGCAGATGGGATATTTGTTCATCAATCAACTTATACAGAGAAAATCTTAAAAAGATTCTATATGGATAAAGCACATCCATTGAACATTCCAATGGAAGTTCGTTCACTGGATATAAAGAAAGATATATTTCGACCTCGAGATGACAATGAAGAACTACTTGGTCCTGAAGTACCATATCTTAGTGCAATTGGTGCACTTATGTATTTGGCTAATAACACAAGACCAGATATTGCATTTTCAGTAAATTGATTAGCTAGATATAGTTCATGTCCTACAAAAAGACATTGGAACGGAGTTAAGCATGTACTCCGATATCTTCGAGGGACAATTGATATGGGTTTATTTTATTCTAACAAATCAAAGTATGATCTAGTTGGTTATGCAGATTCTGGTTATCTATCTGATCCACACAAAGCTAGATCTCAGACAAGTTATCTATTCACATGTGGAGGAATTGCTATATCGTGGCGATTAGTGAAACAGACTATAACGGCCACTTCTTCAAATCATGCTGAAATCCTCGCTATTCATGAAGCAAGTCGAGAATGTGTATGGCTAAGATCGATGACACAACACATTCATGAGACATGTGGCTTGTCTTCAAGTAAACATCTTCCAACGATGTTATACGAAGACAACACAGCATGTATAGCTCAAATCAATGGAGGATATATCAAAGGAGATAGAACAAAGCATATCTCACCAAAGCTCTTCTATACTCATGATCTTGAAGAAAATGGCGATATCACTGTACAACAAATTTGTTCAAAAGATAACCTGGCTGACTTATTTACAAAGGCATTACCAACTGCAACCTTCGATAAATTAGTATATAGCATTGGAATGCGGCGACTCAAAGACTTTAAGTGATGTCTCCATGAGGGGGAGTGAATGTATTATAGTAAACTATATAAAATATGTACTCTTTTTCCTTCACTAGGATTTTTTTTTTCTCCCATTGGGTTTTTCCCTAGTAAGGTTTTAACGAGGCATATTTTATATAAATGGGCATTTAAGGGGGAGTATTGTAAATATGGCACATGTAAATGCCCATTCCACATGCCCACTTAATATCCATGCCAAGTGGCATTTTCTCCATAGCCAAAGTGTCTTCTATGTGTCCAACAAAGGCCATAGATTGGTGTCCAAATGTACCACATCATGCTCTCCAAATTGCCTATAAATAGTGGTTTTTGGTGGATAAATAAAGATATAGATATTTGGAAAAGAAACCTCTCTAATTTCATTTGCTTTTAATTTGCCATAAATCCCTATTTTTGTTTATATTATATATATATACTCCACTTGTATTATTTGTTTATATTATATATATATACTCCACTTGTATTATTTGTTTATATTATATATATATACTCCACTTGTATTATTATTATTATATGTTTTGGTAAAGTTTTGGTGCCCTGTTTCGCCTCTCAATTTTACAACACCTTTCAAATATTTGTTTTGTTATTCCTAAAAAATTTAAAATGGTTTGTGGATTTTTCTCAGTTACAAAAAATAGAGGGTAAGCCCTAATTGCTCTTTCCCAATTCTCTGCGTCAAATCCCGCCAGTGGAAGAAGATGCCGACAATTGAAAGCTTGCTCAATCCATGCCCCTCCAAGCTATTATTTTGCTCCAAATCCTTACTCAAACCTAATTCCATTGATTCCAGTTCATCGATTTTCTCGCCAGCTCTGCGATTGCGCAAATTTGGTTCGTCGCTGTCGATCAGATGTTCTGTTACTCAATGGAATCGATGGCTATACCCAGACTATGTTCCCTCAGAATCACGGGCATCATGCATTCCCCGTCGCAAAATCGGAATTCACAAATTTGGAGGTAAAACGATCGTCGTCAAGTACGGAGGCGCCGTCATGCAATCGCCATCGCGGTCGCTCCTAGCGTTGGTTGTTATGGATCTCGTTTTTATGTCCACGATCGGCGTTCGTCTGATCTTGGTCCATGGCGGTGGACTGGAAATCAATGACTTGCTCAACACGGTGCACAAGAGTATCGTTGTGATGGTCAATAAGGACAGAGAATCGACGGAAGGGCCGTATGAGGCAAAGTTAGATTTCGTAATTAGCGAGGTCGCCGTGTGGACCCTACGGTTCTGGAGGCAGTTCTAGAGAAAGGCAACATTTTGGTGGTCTGTTTGGTGGCGGCGGAGGGGTGCATCGACGCGGACACAGTGGCCGGAGAAATAGCAGGAGCGGTGGGGGCGGAGAGGCTCATCTTTATGACGGATGTGGCTGGGATTCTGAAAGATCGTGACGATCCGAAAAGCCGTGTGATGGAGATGGATGTTAAAGGAGTGAAGAAGATGATGGAAGAGGGAAAAATCGGCGGAGGGATGATTTCGAAGGTGAATTGTTGTGTCCGATCGTTGGCTCAGGGAGTGAGGGCGGCGATTATCATCGACGGGAGGCACCCGTCTTCGTTGCTTCTCACCCTCTCCGTTGACAAAGGACTCGGAACCATGATTGTAGCCTAACATCAAAGCAAAACTCTCTCTATTTTTTTTAAGCATATTTTAATTATTAGTGCTGATCCTAAAATTTTTATAATTTCTTTTAATTTTAAAGAATTCCTATTTTATTTTAACATGTTGCTATGCTAGGTGTGTAGCCTGTAGGTAGGTGTCACTGTCATATCTTACCTATTGATCGATTCTTTTGTTTGCACTCATTGAGAAGTGAGAATTGAGACTGAGTTAGCTTTTACATATATATATATATATATATATATATATATATATATATAACAACTTGTTGGCTAGATACAGATCTTGTGAAAAAAGAAAACCTTGAAAATACCTCTAACAACTTGTTGCCTAGATACAGATCTAGTGAGAAAAGCTTGAAAATACCTCTAACAACTTATTGATCTTGTATATATTTTGAAAACCTTGAAAATATCTCTAACAACATGTCGGCTAGATACAGATATTGTGAGAAAAGCTATTTACTCTGCTTATTTTCACAATGCAGCTAGATTGATGGGTGTGGGAGAATATGTTAATTGCAGGAATGGGATGCCATGCCATCTTCATCCGAGCAGCGCTCTCTAACAATCTTAGTTTCTCCCCTAGTTTCGTAGACACTGAGTGCCTTTTCTTTTCATTTTCTTACACACATCACTTGTTTTCTTAGCTCTTTGTTCTTTTTTAGCATCTATCACTTGCTTTTTCAGCAAGTGAGAAGATATTTACTATTATAGAAACTTTGCAAATAACAAACTTTATAGTTTTAGAATATTTGATGGGTTATAACAGTTACTTCTTAAAGTATATTGTTCAAAACTATATACATTTATATAATTCCTCTTTTGGTCATCGAAGCCGTTGTCAGTTCATCCTCTCTTACATTTAATTTCTAAACGCTCAACCTCTCTTTCAATCTCTTGCAACCATCTCTGTAATTACTTTATCTTCTTCATCAATTTTGCAGATTGTTCTGGATGGAGCTTTTTTAGTGGGAATGACGCATCGTCCTTGTGAGTTACTAAGGCATCATGCAAGGCTTCTGTGTTTTTACTTTTCATCGTCTTTGTGTACTTTTCATTATTAATCTTCTCACATTTGTCCTTGAAAATATTTGAAGACTTTCAAGAGTATTTAGACTGGAAATGATAATTGCTTGAATAAATACATTGACTGCCATACGACAATAGTATAATAAGCACAAATAAATGAAAATTGAATTAAACAACCTATCTACTTAAGGAAAGAATAATAAGGGGAGTTTGAGACTAATATGGAATTAGTCTCCATGGTAGTAAAAATGCTTGATTACAGGGGTATGATTACTCAATTATGAGTTGTAATTGTTGTATTTTTTTTTCAGGTATTTGATTTAGTCAATCTGCGGAGGTGTTGCTCTGCCGTCGTGAATCACTATAGATTATTTGCTGCTATGTTGATTGATTGTTTGCTGTCATTACTTGAGAGCTGTTTTGTAGGAATTATTTGCTGATTATTTTGTGCTGTGTGGTCCATTTCCTCTTGATCTGTTGCCTTTACAGTTTATATGTTCTGTTTTCGTCAATTAATTGGTTGGGAGTGGATGAAAAATAAATTGAAGTTCATGATGCCTAAAGATAAGTAATGCATGGCTCTATTAAAAAATGCAAAGCTTGTTGAGGCTGTTAAAAAATATCCTGCCAGTTAATGCAATGACCTTGATTGAAATACAAGATATAGCATAAGGTAATAATGATGCATGGTTCTGTAATTGATATTAAGGCTAACATGTCAAAATATTGTTTGGTGAGGTCCAAAATTCTCCAGCTCAAAAAGCTTTCAGATTTAAGATGACAATTAAAATTTTTCATCTTTCAATTTTGGTTTAATGCTTTAGTTATTTGCAAAATCCTCTTTTTTTTTTCTTCTAGATGTTTGATGAAGTAACCTCATTTGTTTTGTACAATCATTTCATTGATTTAAATGATACAGATGATGAGAGATAAAGAGAGTTCTTTCGTTTTAAACTAAGAGTAGTGGTTTCTATTTGCTGATTTATTCCTATGGCTTATGGTTTTGGGAGAGTTCCTCGCAAACTCGTGTGCTTATTTTATGAACTACTATGTTTTACGTATACTTGCTATGTTTTATTTAATTTTATTTTTTAAAAAAGTATGATTTATGGCAGAAACATACTTACGTATTTAATATCATGTTTGAGTTTTTTTTTCCCTTCCTTTCAGAAATAGTAATGGAAAGTTCATCTAAAGTAGTACTTTAAGTCACTCAAATAAAGACATACATAAATTCTCCCACCCCCCAGGTATAAAACTAAACGACGTTCCTTGTTGAGATGTGCACATTATTGTTAATCAATTTTTCCATTTGTTTCTGATTTCAGATTTGGTGCTTCAAAATAGACTTATGTTGTACGACTTGGAACATCAGACCATCGGTTGGACATAGTATAATTGTGAGTTATTTAGCATTAGAAGAATTTCCAAGACACCTAAACTCTTATTTTCCATGTTTCATATGAATCTGTTCGACATATTTACATGCTTGTGATGCCTATAGCATCTTTCTGATTGAATCCATTTGACTAATTGGTTCAGTTGACTATTTACTAACATGTTTCATATGAATTTGTTCAACATATTTACTATGAATTTGATAGACTTATTTACTATGAATTTGTTCGACATATTTACTAACATGTTCATATTTACATGTTTCACTTGACTCTTTTTAGGCTTGTTCTACTTTGACTAATTGGTTAGAAAACAACAGTTTTTTTTTTCATGGTTTTCATTAATACTGATAAGAGACACTAATTGGTCATGAAACAATACTTTGCTGCAAGATGGGTATTTGTTCTTGTTTTTATTTGGTAGTTGGTGACGTAATTAGTTTCATGAAAATCTCCTAATGAATGAGTGGATAGAACAAGTTTGGAATGAGAGTTCAATAAATTGGTTGGTTTGGTTTAGAAACTTTTCTTTTGATTGGTTGGCTTGGTGATTTCTCTATTGTCTTCATTCCCTGTATTCTTTTAATATTCTTTGACATGCTTCTATAAAGCAAATTTTACTCTTAAGATGAAGTTATGCTATAATCTCGTAAACTTGGAAGATGATTGAAATTTGATTTGATTTGTAGTGCAATGAGTTCAGAGTTGAGATGGTGGGAAAAAGTAGCCAGCTAATTGCCTTTTTCTATATAATAATATTTATTCCTGTAATCTCTATTAGAAAAGAATGTTGATTGTACTTGTACTTCTAAATTAGACTCTAAGTCTCACTTCTCAATTTATTCTACACCATCTAATATCACATGAAATGAGCATTTGTGGTTGAGAAGAATGACATTCTGTTAGCTATGGGACAACATTTTGTACGTTTCGCTTTTTTTCCACGTTTGGTTGAGAATAACTAATTGAGGAAAATGGAAAACTATTGTAAACCCATAGGAATTCTAGGTTGTTGGGCATAATTGATAGCAAACTTGATTTTCCTAGCGACTTTTGCTGATCTGGCGAGTGAGATGAATTTGTGCTGCATGGATCTTGTTAGCCAATATATATGTTCAACGATTTCACTGTTTGATGTTTACTTTTATAAATTTAGTAGGGGTGTATGAGTCATTATCTTTGTCATGATATAACATATTATAGTTCATCAGTTTAATAATCTTTGTTAGTGTGAACTTTTAAGAGATACGGATCCTTATCCAAACATAAACTTCTTTCTTTTACAATTTAGTTCTTTTAAGGTCTTTATGTATAGTTTCTAGGTCTATTTATTTGCATTTAGTAAAGATTCACTATTGGTATTCGCATAATCATATATTTATATATTTATGTAGGTGAATGAAATGATACCTTTACACACGCAAAAGAATCAAATATGATAGCTCAAATCCATGACACGATCTTGAACACTTGATGAATTTTGTAGTTTGTGAACTAACTTATACCGTTGAAAATTACATTTGAATTTCTTGTATTGTTGGATTACTTTATTCTAAGAAACTATCAAATACTTTATTCTGTAATGTAAATGGATTACAAAGTTTCAATTATGGAATGAAGTGAAGGTATTTAATGTATTATGAAGTATTTCATGTGTATGTATTTAGCTTAAAAATATGTGCTTGAAGTGAATTTTGTCAAAATTAAATCACTTTAAATGGTATTTAAATAGCATGGGAAGTAAATTATAAAAAAATTATTGTTGAGAAAAAATTATACTTTTTATATATTCGTGAGGGTATGGAGGAAGGAGAATTCTTTGAAGCCCGAGAGGATCTTGCTGTCCTCGAGAAGGATTATGGAGAAGTCGGTGTTGAGTCGGCTGAGGGTGAGGACGATGAAAGAGAGGATTACTAAACATGTTACCAGATCTCGCCTCATTATTGTTAGCAGTCATGGTGCATAATTGCAATTTGGGAGGGGTGTGTTCCCTTATATGTTGGCGTCTGTCTGCTATGTTTTTTTCTTAATATGAAATGTTATCCTGCGATACTTCTTGTTTTCAAAAAAAAAATATCAATTTTTAAAGTAAACTTTCATCACTATGGGCATATGGAGAGATGCATGCGGGTGCTTAAGTTCTATGTTATTCTCTCTTTTAGAGTTGACAATATCTTCCTTCATCCTTTTCCCTCCAAACTCATTTTTCGTTGTGTCCAAAACTAGCCCTAAAATTCTTTGTGCATAGTAACCCTTAATCCAACAAGCATCCTTGCGAAGGGTAAACTCGAAATAAGACCTAATCGTCCATTTTTTATAGTTTGATTTTTAATCGATTGGTTTGTTTTGCAGGAAAAAAAACGAAGTGTAATTTGTTCGAGGAGTCATCCATACCAATTTAAGTTGTTTGATGATTTCAGAGTTAAGGAATTGTTTTGGCTAGGGCAGGAAAGACCTGAAGTTTTTTAATTGGAGATGGAAGTCATAAAAGCATAAATTGTCCTGCCTCAAGCCTAAAGTATTTTTCAACTTGTTCGTGTTTTTTGCTGCATAAATAACATACATCCTCTTTTTTTTCCCTATTGTCATGACTATGAGTCACCTATCTTTCTCTTTACTTTACGAATTGCAAAAAGAACAATGAGTTAATAATCATATGTGGTGTAGTTGTTCATGAAAGAGATATTGAGGAAGATGTGAGCAATCAACGCACACCTCAACAACCTACACAACAAACTCCAATTCAGCAGTCCTTGAATTTGGCACCAATCTGATACGAATTTTGTTTGAGATCCAATTTTAGTGAGTTCCTGTTGAAAACGTTCAGTTCTATATTATTATTTGCTTCTTATCGTGTAGTTGATTGTCACATGTGGCCTCATTTTCTGGTCTATTGTGTTTTTGATGTTAGAGATTTATTGTATTTGATATGCTTAACTTCTGGTAACCATTTGGTGTATTAATTTTTGGAATTCTAATATCTTAGAGCAGTTGAGTAAGTTGGTTTCTCTACCTCTGGGGTTAAAGTTGAACCCATCCTTTTTGTTACCTAATATAATATGATTTGCTGTGCATTGGCTTAATTTTTAAAAGTTATTCATTTCATCCAACATTAGATTTGGTTCAAAAATTTAAATGATTGCACAAATGTATGAAAGATATTCATATTATCAAACTATTGGAAAGCACACTAGCCAAACAATTCCACCAAAATTCTAGGATTAGACATCAACATAGAATGATCTTATGATTGCAAGATTTAAGTTGCTTGTATTTTCATTTCTTGGCCTTATTAAAGTAAAATATCAGAATCGTGATTCTGTCACCTTCCATTGAAGCTCAAGGTTCTATTTAAAATTTTCATTTGATTTGTTTCTGGAGAGGTGAAATCCTTTTCATTTCCTTTTTTACTATATATACTTTTTGGATTAATGTTGTCTTCTCTATCAATTTCAATCACTTTTTGATTGACAATGTTCATTTTGATACGACATCCTACCTAAATTAAAAATGGTCTACATTATAGATAGATTGTGTATCATAATGAAATGTAATGGATTTGGTTGGACAACTATTTAGACTGTGTTAAATACTAATGACTTAAAATGATCACTAATGAGGTCTTTAACAAGCTTGTCTTTGTACTACTTAATAATTTTCTTCATATAATATGTGTTTCCTTATTCATGGAAGATATAATATTTATTTTCTAGGAGTAGAGTTCTAATTTAGCTTCAGTTTTAGATGCATTCTTAATTATAAAGTGTCTGATTATTTTATCTTTTTAATTTTGAAATGAAGATGGATATGCTAAATACCACCTATATTCATGATAGTTACAAGTGTATAATTAAAAATGACCAAGGATTCTTGATCTTGCAAGTTCTTTTTTACTATTGCTTGATTGTTAGTTGACTTATTTTTTATTTTTTATTTTCAATTGCTTATGACTATAGTATTATTGGCCTTAATGGCAAATAACTTGAAATGACTCTCCCTTTTCTTAGTTAACATTTTGTAAGGTGACTTGTGGATGTGTGATAGGAGTCACTGCAGCCTTGAGAGTTCCAGTTGGTGGTGTATAATTTTCATTAGAAGAAGTAACGTCTTGGTAAACAATTTTCTTCCTCGTAAATGCTATGGCTTCAATGTTGACTTATATGGTGGTTGAGTGTTATTTTTCCCCTCTGTAAATTCATGAGCACCATAAAATGAATGTTAACATGCACTAGAAGATGTTACTCGTATCTTCTCCAAATTGTTTTGAACTAATTTGGATTCATTGGAATGCACTGTGAAATGCATGTGTTACGTAGAAGTTGACCTATGTACAACATATCACCTTTTTCTACATAAATGCGAGTGAAAATTAAGAAAGAGTAATAGCATAAAGTTTTTAATAACCCAATCTTTTATTAGGGTCATTTTAAGAGACTCAACTTGGGAAACACAATAGATAGAACCATTTTATTTAGATAAAATCACAAATACGAAAAAAGATAGAAAATGCTTTGATTGTAGAGACCATGTGTTTGTTATATGGATTAAGAATAAAAGAACAAACACTACTGTGCCTATCATCCTCCAATCATTTACTTTCTCCTACCAGACCATCTTTTAGAATAGCATAATAACATACTTGTAATGGAGGATCAATGTCCATATAGAGCCCAAATTTTTAATGGCTTTAATAAGCTTCCATAGAAGTTGCTTTACATCATCTACTTTCATGTGTAATTGATGTGAAGATCCTAGTGAATTAGAATTAGAAACTCTTTAAGTATGTGAACTCTTAATTCTCAAATACTAAAACCCTCAAATCAGTTCAATTTCAACCCTAAGGATTAGGTTAGACATGGATTGCCTTAAGATTAAAGCTCTTGAAACAATGCACAAGTTCCTTGCCTAAGAGTCAAACACTTCACAAGATAGGATGATCAATTCTACTTGAATGTTTTTGGCATGCAACTCAACACATGAATTGCAAAATTCAAGCTTTCTGGGCTAAACTTGAAGGAAAAAGTGTTAATGCTAAAATTCAATTCATTGTATAAACCTCCCCTGTACAACCTAATGTCGAAGTTTTAGATAGCCTCCCAAAACCCTAAATGTCACGTCATCAATCATAGCAAAATGACAAAAAAAAAACCCGTACTTAATGGCATAAAAAGGATAAAATTGAAAAAGCAAGAAAATTACATCAAAATTATTAATTAAAATATGACTAATAATTTAGGCCCTGTTTGATAACGTTTATGTTTCCTGTTTCTTGTTTCCTGTTTTTTAAGAACTAGACACAGGAATATGTTTGATAACTATTTCTGTTTCTTGTTTCTTAAAAAATAAGAAACAGAAATAGATATTAGTTTGATAACTGTTTCTCGTTTCTTGTTTTTTTTTCTTCATTTTTTTAGTATAAATAGAGTTTAATATGTATAATATAATAAAGATATAGCATGCATTAAAATAATATTAAAATAAATTCTCAATATCTCAATGTAATATCACTAAAAAAACATATCTAATGCAAATTATACTAAAAAATAGTATCTATTACAAGTAAGTCCCGATGCGAAATTAAAAACAATAATAAAATTGTGTTTATCCTTCACATGTTGCCCAGATTTGATCTGCAATGTTGTCTCTTACTCGAGCCATTTGCCTTAAATGATGTTGGCTCACATCTAACTCAATTATATTACTTTGTAAATTGTCTGGCAAACTCTGTGCATCTTCAACGATCATTGATTCATTGCTAAAATCATTGAAAAGATCATTTTGACGATCATTCAATCTAATGTAGTTGTGAATAGTACAACATGCTGTTGGTAAATATTTTTGTGTGTTGACTAGGTTAGGAGGCATTTGTTTAAGAATAGGGAATCGAGACTTCAACACGCCAAAGCAACGTTCAATAACATTTCGTAGTGAAGAATGTCGATAGTTAAACACTTCTTCCCTACCTTGAGGTTGATTTCTCCTTTCTCTAAAATCTCGTAAATGGTATTTTTGGCCACGATATGGTGCTAAAAATTCAGGCATATTTGTATATCCGGAATCAACAAGATAATACTAGTCTGCATAACATAAAACACATAAAAACTTGTGATGAAGTGAAAAGTTGAATTAAAATATAAATAACACATAATTATATACCTCTTTTAGGCATAGGAAATTTATTCTCAGGATATCTGATACATTCAAGGAGTATGCGAGAATCATTGGCTGATCCTTCCCAACCCGACATGACATATGTGAATAACATATCAAACGAACAAACACACATTATATTCCATGTTGTGTCAGTTTTTCTACCACGAAATGGTATTTGTTCGTTTTTGGGAATACATGGAGCAATATGAGTGCCGTCAATCGCACCAATACAATCCTGAAAAATATACATGAGCATAAATATATTTTCAAAATGTTATGCTTGTGAAAAAAAAATTAAGGCATTACCTTAAAGAAAGGATAATATTTAGGCTTGGATGTGATCTCTGGTGGTACATTCTCTACATTGGGTGGACAAATAATTTGTACTCCGAGCTTGCAAACCTTTTTCAAAACAAGGTTAAAAACTCGAGAAATAGTTTGACCTGAATGTTGAAACCTTTCCGCTACTATACGATTTCTCTCATTGTGTGATATGATTAATAAAAAAATGGCAACTTTCTCTTGAACAGTAAGATACCTAGAAGCTTTCAAATTCGTCTTCGCTTTTAAATCTTCACAAAAAGCTATGAATGTACCTTTTTTCATCATAAAGCAATCAAAGCATCTTATGTCGTCGCCATTTAACAACTCGATCACATAATCATGACCTCTTAGTAAAGACGTTCTACATGGTTGTCTAGAAGATTGCATCTTGTGAAAGCCAACAAATAATAAGTTGAAAAAGATGTATACAGCATCATCGTCGTCATCAGAACCAAAATTCAAGTCATTGTCTTGAATTAAATCCATAAGGATATCCCTAAATCAAGCATGAGCAACATGAAACCACATAATCAAACCACATAATTCGATGTTTAAGTGTAATATGTGAAAAAGTAAATGACATCAAACTACAAAAGTAACATCCCAAAAATAGTCACTAGAAATAGAAGATCAACACAACCAAGCTTCAAGTTTGAGTCAAAAAAGCCAAAAAAAAAAAATCTAAAAAACCAAAAATATTTTTCTTCCTACGAATGAAATACTACAAAAGCATAGTGAAATCTAGATACTACGTATGAAATCTTTCTTCCTCGCATCAGGCATTAGCAAAAATAACTTTCTCCAAGCAACATCTCCATGCAAAAGTTTGAGTACTTTAGTATAAGCTTCTCCATCAAGATCCTCCATTGCATTCAAAAATTTGAAGCATTCCATCAACTCCTCATCGACAACACCTTTTTCTTTTGATGTTTGACCTTCCTCAACTTGACTAACGATAGAATTAAAAGATCTTTTTTCGAGGATGTCATTTCTTCTCTTGGCACTCTCAGCATACACATCTATAAATGAAGACATGAAACTGCTAAATTCATCTCTCTTGTTTCGAACTCGTTTTCTACTTTTTTCATGACCACTATCTTCACCAATCAGATTTGTATTGCTTCCAACATCATTTTCATCTTCAGAATCTGAAGGAAGTTTTGTCGATGGACAAGCATTTGCACCTGTAGCTGTAGTATCTTCAAAGATTCTCATAAGCTTTGCATAGTGCGGGCAACCACTTTTTTCAAACCTTTTAGCTCTCTTATTGACCTATAAGAAATTTCACAATAGTACATAAAACCAATCATAGTTCAATAGAAGATTAAACATTGAAAAGGAAAACACTTGCCGTTACTTTATACCTTAAAAAGATCATTCCATTGCTCCTCTTCTAGGGTGATTGTGCCCAATAATGGATCCCAACCATTTCCTGACATATCACTCAATATTTTTTTGAAGTCTTTGTAAATTTGTCTTAATTTGTTGAACTTATTTTTCAATTGATCATGAGTATAAGCATATCCAGTACTAGCGTTCAGGTGGGTTCTCATATAATTCCAACTAGTCCTTGTAAATGTTGTGGTTGGTCGATTGCCCTTTGCAACCTCTTCATCCATTAAGTCAATAAATAGAATCTCATTCTTGTCAGGTCATGGTCCCTCATTTTTCAACCCATCAATTTCAACGACCTCATCAACGCAATGCTTTTCTGATGATTGTTGTGACATCTAGAAACATTAGCAGAAAATTTTGTGTAAATTACACGCAATGCTTTTCTGATGCTTTCTAGGGTTCATTTGTTCTAAAAGAAATCTTTCTAGTCCAAAGGAATATACATGCCAACATTCATTGTAGCAAACAATCATAAGATAAAAAAAAAATCCTAACCTCCAAATACCTAAAAGAAGTTAATTGTGGAAAGGGATAACTCCAAATTAAGTACTTACAACACAGGGGATTGCAAGAAACCTACAAAGAACTTGAGAATTAGCTATTGTCTCCAATTTCATCACAAATTTTTTCCTATTTAAAAATTAGCTTCCTTTTTCCTTCTTTTCACTAAAAAAACTGTAGAGATGAGCATACACCTACATGAAAGTAAATAAAAGAAGAAAAGATTTTATGCAAAAACATTGAAAATTGAGGAACTAAAACAAAATATTTGAAAATTTAGGTATCAAAATTAGTAAGAAAGTTGAAATAATCAAGACTTTCTTTTTCCTTTTGAGTACAACGAATGTGGGGAGATTTAAAGTAATCAAGACTACATAAGCATAAGAATTCCAACTTAGGATTTAAGCCAACAAGAGAAAATTTTGAAGTTTTCAGAAATATCAAACCAGCTCGAACAAGTTCTGTATTTTAAAAGAAACATTGGAAGAAAATATATGTGGATAGGAAAAAAGAAAGAACAAAACCACTGAGGCACCATAGAGAACAAAAATCAACCAGTATGGTATGAAGGGTAAGGTAAAGAAAACCAATATAATATGAAGGGTAAGGTAAAGGACAGTTTGCAGCAGAAGAGATAAAGGAAAGTCTTTAGAGGTTTTTTGGGTTTGGGATGAAGGGTTGAAGCAGCTCTTGAAGCTCTTTTTAAAGAGTGTGAGTTAGTGAAGGAGAAAAAGGAAAAAAAAAAAAGTACATTGTACTTGTCATTCTATGGAAGACCCTTCGTTTTTGAATCAAAATCTTCTTTTTTTCTTTCTAGTCACTATTCCTCATTCAATCTCTTTAATCACTCAGATATGAAAGAAAAAGGTACAAATCCAGAGATATTGTTCACCACATAGAACAATTCCATCCACTTCTTTATATCAGTAACTTTTAGCAACACAATTATATCAGTAATTGATCAAAAACACAATTATATCAGTAACTTTTAGCAACAAAAATCAACCCCATTGCTGCAAATTTAAAATTTAAAGGCAAAAAGCAAAAGTCATCTCCCTTGAAAAAAAAACTGAAGAAACAAACCATAAATTAAATAGCACTTAAATTAAACTAAATAGCAAACCAAAGCTGTAAATCCATGTCCAGAGCAAAAACCAAAGCTAATAGAAAATGGAGGTCAACGGCTGAACAAGGACTTAGTTTCTACAACTTCACACAAACTTCCTTCAAAACCAAAGCTACTTTTCTCAATTCTTCAGAACAGAAGAAAGAAAAGTCCAAAATCTTCAAAACCCACATCTGCCGCCTCCTCTACCCTATCTTTCTTCTTCCTCTTTTTATTACCTTCTGAACCCCATCTCTTTCTCCGCCGCTGCCACCTCCACCGCCGCGCAGACCCATCAGTTCACCAATTCCCATCCTCCTCCGCCGCACAACCATCCTTACAGTTCAAATCCTCAGCCGTAACAACCACAAATCGCAAACAAACGAGCGATTTAAACAGATAATTTAAACAAACGAGAGATTTAAAAGAACTCACCTCTTGATGAGAAGATAATTTCGAGCAGAGAATCACCGGTGAAAGGTTAGGGCAGAGAACTTCCAATAAACGAGAGAGATGAATTTCGAGCTTCTCAGATTTGGAAACGGGAGAGGGGAGGAAAGAAACGGAACACGAGAAACTTATTTTAGGAGTTTCTCAGATTTGGGCCTAATTTTGGAAACTTTTTTTTTTTAAATTTTGGAAACAAGAAACGGGAATGATTATCAAACAAGCCCGTTTCTCAAAAAATGAGAAACAAAAACAAGAAACAAGAAACGGGAACGTTATCAAACGGGTCCTTAATGTCTTTAACGGTTCACATTAGTAATTTTGACCATGTAAGAGATTTTCCTTGGTACTTCACTTGTATAAATACATGCACTGCATTATTATTCATTTGGTTTAGTTTTGTAAGTTTGTTATCATCCCTGAATTTTATTATTATAGTGGCAAGTATTTATTTTATTATTTTTTTTAAGTTCTTGTTTTAAGGAGTTGAAAGTGAATACGTTTTGGAGTTCTATTATTAACTAAGATGGATGTATAATTTGAATTAGTTTTACTACGTAAAATATGAAGAATCCAAATGAAGTTAGGAAGGTTGTGGTGGAGGCATCATTTGATAGACTTTGATAGTATGAGGTTTGTGGCATATTTTGTTGAATTCTTGGAATTTTACTACTTTCACATATTTTGTTGGCAGACGTAAATGGATGCATGTGTTTAGGCTACGAACATGACCTAATTTTGAACCCACATTAATTTAGTAAAGAAAGGGAGAATGTGCGCAAGGAGTGATTAGTTAGCCAACGAATTGTCTTTGTAATTGGGTTATATATTGCTACTTACTCAAATGCTTGCTTATCATTATTATTTTGCGCACAAGGTCTCTCTTTCTTTTTTGAATTGTTTTTGTTTCTCTATATCTAATTATTTTTTATTTTTGTATAAACTCTGTTTTAAAATTTGTTCTCCTTTCATTCAGTCATCCAAGAAGTGTTCAAAGGTTAAATTTCATTCTTTTCAAGTTGATGAGAATAAATTGCTTTAGTTTATTTGATTTGGCTTTAATTTCTATGAACGTGATGTTTTAGCTAAAATTTTTGTTTTTTTTCCCTTCATGCCTCCGAGAACTTCATTTTAATCACAACCTTAAAGACATATTTTTCTTTGTCACCGTTCCAACATTTTTTGATTCCTTTCAACTTGAGTATTATGATGATTTTTTTTCGTCTTTTCCTTCATTTGTCTCTTAATCAATCTTTTACACTCTTTCTTCATTCTCTCAAACTTTCTAATGTTGTATTGTATCTGTAATATTTTTTTCTCTTTCATCTCTCCCTTCCTACTCAATTATTTGTCATTCTCTTAATAAGTTCATCTTTGTTTCATTTCTCCTTCTAACTTGCTTTTGTAGCTTGGGGTTCCCTTTAATAGGGCAACCCTCACCTCCAAACCATGGATCTATTGAATTGCATGAATGGTGAATAGGTTCTAGCATGCATAAAGGTTAGGTCACGTGCTTTGCTTTTGTGAGTTTTGTTCGCTGACCACCAAAAATCAAAATGTTGATGTTTGAATGAATTATTTATTATTATTTTTTTTATGTTTTTGCTTTTGTGGTTCACTCATTTTGCTTTGGGCTTCCTTTTTTGTATTGCCTTTTTGTTCTTTGAAGTCCCTAACTTTTGGTTGTATTCTTATATTTTTTAGGCATTTTAAATGATTCATAGTTTTTGATACGAGTCATTTGATCGATATTTTTTTTTGCTTGTGCTTAATACTCTCTTGATTACCTATTTTCAATTAGGTGACTATCAATCGTCAAAGTGAGCTTAGCTCAATGGTAATTGGCATCTTCTCTCGACCAAAAAGTCAGAGGTTCGAATCCCTCACTCCAAATGTTGTTGAACTCAAAAAAAAAATTAGGTGACTATCAATCTCTTTCAAGACAGGTATTATTTATCTCCTTATGCCTTGCTTTTCATTTAGGTGATATCAATTTATTTTATTAGCTTACTTTTCAATTTCTTTTGGTCCCTACCCTACCATATGCTCTCTCTAAAATGGTGTGTTAATTGTTATCAAAATCTTAGTTTTTATGTTCTCTTTTAGATGGTCTATTTCTTTTTATTTTTCTTCAAGATTTTAATGAATGCAAGTGTTGTTGTTCTATTAGTTTATTATTAAAGAAGGAAAGTGAATTTCTCAAATAAAGGCTAGTAGAATTTGGTTACTCTAATGCAATTTTAGTTTTGACAATTAATGAATGCAGGTGTTGTTCTATTCATGTTTGATATTCATGGGATGCATTCAACATCTGTTTATCTTTCATGTAGTTTTTTACTTAGAACTTCACCTATACATTGAATAAATAGATTGGTTTGTCTTGTTTCATTCTCATTTAACACATGTAACCTTCTTTTTAATTTGACCTACTTGTAACATGTTTGAACTTCAATAATTGCATGATTGTCTTAATTCTTTGTTTTTTTGATTCATTGATGTTCTTTATCTATCTTTTCTAGTGAAGGGTAGCCAACCACGACTTGTAAGACTAAGAGTCCGTAGCAGACATATTTTGCTTGCTTTGAAAAATGTTGATGGAACTCTCTTGTATGGAGAAAGCCCTTAGGTCTATTCAGGACCATGGTAGATTAATCTATAGATTCTAGCATATGAAATTACAAGCTTGAATAAAGAGTAGGCGTTTGTTGCTAACTTTGATCCTTGGGAGTCTTTTCTTTTATTAGTAATGCATGTTTGTAGTTATACTTATTTACTGGCTTTACTTATTGTCCTATTTGGAAGCCTTGTCTTTGGTTTTTCAAGTTACTTTTGTTGTATGCCATTCCACTTTTATTTTTATTTTGTCTTAAAAGGAAAGCATGCTCAAGTTTAAGAACTTAATCCATGTTAGATATATGTAAAATTTTGCTTACCTTCAACTTCTATCTTGTCTTCCAATATTTTGCATAATAATTCTTTTGCAAGTAACTTATAATTTTTTAAGTTTTAGTATATTTGAGATTTGAAGAAGTATATGTACTTAGTGTCATGAAATACTAGATCTATTATGTTTTCGTTACTTGCCTTTTTGTTGTTATATTTTGTTATCCTCTTGCCCTATCACATATCAATCTAATCCAATCAAGAGAAGACCATAAATCTATTTATTAATTTGAATACATTAGAGTTAAATTGTGTTTATTTGTAAAATAAACTTAAAATTTACAATATTTATTTCTTTTTGGAGTTGAATGAAATGACACACTCTTCATACTAATGAGATAGGATTTGCAATGGTTATGTTTATCAATCTTATGAACAGTGTGTTATGAATATGAACATGCTTTAAATATATGCATTTATTTTATCTTTGATATGTAATCAAATTTATGCATGTTGTTTTGCATTCATTTATCTTACCCGTTGAAAACAAAATAATGCAACTAATAAAAACTCTATTATCAAAAAAAAAAAAAAAATTAAAGTAGACATTTTAAAAGTTTGAGGAGGAGACCAAAATTAGATTTGAACCAATATTATTATATCTATTAAAAAATAAAATGCAAAATTTTATGTTTCACAATAAAAAAATTTTGGTCTATGAGAATTGAATTTATTAGAAATCAAATTCAAACTTTAGGTATTCAATGTGTCTCTTTTGAAACCTCACACTATAGCGAAGAGGGATAGTTTTAAAAATTTAGAACTAAAGAGAAATTAAGTTCAAATTTCAGGACGAGGAATGTATTTTACCCAAATTTCTAACTTGGATCCCTTCAAGAAATTCAATATTCCCTTCTACTACTAGAAAAATCTTCAACAATTGTTTCGAAATGTGTATAAACTGATCATGAAAGTATTCCATTCAGGGCCCAACAACATGGAGAATGTTTTGTTCTGATGGGGAAGAGCACGAAAGGCAAAGCGAGAGAGCTTGGAGATGCTGCAAATAGTGGACGAGAAAGCAGGCTTTTTTCTTTTTTTTCCTATCTTTACATGATCGTGATGCCTTTCTTAATATGAACGAAGATATTGTTAAGTTGTTAACAAATTCTAACTTTCTACTACTTATAGGCTAATCATGTCATGGTTTTAGGGCAAACCTTCTTCATGTGAGAGGTGAGCAACAATTGAATTCATGAATTTTTTGCAAAACTTATTAGAAGGGCGGAGAGGAAAAATTACTAGAACCTTTCATCAATGTAATTCCCCCACTTTCAAAGAAAACAATTTTAAGTATGATATAATCACTTTTAAAAGAAAAACAAAAGTATAATATGATTTTTTGAATCAGACTAAATTGTAAACTGAGGAATCAAATGTTGAAAAGTTTACTTGATGTAACTGCAAAGTCAGTTTTAGGCCTCAATCAAATAAGATGTGAGGTTTATCTCTTGATAGTGCACCCAAATCTCTACTTATTTAAGAAATTAATGAATTTTTATCCAAGTCTTTTACTACAAATTTTGAGATTAAATTACTATATGGTTTGTCTAAAGTCAAATTAGATTTATTTTTCTGTATATTTATAAACTCCATCCTTTTGTAGTTTAAAATATTTGAAAATTGTATATTTTACCACTTCAATCGTTTTTGCACACATTTGATGAATCTCATTCAAGATTACTTTCAGTTATTAAGCAAAAAAATTAAAGTATGTTGTTCTTTTATACGATTTCTTAAAGCAACTCGTACTAGATAGTGGATATAAAGGAGGTTAATGATCGAGGAGCAATAGAAAAAGTTTTGTCATAAGATTCAAAAATTGATGAGAACCACCACTAAAGATTAGGAGCTACAATCTACTTGGCAATGTTCAAGTTCCAGGACCTTAAGGTCTCATATAGGGGGAAAACTAGCCTTCCTTCATTTACTAGATTTCATATAGCCAAAACCATTTGAAAATTTTACTTGAATTTTGTTGCTCTTTTTGCCACCGTTACAACATTAACCATGAGCATGGCTATTTTTAGTGGACCGATACCTCCAGGTACGGGGGTAATTGCTGAAGCGACTTTTTTAGCTTCTTCAAAGCAAACACCTTGAACTAACTTGAGCCCATGAGGATCCTGTTACATATGAAAACAAGTTTATTAGCCATATAGAAGAAATGAATGTTGCAAGAACGATATAAATGCATTTGCTCACCTCAACTATATGAAATCCGGCGTCAATGACAATGGTACCAGGCTTTATCCAATTGCCTTTTACCATGTTAGCCCTCTCAACATCTACTATCAAAATATCTCCTTCTCTTGTTTTCTCTCTTAGGGACTCATCGTCCATGTCATGTTCAAGCACGATAAGATCCTCATCAACAAGCTCCTACACAATAAGATAAAAGATTTTGGATTAAACTAACTTGATAGCCAAAATCTACAAAAATTTAAAAAAAAATGGTGAATTTTAAAATTAGATAGAAGTGAAAACTTACGTGAATCAAATTAGGAGTCAACGATGTCAATTTATTGTCGCTCAATACCACAATTTTCTTGTTAATTAAGCTCAACTCATACGTGCTCAACAACTCTTGAAATCCTCTAACCGTGCATGGCATAAACATAAGAGGCTTGTAGTTCATAATACGAAGGATATTTAATGGATGACGTCCTTCTACATCTTTCTCAAGTTTAAGTTCCTCATACATGGGTAGGTCGTATGCATGCTGTAAAACCAACCAAGACAATATAAATTAGCAAGAAAAATAATAATACTTAAAGGTTATATATTAGATTTATTTTTTTCAAAAGGCTAAGAAGTAACTGAACCGTAGATAGAGGCGGCGTGATTACAATGCCATGAATGGTAGGATCGTAGGCGTAGTTGTATATGTGGTGGAGTAGTCATTTTTCTGGAATATTCTTCGAAAAATGTGCCTCGAAAAATCGAATGCCAATAGATTGGCAAACTTTTTGCGTTTGGTTCAGGAATATTTTATACTCTGCGATTTCTTCTGCTCCTACAGATATCATGGCTAATGCGGGTGTAACGCCAGTTGCATCCTTGAATGTATTAATTTCAACCAATAGCTTTTTGAGAATACATTGGGCGGAAAAATTTCCATCCAATATTCTTGCCAAAGCTGAAATCAAAGAAGGTGTCTAAAGTCATATGATGATCTTATCTAAGACATGAAAATCAATCTTTAGAGAAAAAATAAAAGAAATAGATCATTCAACAACACAATAATTTTATATTTGGCGTTTGTTGAAATCAATTTAAAGTCTAACATTTCTAATTAGGCTGATAGATACACAAGAATCAATCTCAACAATTATTGGCCAAATGCCCATTTATACGCCAATTTATTGGCAAAAAACTGAGTGTTTATAGAGTGTTTACAGTTTATAGGAAAAGGGAAAGGAAGTGAACAGAGAGTTTATAACATTTCTAATTGGGTTATAAAGAGAGTGTTTATAACATTTCTAAACAGAGTGTTTATAACATTTCTAATTGGGTTATAAACAGAGTGTTTACAGTTTACAGTTTATAGAGTGTTTTAATGGCCAAAAACAGAGTATTTATAGTTTATAGGAAAAGGGGAAGAAAATGAACTGGTAAAAGGAAAAAAAATTCCATAAATTACAAATAAAAAATGAAAAAATAAAATGTATAAGAATCAAATCAAACATACCAGAAATTACTGTGGAAGCTCGAATACAGTTGTAGCCATTGGAGCTCCGGAGCCGTGTTCCATATGTCCAACTGTTGACGCTCAAGGCCATTGTAGAGAGGAGTTTTTTTTTTCTTTCACACAATAGAAACAAGAAGAAGAAGGCCAGAACAAGAAGAAGCGTAAGCAGCTCGGAACAAAGAACTTTGATTGCAGATATGGAATATGGTGAGAGGAAGAAGAATAGAGAAGTACGAAAATGATGGGTCCCACATTCTTTTCTTTTCTTTTTCCTTTTTAAAAAAAAAAAAAAATCTCCAATGTAATTATTTATTTTTAAAAAATCAATTATGTGTTCAAGACCTTCTATTTTAATATTAATTACTACTCCTAATTAACACTTTATCATTTTATTTTATATTTTATTGTTAATTTATTATTGGATTGAACTTAAATTTAGAAACAATAATTTATTATTGGAATTTATATATGTGCGCACGCTCGCATGTGCGCTTTTGTTTGCAAAATAAAAACCAGATTAAGAAATTTGTCAACCTTAACATAAAGCAATTAGTTATTTGACCATTTCAATTATTGACGACGAGTTCACTTTTAGGAAATTGTCATATAATAATGAGCTGTCCTTAATAATCATTTATATTCTAAATATATATTTTTGTTTCTCGATTGATTGTATTGAAAAAAAAAAGGTGCAATTTTATACGGTGTTCAACTCAAGAGCCCAGCGAGACCACCTACAATTTTTAGCAGATTTTTATGATTGTGTGGAGCTATAATTGAATTTATCGATAATTTATCATTGTCCTTAAGTTTTTTAATTGGAGATGGAAGTCATAAAAGCATAAATTGTCCTGCCTCAAGCCTAAGGTATTTTTCAACTTGTTCGTGTTTTTGCTGCATAAATAACATACAGACTCTTTTTTTCCCCCTATTGTCATGACTATGAGTCACCTCTCTTTCTCTTTACTTTACGAATTGCAAAAAGAACAATGAGTTAATAATCATATGTGGTGTAGTTGTTCATGAAAGAGATATTGAGGAAGATGTGAGCAATCAACGCACAACTCAACGACCAACACAACAAACTCCAATTCAGCAGTCCTTGAATTTGGCACCAATCTGATATTCGAATTTTGTTTGAGATCCAATTTTAGTGAGTTCCTGTTGAAAACGTTCAGTTCTATATTATTATTTGCTTCTTATCGTGTAGTTGATTGTCACATGTGGCCTCATTTTCTAGTCTATTGTGTTTTTGATGTTAGAGATTTATTGTATTTGCTATGCTTAACTTCTGGTAACCATTTGGTGTATTAATTTTTGGAATTCTAATATCTCAGAGCAGTTGAGTAAGTTGGTTTCTCTACCTCTGGGGTTAAAGTTGAATCCATCCTTTTTGTTACCTAATATAATATGATTTGCTGTGCATTGGTTTAATTTTTAAAAGTTATTCATTTCATCCAACATTAGATTTGGGTCAACAATTTAAATGATTGCACAAATGTATGAAAGATATTCATATTATCAAACTATTGGAAAGCACACTAGCCAAACAATTCCACCAAAATTCTAGGATTAGACATCAGCATAGAATGATCTTATGATTGCAAGATTTAAGTTGCTTGTATTTTCATTTCTTGGTCTTATTAAAGTAAAATATCAGAATCGTGATTATGTCACCTTCCATTGAAGCTCAAGGTTCTATTTAAAATTTTCATTTGATTTGTTTCTGGAGAGGTGAAATCCTTTTCATTTCCTTTTTTACTATATATACTTTTTGGATTAATGTTGTCTTCTCTATCAATTTCAATCACTTTTTGATTGACAATGTTCATTTTGATACGACATCCTACCTAAATTAAAAATGGTCTACATTATAGATAGATTGTGTATCATAATGAAATGTAATGGATTTGGTTGGACAACTATTTAGACTGTGTTAAATACTAATGACTTAAAATGATCACTAATGAGGTCTTTAACAAGCTTGTCTTTGTACTACTTAATAATTTTCTTCATATAATATGTGTTTCCTTATTCATGGAAGATATAATATTTATTTTCTAGGAGTAGAGTTCTAATTTAGCTTCAGTTTTAGATGCATTCTTTAATTATAAAGTGTCTGATTATTTTATCTTTTTAATTTTGAAATGAAGATGGATATGCTAAATACCATCTATATTCATGATAGTTACAAGTGTATAATTAAAAATGACCAAGGATTCTTGATCTTGTAAGTTCTTTTTTACTATTGCTTGATTGTTAGTTGACTTATTTTTTATTTTTTATTTTCAATTGCTTATGACTAGTATTATTGGCCTTAGTGGCAAATAACTTGAAATGACTCTCCCTCTTCTTAGTTAACATTTTGTAAGGTGACTTGTGGATGTGTGATAGGAGTCACTGCAGCCTTGAGAGTTCCAGTTGGTGGTGTATAATTTTCATTGGAAGAAGTAACGTCTTGGTAAACATTTTTCTTCCTTGTAAATGCTATGGCTTCAATGTTGACTTATATGGTGGTTCAGTGTTGTTTTTCCCCTCTGTAAATTTATGAGCACCATAAAATGAATGTTAACATGCACTAGAAGATGTTACTCGTATCTTCTCCAAATTGTTTTGAACTAATTTGGATTCATTGGAATGCACTGAGAAATGCATGTGTTACTTAGAAGTTGACCTATGTACAACATATCACCTTTTTCTACATAAAAGCGAGTGAACATTAAGAAAGAGTAATAGCATAAACTTTTTAATAACCCAATCTTTTATTAGGGTCATTTTAAGAGACTCAACTTTGGAAACCCAATAGATAGAACCATTTTATTTAGATAAAATCACAAATACGAAAAAAGATAGAAAATGCCTTGATTGTAGAGACCATGTGTTTGTTATATGGATTAAGAATAAAAGAACAAACATTACTGTGCCTATCATCCTCCAATCATTTACTTTCTCCTACCAGACCATCTTGTAGAAGAGCATAATAACATACTTGTAATGGAGGATCAATGTCCATATAGAGCCCAAATTTTTAATGGCTTTAATAAGCTTCCATAGAAGTTGCTTTACATCATCTACTTTCATGTGTAATTGATGTGAAGATCCTAGTGAATTAGAATTAGAAACTCTTTAAGTATGTGAACTCTTAATTCTCAAATACTAAAACCTTCAAATCAGTTCAATTTCAACCCTAAGGATTAGGTTAGACATGAATTGCCTTAAGATTAAAGCTCTTGAACCAATGCACAAGTTCCTTGCCTAAGAGTCAAACACTTTACAAGATAGGATGATCAATTCTACTTGAATGTTTTTGGCATGCAACTCAACACATGAATTGCAAAATTCAAGCTTTCTGGGCTAAACTTGAAGGAAAAAGTGCTAACGCTAAAATTCAATTCATCGTATAAACCTCCCATGTACAACCTAATGTCGAAGTTTTAGATAGCCTCCCAAAACCCTAAATGTCACGTCATCAATCATAGCAAAATGACAAAAAAAAAACCCGTACTTAATGTCATAAAAAGGATAAAATTGAAAAAGCAAGAAAATTACATCAAAATTATTAATTAAAATATGACTAATAATTTAATGTCTTTGACAGTTCACATTAGTAATTTTGACCATGTAAGAGATTTTCCTTGGTACTTCACTTGTATAAATACATGTACTGCATTATTATTCATTTGGTTTAGTTTTGTAAGTTTGTTATCATCCCTTAATTTTGTTATTATAGTGGCAAGTATTTATTTTATTATTATTTTTTAAGTTCTTGTTTTAAGGAGTTGAAAGTGAATACGTTTTGGAGTTCTATTATTAACTAAGATGGATGTATAATTTGAATTAGTTTTACTATGTAAAATATGAAGATCCAAATGAAGTTAGGAAGGTTGTGGTGGAGGCATCATTTGATAGACCTTGATAGTATGAGGTTTGTGGCATATTTTGTTGAATTCTTGGAATTTTACTACTTTCACATATTTTGTTGGCAGACGTAAATGGATGCATGTGTTTAGGCTACGAACATGACCTAATTTTGAACCCACATTAATTTAGTAAAGAAAGGGAGAATGTGTGCAAGGAGTGATTAGTTAGCCAATGAATTGTCTTTGAAATTGGGTTATATATTGCTACTTACTCAAATGCTTGCTTATCATTATTATCTTGCGCACAAGGTCTCTAGACCTTCTTTTTTGAATTGTTTTTGTTTCTCTATCTCTAATTATTTTTTATTTTTGTATAAACTCTATTTTAAAATTTGTTCTCCTTTCATTCAGTCATCCAAGAAGTGTTCAAAGGTTAAATTTCATTCTTTTCAAGTTGATGAGAATAAATTGCTTTAGTTTATTTGATTTGGCTTTAATTTCTATGAATGTGATGTTTTAGCTGAAATTTTTGTTTTTTTTCCCTTCATGCCTCCGAGAACTTCGTTTCAATCACAACCTTAAAGACATATTTTTCTTTGTCACCTTTCCAACATTTTTTGATTCCTTTCAACTTGAGTATTATGATGATTTTTTTTCGTCTTTTCCTTCATTTGTCTCTTAATCAATCTTTTACACTCTTTCTTCATTCTCTCAAACTTTCTAATGTTGTATTGTATCTGTAATATTTTTTGCTCTTTCATCTCTCCCTTCCTACTCAATTATTTGTCATTCTCTTAATAAGTTCATCTTTGTTTCATTTCTCCTTCTAACTTGCTTTTGTAGCTTGGGGTTCCCTTTAATAGGGCAACCCTCACCTCCAAACCATGGATCTATTGAATTGCATGAATGGTGAATAGGTTCTAGCACGCATAAAGGTTAGGTCACGTGCTTTGCTTTTGTGAGTTTTGTTCGCTGACCACCAAAAATCAAAATGTTGATGTTTGAATGAATTATTTATTTTTCTTTTTATGTTTTTGCTTTTGTGGTTCACTCATTTTGCTTTGGGCTTCCTTTTTTGTATTGCCTTTTTGTTCTTTCAAGTCCCTAGCTAACTTTTGGTTGTATTCTTATATTTTTTAGGCATTTTAAATGATTCATAGTTTTTGATATGAGTCATTTGATCGACATTTTTTTTGCTTGTGCTTAATACTCTCTTGATTGCCTATTTTCAATTAGGTGACTATCAATCGTCTAAGTGAGCTTAGCTCAGTGGTAATTGGCATCTTCTCTCGACCAAAAAGTCAGAGGTTCAAATCCCTCACTCCAAATGTTGTTGAACTCAAAAAAAAAAATAGGTGACTATCAATCTCTTTCAAGACAGGTATTATTTATCTCCTTATGCCTTGCTTTTCATTTAGGTGACTATCAATTTATTTTATTAGCTTACTTTTAAATTTCTTTTGGTCCCTACCCTACCATATGCTCTCTCTAAAATGGTGTGTTAATTGTTATCAAAATCTTATTTCTTATGTTCTCTTTTAGATGGTCTATTTCTTTTTATTTTTCTTCAAGATTTTAATGAATGCAAGTGTTGTTGTTCTATTAATTTATTATTAAAGAAGGAAAGTGAGTTTCTCAAATAAAGGCTAGTAGAATTTGCTTACTCTAATGCAATTTTAGTTTTGACAATTAATGAATGCAAGTGTTGTTCTATTCATGGCATGCATTCAACATCTGTTTATCTTTCATGTAGTTTTTTACTCAGAACTTCACCTATACATTGAATAAAAAGATTGGGTTGTCTTGTTTCATTCTCATTTAACACATGTATCCTTCTTTTAATTTGACCTGCTTGTAACATGTTTGAACTTCAATAATTGTATGATTGTCTTAATTCTTCGTTTTTTTGATTCATTGATGTTCTTTATCTATCTTTTCTAGTGAAGGGTAGCCAACCACGACTTGTAAGACTAAGAGTCCGTAGCAGACATATTTTGCTTGCTTTTTAAAATGTTGATGGAACTCTCTTGTCTGGAGAAAGCCCTTAGGTTTATTGAGGACCATGGTAGATTAATCTATAGATTCTAGCATATGAAATTACAAGCTTGAATAAAGAGTAGGCGTTTGTTGCTAACTTTGATCCTTGGGAGTCTTTTCTTTTATTAGTAATGCATGTTTGTAGTTATACTTATTTACTGGCTTTACTTATTGTCCTATTTGGAAGCCTTGTCTTTGGTTTTTCAAGTTACTTTTGTTGTATGCCATTCCACTTTTATTTTTATTTTGTCTTAAAAGGAAAGCATGCTCAAGTTTAAGAACTTAATCCATGTTAGGTATATATGTAAAATTTTGCTTACCTTCAACTTCTATCTTGTCTTCCAATATTTTGCATAATAATTCTTTTGCAAGTAACTTATAATTTTTTAAGTTTTAGTATATTTGAGATTTGAAGAAGTATATGTACTTAGTGTCTTGAAATACTAGATCTATTATGTTTTCATTACTTGCCTTTTTGTTGTTATATTTTGTTATCCTCTTGCCCTATCACATATCAATCTAATCCAATCAAGAGACGACCATAAATCTATTGATTAATTTGAATACATTAGAGTTAAATTTTGTTTATTTGTAAAATAAACTTAAAATTTACAATATTTATTTCTTTTTGGAGTTGAATGAAATAACACACTCTTCCTACTAATGAGATAGGATTTGCAATGGTTATGTTTATCAATCTTATGAACAGTGTGTTATGAATATGAACATGCTTTAAATATATGCATTTATTTTATCTTTGATATGTAATCAAATTTATGTATGTTGTTTTGCATTCATTTATCTTACCCGTTGAAAACAAAATAATGCAACTAATAAAAACTCTATTATCAAAAATAAATAAATTAAAGTAGACATTTTAAAAGTTTGAGGAGGAGACCAAAATTAGATTTGAACCAATATTATTATATCTATTAAAAAATAAAATGCAAAATTTTATGTTTCACAATAAAAAATTTTGGTTTATGAGAATTGAATTTATTAGAAATCAAATTCAAACTTTAGGTATTCAATGTGTCTCTTTTGAAACCTCACACTATAGCGAAGAGGGATAGTTTTAAAATTTTAGAACTAAAGAGAAATTAAGTTCAAATTTCAGGACGAGGAATGTATTTTACCCAAATTTCTAACTTGGATCCCTTCAAGAAATTCAATATTCCCTTCTGCTACCAGAAAAATCTTCAACAATTGTTTCGAAATGTGTATAAACTGATCATGAAAGTATTCCATTCAGGGCCCAACATGGAGAATGTTCTATTCTGATGGGGAAGAGCACGAAAGGCAAAGCGAGAGAACTTAGAGATGCTGCAAATAGTGGACGAGAAAGCAGGCTTTTTTTTTTTTCCCCTATCTTTACATGATTGTGATGCCTTTCTTAATATGAACGAAGATATTGTTAAGTTGTTAACAAATTCTAACTTTCTACTACTTATAGGCTAATCATGTCATGGTTTTAGGGCAAACCTTCTTCATGTGAGAGGTGAGCAACAATTGAATTCATGAATTTTTTGCAAAACTTATTAGAAGGGCGGAGAGGAAAAATTAGTAGAACCTTTCATCAATGTAATTCCCCCACTTTCAAAGAAAACAGTTTTAGGGCATGTTTGAGAATGATTTTAGAAATAGTGATTTTAGCACAATTGATTTGTTTATAATTGATTTATGAAAAGTGATTTTCATATAATCATTTTAATGTTTGGTTCTATACTTTTAATAGTGATTTTCATACAATTAAAAGTGACTTTCAATGATTAAGGGCATTTTTTAGAGTGACTTTAAAATAAGTATTTTAAGCTAAGTGATTTAATTATAATTAATTTTGTAAAAGTTTTAGTTATAAATCATTTTAATAGTTGGTTCCACTCTTGTAAAAGTGATTTAAATTTAATTAAAAATATTTTTTAAAACGATTAATGTTTATTTTTAAATGTGATTTTAGAATCATCAAATTACTAAAAAGAGTATTACATTCGAAATAAAAAAAAAATTAGAAGGTGGTAGAAAAAAGTTATACCAAGAGAACTAAAAAATTAAGAGAGAAAAAAATAAAGCTAGAGAAAATTAAAGTTTCAAAGAGAAATACATGTTAAAGACATGGAGGGATAGAAATTTTAGAGAGATCGGACAAAAAAATTAGAGAGAAAAATTTAATAGAGAGCAAAAAAATCGAAAGATAGAGAAACAAATTTAGAGAGATATACAAATTTTTTTGAAGAGAATGATAAAAATTTTAGGGAGAAAAACTTTAATGAGAACAAAAAAAGTTCAAAGTCAGGGACAAAAATCTCAAGAGCAAAAAGTTATAGCAAGAGGTCAAAGATAAGAAAGAAAAAAGTTAAAGAGATACAAAAATTATAGAGAGTTAAAATCATTGGAGAGAAAAAAAAAGTGAGAAAATGAATAAGAATGTTAAAAAGAGAATAAAGTAAGAGATGACATTATAAAAACTTTAGAGAGAGAAAATTTGACATTTTTTAAATAATGATGGATGACCTCAATGATGACGGTTTTGAGAATACATGCTTTTTGATGGAGATTAATGAATTTTTATAAAAGATGACGGGTTTTACCCGTCACAGAAAGTAAGATTGTTTTAAAATATGAAATAATAGTCATTTTAAAGACAAAATCACTTGGGAATCACCTCCCAAGTGATTGACCTGGAATCACTTAAAGTGATTTTGGATGTTTCCAAAATCACTTTCTTATCATTGCCAAACATCACAATTTTGAAGGAGAATTGATTTTGGGCATGTTAAAAGTGATTTTAGGCATTCTAAAATCACTCCCAAACATGCCCTTAAGTATGATATAATCACTTTCAAAAGAAAAACAAAAGTATAATATGATTTTTTGAATCAGACTAAATTGTAAACTCAGGAATCAAATGATGAAAAGTTTACTTGATGTAACTGCAAAGTCAGTTTTAGGCCTCAATCAAATAAGATGTGAGGTTTATCTCTTGATAGTGCACCCAAATCTCTACTTATTTAAGAAATTAATGAATTTTTATCCAAGTCTTTTACTACAAATTTTGAGATTAAATTACTATATGGTTTGTCTAAAGTCAAATTAGATGTATTTTTCTGTATATTTACAAACTCCATCCTTTTGTAGTTTAAAATATTTGAAAATTGTATATTTTACCACTTCAATCGTTTTTGCACACATTTGATGAATCTCATTCAAGATTATTTTCAGTTATTAAGCAAAAAAAATTAAAGTATGTTGTTCTTTTATACGATTTCTTAAACCTACTTGTACTAGATAGTGGATATAGAGGAGGTTAATGATCGAGGAGCAATAGAAAAAGTTTTGTCATAAGATTCAAAAATTGATGAGAACCACCACTAAAGATTAGGAACTACAATCTACTTGGCAATGTTCAAGTTCTAGGACCATAAGGTCTCATATAGAGGGGAAAACTAACATTCCTTCATTTACAAGATTTCATATAGCCAAAACCATTTGAAAATTTTACTTGAATTTTGTTGCTCTTTTTGCCGCCGTTACAACATTAACCATGAGCATGGCTATTTTTAGTGGACCGATACCTCCACGTACGGGGGTAAATGTTGAAGCGACTTTTTTAGCTTCTACAAAGCAAACACCTTGAACTAACTTGAGCCCATGAGGATCTTGTTACATATGAAAACAAGTTTATTAGCCATATAGAAGAAATGAATGTTACAAGATCGATATAAATGCATTTGCTCACCTCAACTATATAAAATCCGGCGTCAACGACAATGGCACCAGGCTTTATCCAATTGCCTTTTACCATGTTAGCCCTCTCAACATCTACTATCAAAACATCTCCTTCTCTCGTTTTCTCTCTTAGGGACTCATCGTCCATGTCATGTTCAAGCACGATAGGATCCTCATCAACAAGCTCCTACACAATAAGATAAAAGATTTTGGATTAAACTAACTTGATAGCCAAAATCTACAAAAATTTAAAAAAAAAATGGTGAATTTTAAAATTAGATAGAAGTGAAAACTTATGTGAATCAAATTAGGAGTCAACGATGTCAATTTATTGTCGCTCAATACCACAATTTTCTTGTTAATTAAGCTCAACTCATACGTGCTCAACAACTCTTGAAATCCTCTAACCGTGCATGGCATAAACATAGGAGGCTTGTAGTTCATAATACGAAGGATATTTAATGGATGACGTCCTTCTACATCCTTCTCAAGTTTAAGTTCCTCATACATGGGTAGGTCGTATGCATGCTGTAAAACCAACCAAGACAATATAAATTAGCAAGAAAAATAATAATACTTAAAGGTTATATATTAGATTTATTTTTTTCAAAAGGCTAAGAAGTAACCGAACCGTAGATAGAGGCGGCGTGATTACAATGCCATGCATGGTAGGATCGTAGGTGTAGTTGTACATGTGGTGGAGTAGTCGTTTTTCTGGAATATTCTTCGACAAATGTGCCTCGAAAAATCGAATGCCAATAGATTGGCAAACTTTTTGCGTTTGATTCAGGAATATTTTATACTCGGCGATTTCTTCCGCTCCTACAGATATCATGGCTAATGCGGGAGTAACGCCAGTTGCATCCTTGAATGTGTTAATTTCAACCGATAGCTTTTTGAGAATACATTGGGCGGAAAAATTTCCATCCAATATTCTTGCCGAAGATGAAATCAAAGAAGGTGTCTAAAGTCATATGATGATCTTATCTAAGACATGAAAATCAATCTTTAAGGCAAAAATAAAAGAAATAGAGCATTCAACAACACAATAATTTTATATTTGGCGTTTGTTGAAATCAAATTAAAGTCTAACATATCTAATTAGGCTGATAGATACACAAGAATCAATCTCAACAATTATTGGCCAAATGCCCATTTATACGCCAGTTTATTGGCCAAAAACAGAGTGTTTATAGAGTGTTTACAGTTTATAGGAAAAGGGAAAGGAAGTGAACAGAGAGTTTATAACATTTCTAATTGGGTTATAAAGAGAGTGTTTATAACATTTTTAAACAGAGTGTTTATAACATTTCTAATTGGGTTATAAACAGAGTGTTTACAGTTTACAGTTCAATAGAGTGTTTTAATGGCCAAAAACAGAGTATTTATAGTTTATAGGAAAAGGGAAAGGAAATGAACTGGTAAAAGGAAAAAAAATTCCAGAAGGGTTATAGACAGAGTGTTTACAGTTTACAGTTTATAGAGTGTTTTAATGGCCAAAAACAGAGTATTAAATCCGGCGTCAACGACAATGGCACCAGGCTTTATCCAATTGCCTTTTACCATGTTAGCCCTCTCAACATCTACTATCAAAACATCTCCTTCTCTCGTTTTCTCTCTTAGGGACTCATCGTCCATGTCATGTTCAAGCACGATAGGATCCTCATCAACAAGCTCCTACACAATAAGATAAAAGATTTTGGATTAAACTAACTTGATAGCCAAAATCCACAAAAACTTAAAAAAAAATGGTGAATTTTAAAATTAGATAGAAGTGAAAACTTACGTGAATCAAATTAGGAGTCAACGATGTCAATTTATTGTCGCTCAATACCACAATTTTCTTGTTAATTAAGCTCAACTCATACGTGCTCAACAACTCTTGAAATCCTCTAACCGTGCATGGCATAAACATAGGAGGCTTGTAGTTCATAATACGAAGGATATTTAATGGATGACGTCCTTCTACATCTTTCTCAAGTTTAAGTTCCTCATACATGGGTAGGTCGTATGCATGCTGTAAAACCAACCAAGACAATATAAATTAGCAAGAAAAATAATAATACTTAAAGGTTATATATTAGATTTATTTTTTTCAAAAGGCTAAGAAGTAACCGAACCGTAGATAGAGGCGGCGTGATTACAATGCCATGCATGGTAGGATCGTAGGTGTAGTTGTACATGTGGTGGAGTAGTCGTTTTTCTGGAATATTCTTCGACAAATGTGCCTCGAAAAATCGAATGCCAATAGATTGGCAAACTTTTTGCGTTTGATTCAGGAATATTTTATACTCGGCGATTTCTTCCGCTCCTACAGATATCATGGCTAATGCGGGAGTAACGCCAGTTGCATCCTTGAATGTGTTAATTTCAACCGATAGCTTTTTGAGAATACATTGGGCCGAAAAATTTCCATCCAATATTCTTGCCGAAGATGAAATCAAAGAAGGTGTCTAAAGTCATATGATGATCTTATCTAAGACATGAAAATCAATCTTTAAGGCAAAAATAAAAGAAATAGAGCATTCAACAACACAATAATTTTATATTTGGCGTTTGTTGAAATCAAATTAAAGTCTAACATATCTAATTAGGCTGATAGATACACAAGAATCAATCTCAACAATTATTGGCCAAATGCCCATTTATACGCCAGTTTATTGGCCAAAAACAGAGTGTTTATAGAGTGTTTACAGTTTATAGGAAAAGGGAAAGGAAGTGAACAGAGAGTTTATAACATTTCTAATTGGGTTATAAAGAGAGTGTTTATAACATTTCTAAACAGAGTGTTTATAACATTTCTAATTGGGTTATAAACAGAGTGTTTACAGTTTACAGTTCAATAGAGTGTTTTAATGGCCAAAAACAGAGTATTTATAGTTTATAGGAAAAGGGAAAGGAAATGAACTGGTAAAAGGAAAAAAAATTCCAGAAGGGTTATAGACAGAGTGTTTACAGTTTACAGTTTATAGAGTGTTTTAATGGCCAAAAACAGAGTATTAAATCCGGCGTCAACGACAATGGCACCAGGCTTTATCCAATTGCCTTTTACCATGTTAGCCCTCTCAACATCTACTATCAAAACATCTCCTTCTCTCGTTTTCTCTCTTAGGGACTCATCGTCCATGTCATGTTCAAGCACGATAGGATCCTCATCAACAAGCTCCTACACAATAAGATAAAAGATTTTGGATTAAACTAACTTGATAGCCAAAATCCACAAAAATTTAAAAAAAAATGGTGAATTTTAAAATTAGATAGAAGTGAAAACTTACGTGAATCAAATTAGGAGTCAACGATGTCAATTTATTGTCGCTCAATACCACAATTTTCTTGTTAATTAAGCTCAACTCATACGTGCTCAACAACTCTTGAAATCCTCTAACCGTGCATGGCATAAACATAGGAGGCTTGTAGTTCATAATACGAAGGATATTTAATGGATGACGTCCTTCTACATCTTTCTCAAGTTTAAGTTCCTCATACATGGGTAGGTCGTATGCATGCTGTAAAACCAACCAAGACAATATAAATTAGCAAGAAAAATAATAATACTTAAAGGTTATATATTAGATTTATTTTTTTCAAAAGGCTAAGAAGTAACCGAACCGTAGATAGAGGCGGCGTGATTACAATGCCATGCATGGTAGGATCGTAGGTGTAGTTGTACATGTGGTGGAGTAGTCGTTTTTCTGGAATATTCTTCGACAAATGTGCCTCGAAAAATCGAATGCCAATAGATTGGCAAACTTTTTGCGTTTGATTCAGGAATATTTTATACTCGGCGATTTCTTCCGCTCCTACAGATATCATGGCTAATGCGGGAGTAACGCCAGTTGCATCCTTGAATGTGTTAATTTCAACCGATAGCTTTTTGAGAATACATTGGGCCGAAAAATTTCCATCCAATATTCTTGCCGAAGCTGAAATCAAAGAAGGTGTCTAAAGTCATATGATGATCTTATCTAAGACATGAAAATCAATCTTTAGGGCAAAAATAAAAGAAATAGAGCATTCAACAACACAATAATTTTATATTTTGCGTTTGTTGAAATCAAATTAAAGTCTAACATATCTAATTAGGCTGATAGATACACAAGAATCAATCTCAACAATTATTGGCCAAATGCCCATTTATACGCCAGTTTATTGGTCAAAAACAGAGTGTTTATAGAGTGTTTACAGTTTATAGGAAAAGGGAAAGGAAGTGAACAGAGAGTTTATAACATTTCTAATTGGGTTATAAAGAGAGTGTTTATAACATTTCTAAACAGAGTGTTTATAACATTTCTAATTGGGTTATAAACAGAGTGTTTACAGATTACAGTTTATAGAGTGTTTTAATGGCCAAAAACAGAGTATTTATAGTTTATAGGAAAAGGGAAAGGAAATGAACTGGTAAAAGGAAAAAAAATTCCAGAAGCGTTATAAACAGAATGTTTACAGTTTACAGTTTATAGTAAAGAAGTATTTCTGAAGGCTTTAAAATCTTTGAAAATAGTATTATAAGCCTTTAAAAATAATAAAAACCTTCGAAAAAGATAATTGACAATAAATAATTATCGATAAATAATTTGACAATTTTTGAAGACATGTGACCTTTGAAAAATAATAATTTTCGAAGGTTAACGTGACCTTTGAAAAATATTAATTTTCGAAGGTTAATGTGACCTTTGAAAAATATTAATTTTCGAAGGTTAACAAATCTTTGAAAAAAACTTTTTCGACGGATTCTATTTCGACACTTTTCAAAGGTTAAATTAACCTTTGAAAAAAGATTTATCGAAGGTATATTAAGTGTTTTTTCGAAGGTTGTGACCTTCGAAAATAGTCAACTTTCTTGTAGTGATATATTTTAAATACGTTGTTGCCAAAGGTTATTTTAGAACATTAAAAAAAAAAATGCATGATGCAATGCATGTGAGAGCTAACTAACTAGTACATATACATTACGATAATTAAATTAATTTTAGATATATTTTTGATATGTGATTTATAGTTTTTATTAATGTAACATTTAGTACACGTTTATGAAGAAAATAAAATTGTGCAAGAGAAACATAAACTATGTAAAGTATTTTGGTCTAAATTAATATATATGCAATGCAATGCATGCAATAATACATGAACAAAAATAATTGAAAGTCTAATGCATGCATGATGCATGGGGGATAATGATACTTGTCAAAGTACTAGTAATAGTATTGATTTTGTAAATATAATTATTCAAATCAAAATCTCAACAAATTAGTGTGTAAATAAAATGGATATTTGATTTTATTTTATCTCTCAAAATTTCTTTGATTTTCGTTCTATTTTCAAAAGTGACTGAAAATTGCCTAGTTTGGAAGAACATTCCAAGTCTTGTAAGTCTATGACATAACTATATGAGTAAATTTTTTTTTTCAGACTTGAGTTCTCTCCTTGCAGTATCTCTTGAATGAATTAATGAAATGGTGAGTTAATTGTTGATATTTAATTATTTTCTTAAACTCCTTTAGGCTTTAGGTTTGGTGGTGTTGTATCTCTTCTTGTGTATCTTCCTAGGGTCTTTAATTTTAATTTTACATATTTTCATAGCATCCCAACCCCTGAATTATTATTGGATAATTTTATGGAACAAAATCCACTCAAGCCTAGGGAGAGTTGTAATTAAACTAGTGAAACCAACAAAATCAATTGGGTCCACTCTAATCATTTTTGTCAAGTTGAAAAAGTTCATCTCACAGTTTTATTTATTTATTTATTATTATTATTATTGTTATTATGAAAGGATCTTAACCGTACCATATGTTTAGTAAAAACTATAATTTATTTAAAATCACTTTTCAATTTACTCCATAAAATCATGAAGATGTAAACTTTTCTAAAAATTGGTCATCTACTCTAACAAAATTTTAAAATTTTCAATTCTATCAAAAAAAAAAAAAAACATAAAAAGTAATAATTCTAAACATATGGAATAATAATCTATTTTTGAAATGTTCTGTTATATATATATATATATATCAAAGTGGTGATCCATTTGTATGATAAGGACATGGTAGTGAATAAAAATGACAATGGAAATCCAAATATCCAAATGGTCCTTTCATTCTCTCTCCTATCATCTATCTGCATGCATATGCAGCTTTTTATTCTTTCTAGAAGTTTTGGTTTTCTACTTCCTTCCAACTTCCACAGTCCTAAAAAATAAAAATTAGCTCACAACTATTGTTCCCCCCCTCACAAGAGCTTTTTAGTTCCCACCCTGGAGTATCAGACTATATATTATATACAGTTTGTATTAGTTTTCTTTTCTTGCTGCAACCACTTCAGCCTGGCTGAAATTATATCAACAGAAAACAACCAGAGTGAAACTAACCGAAAGAATTAACAATTTTCCCAAAAAAAAAAAAAAAAAAAAATGACCAAAGGTTGTTACCTTAAATTTTACCCTAATTAAACTTTCAATCTATATTAAAATTGGTGAGTTTTAGCAAAGGTTGTTGTTATTCAATAGTTAATGTGTGCAAAACTTGATGATATTGAAATTAATGAATTTACAGAGAACTTTTACATTAATTTTTGTTAAAATTAGTTGGTGAATTAGTGAAAATTGAATAGAGGGTAGAAATTGTAGGCTTTAACCAAGCCCAGGGTCTAATTTAATTTGAAGAAACTTTGAAAATTGAGGGTGAAAATTGGATGCAAAATAAAATGGCAACAAGTTTAATTAAGGGTAAAAATTGAATTAATTTTCTGTTATTCCTTTTTTGTTCTGTATTGTTTGAGTTTTTAACTCTTCCTTACCGATCTGTCAATTAAGTAAGTAATTTCACATCTAAAATTAATATTAAGTTTTGAAGTATACACAAAGGTTAGGTGGTTCATGTATAAATTATAATTTGGGTTGACTCATATAATTCCATTAATTAGAGTTAGCTTGGACATTCTAATTTCAGAAAAAAGTGTTAGCTTGGACATTCTAATTTCAGAAAAAAGTACTGCCACTTCATTTCCTTTCTCTCTCTGTTTGTTGCTTTCAAAATTATGTCTTTTGTCGGTGGCCACTACCCATTTTATCTCATATCCTATCATCTTTCTTGTTCCATTGGAAGAGGTAACTATTTCAAAACCGTTTGCAGCAGCAACAGGAACTGAATGGGTAGCCTTTTCAGTTTAGGTGATTTTTTGTTTTAATTTAATTTTCCTTTTTTTCCAATCCCCTCCTCCAATATGACAAATATATATATATATATATATATATATATATATATATATATATTTTGTTGCCAAAAGCTTTTATTTGTCTTCTCGTCCTTCTCGCATGCAAATATTATTATTATAATCATGTCTATGTATTTTACTATCTATCTCTAGCTAATTTCCCTTCTCATTATTAATATCTAACTTTACTTTTTTTGAATCATCATTCATTACTTCTTTCCTTACCAATACCAATACTAATTAAATTTAATCCATCTTAATTATTATATTATTATTATTATTATTCATCCCTTTTCAAAATTTACTCTCTTCACACCTTTTTATTTCAAACTTTTATTACAATTTTATTCCATCTACTTTTAATTTTCTGTCGTCTATACGTACTACTTAATATATACATCCCTCTACTTTCAATTTCCCTTTTCACCTATTCAACACATTTTCTTTTTAAATTCACAAACCTACTACACACAAATTTCAATTTTCTTTCTAATACATCCATTATTACTCAAAACAAAACAATAATAATAACAATAATTTTATAAGATTTTTATGTTAATTTAAGACGGTTGTTCATTCATTAATCGTATAAGATTTTTATCTTAATTAAGACTGTCCTATCACTTAATTTTAATTTAAATATTTTATGGTCACGTTAACAATAATTTTGTTTTTGGCTATCATTTTTTTTGTAAAATTTTACTTATTTATTAGCAATTTATCCTACTTGGCAATCTACCAACATTTTTTTAACTTCTAACCAAATATCTAAAATTGTTGACTGTACATTTATAAAATAATAATAATAATAATAAATAAACTATACTTTAGATTTTTTTAAAAAATATTTTTAAGTTACGTTTTTCCAATTAAAATAAAAAACCAAGTGTGTTTTCTTAATGTTACTTTTCCTATATATAAAATAAAGATAATTAAAGGTTTCTACAAAATAAATAAATTGATAATTTGATTTATTTTTTTTTTTAGAAAAACAATAAGGATTGAGAATGTGAAAATTGATGTTAATTTTATATAAATTATTTAAATATAGCAAATGAAATATTAAATAATTTTGTGTAAGGCGTGCATTTAATTTTAAGAAATAAAACATGCATGTTTATATATTAATTTAGACCGACTACTTTACATAATTTATGTTTCTCCTCCACAATTTTATTTTCTTCATAAACGTACCAAATGCTTTTTTTTTTTTTTTTTTTTGCGAAGATAGAGGTATTACTGCAGACTGTACATTTATAAAATAATAATAATAATAATAAATAAACTATACTTTAGATTTTTTTAAAAAATATTTTTAAGTTACGTTTTTCCAATTAAAATAAAAAACCAAGTGTGTTTTCTTAATGTTACTTTTCCTATATATAAAATAAGGATAATTAAAGGTTTCTACAAAATAAATAAATTGATAATTTGATTTATTTTTTTTTTAGAAAAACAATAAGGATTGAGAATGTAAAAATTGATGTTAATTTTATATAAATTATTTAAATATAGCAAATGAAATATTAAATAATTTTGTGTAAGGCGTGCATTTAATTTTAAGAAATAAAACATGCATGTTTATATATTAATTTAGACCGACTACTTTACATAATTTATGTTTCTCCTCCACAATTTTATTTTCTTCATAAACGTACCAAATGCTTTTTTTTTTTTTTTTTTTTTTTTGCGAAGATAGAGGTATTACTGCAAAAGAGAGAAGACCTCATAGCTAGCCCGAGGTTAGTGAGAAGCCACATCCGCTTGAATAACATAAAGGATAGACTTAGGAGAGCGAGCAACCAACCAATGGAGTTGAAGGTTACGTTCTTTTCCAAATATGATATATGGAAGCACACCAGGCAAACCTCCAAACTCGACGACAACGACGTCTTTCTTACTCACTTGGCAAGTCCAGTCTAACTCAATTGTCCAAAAAGAAATTCGATGGTGGGAGCCTCCCCAAGACAACACACTACCCCACACTGCACGACTAAGAGGGCACTCAAAGAATAAATGATCCCTTGATTCTATAGAAGACGAATACAGTAAGCAATCAGTAAGGATAGAGCAATCTCATCTATAAAGACGGTCCCTGGTGAAATATCATTCTAAATGTTACATTAATAAAAATATAAATTACATCTCAAAAGCCAAAGATAATTCATACAAAACTTATAATACATATCTAAAATTAATTATTGCAATTTATATGTACTAGTCGTTAGTTCCCTCTCGCATGCATTGTCTCATGCATGTTTTGTTTTTTTTAGAATTTTTTTATGTTCTAAAATAACCTTTGGCGATAAAATATATGTATATCAGTATATGATTGATTTTGAAATTAAATTAAATTATTATTATTTTTTTCAATAAGAATAAATTACAGTATCATATGTAAAAAAAAATAAAACAATAAAAGAAGAAATATGAAAGAATGCGAATATGTAATAAGTTTCAAATAATTTACCCTTGTACGTACTTAGAAAAGGCGATTAAGCAATTTCAACCTCGGCCTTTCAATTTCATAAGCCAAATGATGGAACAAGTGAGAAAATTTATGATTATTCATTTTTTAAAATGATTATTCTTATAATTTTTATTCCTTAGAGATTGGACAGTCGATGGAAATATCGATATCTCATTGTTGCAACGTGATCACGATGCAGAGTAGCCGACGTCCTCTTTTAAGGGTCTTTTTTAAAACAGGTTAAGCTTGGGAGTCGTTTGTGTGTATGGAATGTATTAGCACCCTAGCTACAACACCCGTTTAAAAAACGGTTACCACATTTTATCTTATATTATCCAATTATCTTAAAAATTGATTAAAGTCCACCAAATTTTATTTTATTTTAATTTAAATGTCTCATGTCTATTAATTCACATTTTGAAAATAAAACATGAATTAATGATTATGAGTGGCATAAAAGCCATTGAAAATATGAGAATTTATTTTGAATTCTCAAAATAATTTCCTTTAGCTCAAGAATATTAGGAAAATCAAATTCTTGATTTTCTAATCTCCATCTTTGGAGGTTTTTGTGAGAAATTTCATGTATTTAAGAAATTTTAAAAAAAAAATTCAAAAAAAGAACACTACTCAATCTCTTTATTTAAGAATAGTGATAGATTTGAAATTCAATTTTGTTTAAAAAAATATATTGTCTTGACTTTTAAAAAATTTATTTTAGTGAGGAATTTCATGTGTACATGGAATTTTAACCAAAAAAAAAAATCTATAAAGAGAACTATACTCTTCTCCAATGTGTTAAAAAAAAAAAAAGAGAAAATTACATTGTTTTAAAACAAATTTCTTACTTTAGAAAATTATTTAAAAGGAGACCATTTATTTATTATTTTACAAACTCATTTTAAAAGACAACTTATTTTTATTGCAAAAAAAAAAAAAAAAAACACTTGTCAAAAGTGATAGGAACTTAAAATGGGAATTGAGATCAAATTGTGGAAACTAAACAAACATGTCACGGTCAAAATGAAAATTAAACACATGTCGTGCTCAAATTAACAAATTACAAACCATAATTGTCAAATTCGAAATTAAACAACATGCTATGAACAAATTGAACATTAAACACACAATTATGGTTAAATCCGAAATTAAACCAACAATTATGGTCAAATTAGAAACAAATTGAACAGTAAACACACAATTATGGTTAAATTTGAAATTAAACCAAGGTCAAATTAGAAATTAAACGCACGGGGTTGAATTAGAATTAAACATCTATGGGTCAACTTGGAATTAAACACACATGGGTTAATTTGGGAATTAAACAAATAAGTTAAGGGTTGAATTGGAATTAAACATACACGGCTCAAATAAACACACAAGTTGAAGGCATATTGGGAATGTAGCACAAATATTAAGAGTGATAGTCTTAACTGAAAATCGATCAAACCGAACCGAACCAAACCGATCCAGTGGTTTGGTTCAATTTTTTAGAAGAAAATTGGACTTCTTGATTTCTGTTTTGGCACCTCGGTTCGGTTCGGTTTTTTAATGATTTTTTTCAGACGAAAACCGAACCGAACCAATATTTTTCCGGTTTTGCCAAAACAGAAATCAAGAAGTAAAATAGCCCTAAATCGAATCCTAATCTATTCTTGCACCGTTTCATCCGTTTTCTTTCAATTATTTTTAAAGTAACAAAATGAGATTATTAGCTCTATGAATTCTTATTGAGGTGTTGAGACATTTTGGGGCAAAAAATACTAAAATAGGGGTTGAAACCAGGAAGTAAAATAGCAAAAAATTTGTAAAAAAAAAAAATCAAGAACGGAACCGAAGAGGAACTGAACCAATGGACAATCGAATCGATGGTTTTGTCTTTTATTGGACATTGGTTCGGTTCCTCTCTTACTAAAATCGATCGGATCGGTTTGGTTCTTGATTTGGTCTAAAATTGATGAAAACCGAACTGGTATCACCCTAGTCAAAATGGAAGTTGAAGAGAACTTTCTCTATCCTTCCCCTCCCCCCTCATTCGCGAAGAAGAGGAAGAAGATGTTGGAGTTGGTCTCAACTGCGCCGTTTTCAAGTCGCCGGAGTTGGGGTCGGCGTTGCTACTGTGCACGCGTCATCGGAGGATCGAGTGGCATGTCGTTCGTCTGAATTTCTTTGTCGATTCTGTGGGTTCGAGTGTTGCACATTGTGGGTCTTGCCGCTAAAGGTGCTCATCAAAGAGTTGTGGTGGGAGTTGAGCGCCATTGTTACGCCGCCCTTTGAAGCCTCCGGCGGAGGTGACTGAAGTGGAGTCGGTGGTGGTTGGGAATGATGATGATGTTGGTTGAACTTGGAGGAAGAAGATGATGGAGAAGGTGGTGCTTCACGATTGGTAGAAGAGAGGAGAGAGAGCGGGGCCAAAGGTTAATGAGAGCTTTTACGAATAAATTTTCCCACTTTCCTTACCTTTGAATACTTCCATTTCTTCCCAAATTAACACTCCTTAAATTACTATGGTAAGTAAAGAAAGAAGGAGAGTGAGTGACAATGATGGAGAGATAATTGGGAGAAAGAAACGTGAGAGAGGGAGGAATGAGAAAATTAGGGAGAGATAAATGGGGATGAATACCAAAAGAGTTGGAAAAGAAATGGTTAGAAGATATTTCGAGGGAAAAAGAATGTTCATTTAAAATTCTTTTATCAAATCTTTTTATTTTAACCTTAAGCTCTTTTACTTTAACAAATACAAGAAATAATTAAGAAATAATAAAAATAAAAATAAGCCAGCCAAATACGTTATCTTTAATTGGCCCCTTTTTGTACATCCATTTAGAATTAAAAGGTGGACAAAGGAATAAATAAAGTATATGGACGGTAACAATTTTTTTTTTTATTTAATGATGGTAAAGGTCTTGATCCAGTAAAAATTTAACCACAATTTATGACTATGTTTAAAAGTAATGCACCTAAGCTTAATGTAGTCTTCAATTCAAACAAAATGGTAAAAAATATCGACCTTAGCTTCAGGGCTGGGTTCGAAAACATTAGACTTGGATAGATGCAAGCTTTTGACCTCGGCTCAAGGGATAGGTTCGAAAACATTGGATTTGGATAAACACAGTCTTCGACCTCAGTTCCAAGATTGAGTTCGAAAACATTAGAATTTGAGAAGACTTCGACCTCAGCTTTAGGGCTGGGTTCGAAAACACAGGGCTTCAACCTCGATTCTAGGACCGAGTTCGATTTAATCAGAATTTGGAAAGACTTTGACCTCAACTCTAGGGTTGGGTTTGAAAACACAGGCTTTGACCTAGATTTTAGGATCGGGTTTGATTTAACAAGAAATTGGGAAGACTTCGACCTCAGTTCTAAGACCGAGTTCAATTTAATCACAATTTGAGAAGATTTCAACCTCAGATCCAGGTCTGGGTTCGAAAAACACAGGCTTCGACCTCAACTTTAGGACCGGGTTCGATTTAACCAAAAGTTGAGAGGACTTCAACCTCAACTCCAGGGCTGGGTTCGAAAATACATGCTTCGACCTCAGTTCTAAAATCGGATTTGATTTAACCAAAATTTGAGAAGACTTCAACCTCAGCTACTAAGGTTGGGTTCGATTTAACCATAATTTAAGAAGACTTCGACCTCAATTCTAGGGCTGGGGTTTGAAAATACAGGTTTCGACCTCGGTTCTAGGACTGGATTTGATTTAACTGGAATTTAAGAAGACTTCGACCTCAGCTCCAGGGTTGGGTTCGAAAACGCAGGCTTTAACCTCGGTTTAGGATCAGGTTCGAACATAGAATTTTAGAAGACTTCGACCTCAGCTCTAGGATAGGTTCGAAAAGTGCAGGCTATAACCTCGATTCTAGGACCAAGTTTGATTTATCAAGATTTTGAGAAGACTTCAACCTCAGCTTAGGACTGGGTTCGAAGACAAGCTTCGACCTCGGTTTTAGGACCAGGTTTGAAAACAAAATTTCAGAACACTTAAACCTCAGCTCTAGGGCTAGGTTCGAAAAATGTAGGCTATAACCTCGGTTCTAGGACCGAGTTCGATTTAACAAGATTTTGAGAAGACTTTGACCTCAGCTCTAGGGCTGGGTTTGAAAACAGGCTTCGACCTCGGTTCTAAAACCAGGTTCAGTTTAGCAAGAATTTAAGAAGACTTTGACCTCAACTCTAGGGTTGGGTTCGAAAACACAAGCTTTGACCTCGGTTCTAGGACCAGGTTCGATTTAACTAGAAGAGAAAATAATTTCTATGACACTAAAAAGACAACAATTTTTATTTCAAAACTTTCTTGTCAAAATCAAACTTTAAAACATTGGAGTTCTTTTGAACACATTGAAAATTATCATGACTGAAGAATGCCTACATGCATGAAATGTGAGGGTTAATATGATATGAACCATCTTGAAATGATAAATAACACTCAAAAGAGGTTGTGTGTGGATAGGCCAATACAAGCTACAATATTCATGTAAGATGCCATGAATTATTTTTCATGAGAATAGCCTTTGTAAAATAGATACATGGGTACATTTGCCAAAGTGCATTTGCCCCAATGTCACGGATTGAACATGCCGATTGATACTAGACAATGATAATGCAAATAGTCCATGTATGATGACATATGTCCTAATTTTGCTTTCGCTCAGTCGATGAATTTGACTCTAAAGGTATGATGCAATGATGCACATGCATGCTAAGGGTAGATTAATGAGTGTCATGGATGCAACATATATTCATGATGACCTATTTTCACAATATAACCATGATATGAAAATGATTTTTTTCATGAGAAATAGTAATGTGAATGGTGTCGAATTTGATAAGGACAACGTACCTCCACATATCTCCACGATGGTATGATATTTTTCACTTTGGGCATGAGCCCTCATGGATATAAAAAATAAAAAAAATATTTTTATTTTTTATATCCAGTTTTGATTTTTCTGTTAATATTATCATAAAAAGTTGTCAAAAGGGCCGCAGTAAATAGAAAGAGCAAGGTGCAAAAAAAAAACCTGTGAAGAGAGAAAGAGAATGAAAAGTTTTTTTCTTTTTTCAATTAAAAAAAAATCCAGAAAACCGAAAACTGAATTGAAGTTGGATGCCTATTCCTTTCCTTGCCTATCATCCTCCTTGTTCCATTCTAAAGGGTAACTGTTATGCAGCTTTTTGAAAAAAAATATACAAAAATTCCAGACATCTCTCTCTTGTGAGAAAAGAGGGGTGAAACTACTGTCCAGATTTCAAGCTATTTTATTATATTTTTAAGTTAAAGATTTCAAGTTTGTTTTACCAATTAAAAAAAGAAAAAAGATTTTAAGTGTGGTTTCTTAATGTTACTTTTTTTTATATATAAAATAAGGATAATTGAAGGTTTCTACAAAAATAAATTGATAGTTTGATTTTTTTTTTTTTAGAAAACAATAAGGATTGAGAATGTGAAAATTGATGTTAATTTTATATAAATTATTTAAATATAGCAAATGAAAATGTTAATAATTTTGTGTAATGCATTTAATTTTAAAAATTAAAACTTGTGTATTTAAAAAGGTTAAAGAATGTCATAAAAAAGATTAAAGAAGGTTGAAAGATTATAATCTAATTACTCCTACCTAATCTGTATTTTTAATAAAAATTAAATACTTTTGACTTAGTTTTATTTGTTGAACTAATAAAGAAACTTAATTTTGTTTAACTTTAATTAATTAAATCTTTAAGGGGTCGTTTGTTTCATGGTAATCCAAGATTTTCATGGGATGGACATCTGGATTACGCCGTTTCTTTTGCAGTAATTTAAAATAGCCAGACATCTTGAGATTTTCAAGCATACTAGAATGTCCATATTGGAGGCATCCGAGAAGATTTTGATGCCTTCCTGATACATGGGTTTATATATCTACGTGTGTGTGCGCGCGCGCGCGTTTCATTTATATATAATATAAAGTTCATTTAAATTGTATAATATATAACTCAATTTATTTTCAATTGAAATTTAAAGTGAAATTTTATATTTATTTTACTTTTCCAATGATGATCACCTATTTTTTTTTTAAAAAAAAAATCACAAATTGATATTATTTCTCTCAAAATTTTCTTTATTTTGATAATGTATAGATATAATTCACTAACCATATATCTTCTCAAAATAAGTTTAAGTATTTCGAGTTAAAATCAAAATTAATATTTCATTCTAAATTTTTTATACAAATATTAAATCAATAAAATTAACATGTTTTATAAAATAACATATAAAATTAATATAAATTGAATGGATAAAAATAAAAGATTAAATAATTTAAGACAAAAATGTTAAATATACTCAAATTATATTAAATTAACATATAAATCATCTAAAAATAGGTAAGGGTATTTTTGGAACAATACATCATTTTGAAATATTTTCATACAAAAATCCTGCAAAACAAACATGGCTATCTAAATATTCACAGACATCTTTATAAATATTCTTGCAAAACAAACATGATAATCTAAAGGTACCGGAGATCTAAAATTTCGAGCATGTGAAGATGCCGTATTAGATTTTATCATTAAGTGGTTAAGTAGTTATTTATTTTTTTGGTTATTCTGTTGTATTTTTAGTTATGCTCACACTTGTATATACTAGTATATTTACCACGTGCAAATGCACGTGTATCTTTTAATTTTAAAATTAATTTAACTTTTAAATAATTTAGACAAAATGTTATACGTAAATTATTGTAAAACTAATTTGAATTAATTTGAGTATGTTTTTTTTTTTTTTACTGTACTCTAATTAAATACTTTTTATGTTTTCTTACTTAAATTAACATTTATTTATTAACTTAATCGAGGTTTGAATTCAATCATTATAAAGATTTTTTAAAATATCAAACTACTTTTTCAAAAGACTAAGTTTTTTTTTAAAAAAAAAATGCTATTTTCCCTTAAAAAATGTTAATAAATAAACAACATGTTTAAAAATATAAATAAATCCCAACACCTCTAGAGGACAAGGTGCTTGTATCAACAAACGCCACGTTCCTAGAGGAAGACCACATGAGAGATCATCGGCCTCGAAGTAGAATTGTATTGAGTGAACTTTCCAGGGAAGCTACAGATAAATCAACAAGAGTTGTTGATCAAGCTGGTCCTTCTCAAGAGTTGAGAATGCCTCGACGTAGTGAGAGAGTTGTGAGACAACCCGACCGTTACATGGGTTTGACAGAAACCCAGGTCGTCATACCAGATGATGGCATTGAGGATCCCTTGACCTATAAACATGCAATGAATGACATTGACAGAGACCAGTGGATTAAAGCCATGGACCTCGAAATGGAGTCTATATACTTCAATTCAGTCTGGGAACTTGTAGACCAACCAGATGGTGAAAGACCTATCGGTTGCAAGTGGATCTATAAGAGGAAATGAGACCAGGCCGGTAAGGTGCAAACCTTTAAGGCTCGACTTGTGGCAAAAGGTTATACCCAAAGGGAAGGGGTGGACTACGAAGAAACTTTTTCTCCTGTTGCCATGCTCAAGTTGATTAGAATACTCTTGTCCATTGTCGCATTTTATGATTATGAAATTTGACAAATGGATGTCAAGACAGCCTTTCTGAATGGCAATCTTGAAGAGAGTATCTATATGGCTCAACCAGAAGGGTTCATAGTTCAGGGTCAAGAGCAAAAGATTTGCAAGCTTGAACGATCCATTTATGGGTTGAAGCAAGCATCTAGATCCTGGAATATAAGGTTTGATACTACGATCAAATCTTATGGCTTTGAACAAAATATTGACGAACCTTGTGTCTACAAGAAGATAGTCAATATTGTTGTAGCTTTCTTAGTCTTATACGTAGACGATATCCTATTCATTGAGAATGATGTAGGATTTCTGATTGACGTTAGGCAATGGCTAGCGACCCAATTCCAAATGAAAGATTTAGGAAAGGCTCAGTTTGTTCTAGGGATCCAGATTGTAAGGGATCGTAAGAACAAATCGCTAGCACTGTCTCAGGCATCTTATATCGACAAGATGTTGATACGATATTCGATGTAGAATTCCAAGAAAGGTTTGTTACCTTTCAGGCATGGAATTCATTTGTCAAAGGAATAGTGTCCTAAGACACCTCAAGAAGTTGAGGACATGAGACGCATTCCCTATGCATTAGCAGTCGGTAGTCTGATGTATGCCATGTTATGTACCCGACCCGACATATGCTATGTAGTGGGAATTGTCAGCAGGTATTAGCCCAATCCGGGATATGATCATTGGACTGCCGTTAAAAATATCCTCAAGTATCTTAGGAGAACGAAGGACTATATGCTTGTGTATAGCTCAAAGGATTTGATCCTTAAAGGATACACTGACTTTGATTTTCAAATTGATAAAGATTCGAGGAAATCCACATCGGGATCAGTGTTCACTCTTAACGGAGGAGCAATAGTCTGGAGGAGTATAAAGCAAGGTTGTATTGCTGATTCCACCATGGAGGCTGAGTATGTAGCGGCTTGCGAAGCAGCAAAAGAGGCTGTATGGCTTAGGAAGTTCTTAACAGATTTGGAAGTCGTTCCAAATATGCATTTTCCCATCACCCTTTGTTGTGATAATAGTGGTGCAGTGGAAAATTCCAAAGAACCTAGAAGCCATAAGCGCGGAAAGCACATAGAGCGCAAATATCATCTTATCAGGGAGATTGTGCAATGAGGAGACGTGATTGTCACGCAGATCGCTTCGGAGCACAACATTGCTGATCCGTTTACAAAGTCCCTCACGGCTAAAGTGTTTGAGGGGCATCTAGTGAGTCTAGGACTACGGACTGTACAATAGGGCAGTGGGAGAAAAGCCATGGGTATGTGTGATACTCAAGTTTTCTCGCTCAGCATATTTGACTCCGTTGACGTTTTAGTCCAAGTGGGAGTTTGTTGGGTTTTATGTCCTAAAACTCGTGGTTTGTAAACTGAATGTATATTCTATTTTGCAATAAAGATGTTATTGAGGTTTATTCAGTAAAGGTGTTATTGAATAAAGTGAATTGCGTTTTTTTTCACCCAAATCCAATAAATTAAGAACCCTTGGCTATAGTATGTATACTTGAACTTCATGTGGAGACATGAATATGGATCAAGTTCGAGTTATAGCCAGAATGGTCTATAGTATAGGGATAGGGCTAGGTACCTTATCCTCGGGACACTATGGACGCGACCCACTTTGTATAGTACAAACGATGTGATCCTAAATTGTTCATGTGGAGACATATGAGTGGAGGCATCCTATGCAATGAGTTTGCATAAGACCGGACCGTGAAATAGTCACTTAGACTTTTTAACTCCGTTTACTGTCATAACTGACTATTTCATATGATGACCTAAGTAACTCGATCTTAATCCTGAGCACGCTATGAACTCCTGTTTATTCGGGACTATCCTTTGATTTGCATGGGTGAGAGTGGCCCGAGATTGTCGACTCAATAAGCCTCCCATTTTGGGGATAAGACCGGGTAGATAGCTGAGGACATAGTCCTGTGAGAAGGAATTCACTCCTACCCGATTTAGGGTTTAGTAGAGAGGTTGTTCTCTTAAGTGCTGACTTCGGGTCTTGAACAAGGGGCCACACCCTCTCATTGGCCTGAGAGGGATTCAGTTTGCTGGTTGAACCACAAACCAATTGTTCATTAGAGGATCAGTGGGACTTGAGGAACAAGAAGTAATTACAGGGGTAAAACGATTTATTAGACCCAGCTATAATTACGAACAACCTGTGAAGGGTCGACGTACTGATCATGGTTATATCAAGTGGACAGAAATATATCTACAGTGAGGAGAGTGCAGCCGTTGGGCTTTAGTGGAGTGTCCCGGCGGTTAACAAATGTTGATTAGCTTGGCTAAAGAGTTTGGCCGGTTAGTCTCGTATCGTTGAAGCTCATGATCTGTAGGTCCATTAGGTCGTCCTTGCTAGCTTAGACTAAGCCTTGTAATAGTATGAGAGAAAAGAATTTGAATTGTTTGAATTCAGTTTTTGGAGTAAACGTTAATTATATGCGATATACTTAACGTATCATATGAGGAAGAGAGATGGACATATTTAAAATGATTTAAAAATGGGTTCGGTCTAAGACATGAATAGGGATTCAAGTTCGAGAGGTCGGTTTTGAGATCGGAATTTGATTCGGTTATTTAATTAATATTTGATATTAAATTAAATTAAATAATTAATTAAATAAATTGTTTAATTAATTAATTAATAATCAATTTTGTTTAAAATTAATTTAGAATTAATTTTAAATTACAAAATTGAATTTCAAAGTGGGAAATGTTGAAGTTTGTGGTGGTTGTATGACTAACCTCTCTCAAACTCAAAATTCACCAAAATTGGACACCTCTTTAATGACTAACCTCCTTGCTTATGTGTTTACATGTTTAGCAAGCTTGATGAAGCTTGTTAATGGCTTTAATTAGCAATGAAACACAAGGGATTTGGAGATTGTTTTTTGAAAAAATTGCTGCAGATTTTTACAGACCTTTGCCATATCTCTCTCAAAATTCTCTCAAACTAGGATCCCACAATCCGTTCCAAGGCCCGATGATAGTAGGGAAGACACTAGAGGTGGTCTACGAATTGTTCGTGCTTAGAAATTTGCAACGGGTTTGGAGAATTTGAGCTTTAAAGGTGAGTTTTCTTATACTCTGTTTTTTCGGTTTTGAGCATGCTGTTTGTTTGATTAAATTGATGTAATTAGAGTGCTTAATATCCAAAATTGCTTCCGTTTTTGTGATATTAACTCTTTCAGAACGAAATTCAAGGATTCAATGTTTAACTAAAATTTAACAACTTACAACATTTAGATCAAAACAGAAGCTAGCTATAGAATAAACAATGAACAAAAACAGAGGAACACCGCTGAAAAAATGATAGAAAATCGTGATCTATGAACTGTGGGCGAGCAGAAAAAACCCAGCCACGTTTTGCTTCGTTTTTCCCATTTTTATAGGCATTGAGTTTAGGCTAAAAAATCTCTCAAATCTTGCAAAAATCTTCATAAATTTCAAAATTTCCTTAAATCTTGCATTTTCCAGATTTTCCATTTCAATTGCATTTCTATTGCATTGTTTTTCAGATCTGCCAAAATTTTTCAGAAATGCAATTGCATTTTCATTCTGGAATGCAATTGCATTTTGTGCTTGTTTTCCAGACTTGTTTTTCGAAGGAATGCAATTGCAATTGCATTTTTTTCTTCTTCACAAACTTGTTTTTCCGAAGAAATGCAATTGCATTTCCAAAATGGAATGCAATTGCATTTTTTGTACTTGCTCCAAACCTATACAAAAACAACAAATTGGTACAATTTCCAATCTCTTTTCAACTTCTTTCCTCTTTTTCATTACTCTAACAAGCTTTTATGAATTTATCTAATAAACACCATTTTTAGCTTGCTTGTCATACCACAAAACACACAAAAATGACAAGAACAACCTAGTTTAGGGTTAAATAATTCTCATAAATGAGAATTATCAGTCTTCCTAAGACTGAGCCTTATAAATACATTATACTAAAAAACAGCTAAAATCTTTGTAAGATTTTGCTACACGTACTAAAAAAATAGTTTAAATCTTCGTTGGACTGAGCCACGCAAATACCAGTTGAAATATTCGTCAAATTGAGTCTGCAAATACTATGTACTAAAAAATAAAATCTTGGCTGAGCTACACAAATACTTTGTACTAACAAAATAAATCTTTTGGTGGGAATAGGATATTCTAGGAACACCAACTTGGCAAGAAAACAACTTCTCCTTGCTCCACTCTTGCAAAAAATTATTGGAAAATAAAATTATGCTAAAATACCTTGTATTTGAAGATCTTTAATGGTGTTATCAAACAATTGTCATTCCATCTTCAACTCTAAGACAATCATCATCATGCGAAGATAGTTGTAATTACACATATAGAACCAAACCAATATTTTCAATTTGAAAAATTGGAACCAACATCCATTATTGAACCAAACGAATTTTCCACAATGCCCAGAACAAAAAGAAACACACCCATTCTCAAAAACTCATTCATTTGAAACGATAACCATCATTCTAAAAAACTCGCCAATTGTTCTTCTCTTCCCTAGAGTTTCAGAGGTCTCTGTCGTTCAAGCTAAAAGAACACAAGAGTTTTGAAGATTGTTCATCGATTCTTCTTCTCCGTTCCATCAAAAGGTAAAAAATATTTTGTAGTTAGCTTTAGTGATAAACCATTGCTACAACATGGGAGGTCTTTTCCTCCCGATCATGGGAAGAGCGGTTTCTAGGTTTGAAACCTTTGAGGCCTTACTGGTGGGAACTATAAAAGTTGATGCTATTGTCACGCCAAACATTATCTGTAGCAAGGACGCCAACTTTGGGTAACCAAGCTTCTGTAAATCAAGATGAATGCCCGACTTTTACAGGGGCGTTATTTTCTAAATTTTGGAAATTAAGTTTGAATAATTCTCATTAGGTATTTTGAATTTTGAGGTTAATTTGGATTTTGGAATGAGAAAAGGGGCATATTTGGAAATGAAGAGTTTGATGAAGGGCATTTTTGGAAAAGAAATAATTTGTTTAAAAAAAATGAAAAAAAATGAAAATGGTGGGCCCCTCTCTTTCTCTCATCATCTTCTCCTCCTTCTTCTCCCTCCCGTTTTGCTCCCTCTCCCTCTCCCAAAAGTCTCTCTCTCTCTCTCTCTCTCTCTCTCTCTCTCTCCTTCTCCCTCCCTCATCGCCGTTCCTATCAGCCACCACGAGCAGAGTCAAGCGCCGCCGCCGCAAGCCTTGCTCGATCCCGCGCCGCTGCTCGTTTCTGTAAATCGCCGTCCGCACGCCCATCTGCAGCTTGTGCTGATCTCTTGCGAGCTTTGCCACCAGCCAGCTCGATTTCCCGAGCGCCGTCCGTTCGTCGGAGTGCACGCTGTAGCCGCCACCACCTCCGTCTGCACCAGCTCGCCGCCGCTGCCTTTCTATTTTTTTTCTCTCTCCCTCTCGTGCGTGATCTGTACAGACAACAATTGGGTGTTGTTTCGGGGTTGATTTTCCAGCAAGTTATATGGTCGTTCAGTCAATTACGACCTCAGTTCGTAGTGTGTAAGTATCCCGAGTTTTGATTTCATTTTATTGTTTGACTATGTATGTGATTTGGAGTTTAGCCATGGTATTTGGGCAAAGATCAAGCTCGTAAATTATTTATTCGGCTTAGGTAAGTAATCATTTGGATTTAAGCCTCTTAAAGTTTTCTTATTTTGACTTTAATGTATGTTTGAGAATTTGTCTAATGTGAAAGTATGCTTGAATATTTGTGTTTTGAAGCATGTAATAGTTAGTGATCGGTGTGGAGGTTGTTTTGAGCTAAAAATGGCCTAATTATGTGACTATGATGGAAGTAGCGGCTTAAAGTTTCGAGTTATTATAGTTAGCTTGTGATGAACCTTAAAAGTTTGCTTAAGGTTGTAATTGTATGAGTTTGGGCGTGCTTGTGGTAACTTGTGGAAAATCATACTTGCCTAAACATGGTTATGGGGAGAATGGCGTGGTTAGCTAAAGTAATATGAGGATTATCGTGATGGGCTTATGATTGCCTGGAATCTTTGCTATTCTCGTTTAAGTTTTCAAGGATATAAGCAAATAAATGAATTTGATTATAGTTTTCCTCGTAAGCATAAATGTATGGATGGTTGTTTTAAACTGAATGTTCGTAGGTGTTGGTTTGTCTGAGGTGGTGGGTTAGCTACTGAATGCAAAATACTTGAGCTTTTAGATTGAATGGTTGGCTGAAGTTTACTTCTCTGGGTTTACTGGATTTGGTTAGCTGGCTATTTAGGATACCTTGGAAATGTTTAGTGTTCAGGTTTTGTGTGTTCAATATGGGCAGATGACTGGGCTCATTTATTATGTTTCAGACGGGTCCGAATGTGAGTGGAAGGATATTGGTTGACTGAATTCCAGTGTGTTTAGGGGACTGGATTCTGGATTAAATAATTGGAGGGAATATGCCGCTGGCACATGTATGGGCTATAGTTAAGCAAAGTCCTGATTTAGGAGTGTGGTATCGGGGCGAAAGTCCATACTTGAGATTCGTGTTAGTGATCTATGGTGCAAGGTCACAACGATGCAATTGTGGTTGTTTATGGAAGGTGGGCCTGGGTCATATGCTACGAATAACTTCTTAAAAAAAAGAGACGTGGGTCGTTTTAGGGCTGGCCTAGAAAGTAAGTAGCCTTTCGAATTGGTCCGTTATATATATATATATATATATATATATATATATGAGGCTTAAGACGTTGTAAATGTCGGAAAGGCTTGAGGGTTGCTTTCTCTCTTTGTATATGTGAATTAGGGGGTGATTTCCCCATTGTATGTGTTTGCAAACTTCGGGCCGGTTTGTGATTGTGATTTGGGCATGATGGATAAATGTGATATGGTAGATTGACCCTGGAGGCCCCAAAAGCATTGCGAAAGTACAAAAACCCGTTAGTTTAGTGCCACTTGCCCTTATGTCTATCCTGGACGAGTCTGTAATTTTAGGTTGATGTGATGAGGGTGAGGGTTGCTTCCTTCACCGACCTGTGTGCTTCACCGAGCTGTGTGCTTCACCGAGCTATGTGCTTCACTGAGCTGTGTGCTTCACCGAGCTGTGTGCTACCGTAGGGGTAATTCCCCGTTGTGTGTAGGCATGAGAATTGTTTTTTTTTTCTCACTGCAAATGTCAACCTAAGTTACAGGACTCGTAGGTAGTGCCCGAGTCCATCCCTTGGACTCGGGTTAGGGTGTGTGAGTTTTTAGTTTGCTGGATTGAACATTTAGCTATGTAATTGAAATGTGAGCACAAGCGTGAGTAAGGGTAGTTCTCTTCTTGGAATGTCTTCTTTAAACTTTGGACCTTTAAGTGGGCTACTTACTGAGTATGTTTATACTCATTCTTGCTACTTTGTTTGTTTTGCAGATTGTGCACATCCTCGAGGCGGGAGATGAGGGCGGTGACTTGACGAGGCTATGGAGACTCCTTTCCTTGTATTAGCTATTAGTTTTGAAATTTCGTTCTTTGTTGGTGTGTTGGTTTGTAAATCTTAAATATTCTTTAGTTTTTGTGTATTGATTAGAGTTCTTATGTTCTATTGTCTGTTGGTTGAGCTCAGCATTTTCTGTCGTAGTTTGTTGGATGCTGAGTGTTTTATCTGAGTTATAGAAGTGTTTTTCATTCTTTCCAGGTCTTTGAAAATTTTGGGTTTCTCATAGTTACGCCGCCATGCTACCGAAATTTCGAGCATGAGCATGGTAACTCAGTTGTACTTCCGCGTCTAGAGAGTTGATTGGGTTTAGGGTCGTTACACAAGATGATATCTGTACTTCTCAAGGAACAATTTTCTGAAGGCCCCCATATTATATCCTTCTGGGTGTTCGGTCAAGATCTCGTCCACGAGCTTTTGACAGTGACGTAATATCTCGCTTCTTGTTCTCTCTAGATACTTGCTTTTAGTCAAAGTTAATCAAACATATTATGTACAAGGTAGGATCATGAGTGATTGAACAAGAAATACACCAGCAGAAAACCTACATATACCTATAATTCGAGTAATATGTGATCAAAGGTTGTTAAACCTAAATAAGCAGAATAAAAATTACGATTGAATTAACTCTAAACTAGCTCGATAGCAAGTTGTGATTAATTGGAAAAAAAAAAGCTTCCTAGATATCATATCAATTGTATAAAAACGTGAAAATATAAAAAAAAAATTATAAATATCTAGTTAAACTTAGAAAGATAATTAAAAAATAAAAAGTTAAGATCCATAAAAATTAAGAGATTCGAAATTTAAATCTACACAAGATAATAACCTCAAATTTGAATTAGGAAGATATTTGATATACAATTTTAAATACGGTGTAAATTAGATACTATAGTAGGATGGTTGGGTAAACTTGTGGGTACGTAAAAATCAATAAGAAATAATAGTTTAACCCTAGTGCAAGTATACATTGTCGATGCAAGTAATATAAAATTGGAAGAACTTCAAAGTATCAATCCCATAGGGAATGAATTTTAACAAAAATTAAGAATAACAAGATTGTGTTCAAAGTACAACTTTGGTAACCAAAAATAAAAAGATTGTGGTGGGTTTTTGCTAGGAAGTAAAAAAAAAAAACAAAATAATGAAAAGCGGAATTCAAGTGCACTCATACCCTTTGGTGAGATTGCTATTCAATTGTCATAGCAATCAGACATTTTCACAGAAACGTTGTAAACTGAATCGACTCCTATTCAGTTTTGATTCAAAACGCCTAGGAGACTAAGTGATTGGACCTATGTCTATGCAATCGTACTTAGATAGTTAAGATCGCATTCTTGGTTTTGAGGAGCCCGTCCTATGTCTTGGATTAAGTGTAGCTTATGTCTAAGCTTTTATCTCATTGCTTTTGCGAAATCCATCTTCTTTTCAGTATTAGATTTGAACTTAAAAGCAATCCAAGTTGATCATTTAAGGATTCCAATAAAACATTAAGCTCAGTAAAAACAAACAACGCTCATGTTTAATGTCGATTGCTTTCGGTTTATTGACTAAGTCTTCTCACCTTAGGGCATTCATGTTCTTGCATCTCTAAGTGGATTTAGCTCATGGGTTAAAAATAAAGAAAAACAGAAAATGAATGGTAATGAAGTTCATAACTACACAACTGAAATAAAGAATTAAAAATAAAATAAGCTTCCAACTGATTCAATAAAACCTTGCGACAAGGAAATATTTCAAAATTGAAGTACTAATTAAAATAAGCAGAAGATAAACTACAGTTACTACCGAATGCTAAAATTAAAAGGAACTAGGATAAAAACAACAGTAGCAAAAATTGAAACTGAATGAGAATCAAACTAGACTCAAACTGTATTACAACAAAGAACAAGTAATTTTCAATAGCCTCTCTTTCCCTTTTCTTCAATCGAACTTACTCCAATCTTTTTCAAGGTGAAGTGGGTCTTAATAATCTTAGGTTTTCACCTAGATTGGACTGAGTATGGAGGAAAAAAGAGGATGAAGAAAAATGGACAACAAGATGAAGATAGAAAAGAACAGAAAAATGAGTTTCTTCCATGGAGGAATTCCACATTTTGCCTTTTCTTTCCTCCATTTTATACCCTTCAAGCATCTAGGTTTCTTCCTTAGTCACCAATAAACTGATTTTTCGAATTTTTCTTGAATTAATGATATTGATTGCATAAAATCTCTTAGATTGCTTGATTCTCGAAAATCTCGGATCTACCTTTCTTTGTCCGATTGCAGTAACAATTGATCAGCAATCGTGTGGCAATCATACCTTTTTGTCAAAACTGCAGTAAAAAATACTTTATTAGTGCAATTCTCTTCTTCTCCTTTCATTTTATTGTTTTAATTCACTTGGGTAAATTCATGCTGCTTTTCTTGGAATTTATAAGAATTTATGAAGAAAAAACCAGACATAACCTAAATTTATGAGCTAAAGAATTTTCAATTATGAGAATTATCATAGGAGGAGATTAGAAAATCTTGAAAATTAATTGGCACGAATTTTTCACGTGTGGCCATAAATCATGCATTTTACTATTTTTTTGACATTTTTCAAAATGCCACCTTTTATTTGGCCATACGATCATATTCTCCATGTTATTATTGTTGATCTTCAAGGTTTCATAACTTTGATGATCCACCCAATGTTTTGTAAAGAAATAAAAAATTTTATGACATGAAAATATAATAACTAAAGATACAAAATGGAAAAAAATAAAAAATGTTCTTCTTGCATGAGTGCCTAACTTGGAGAGAAGAGAGAGGAGAGAAGAGAGAGAGAGGTAGGAGTGAGGTGAGGTGAAACAAAAAGAGATAAGGAAGTTGTGGGCCCACAATGGAGAGTTGGAGTTAATAAATTGTGGGGCCTACAATGGGGGAGTTGGGGTAAGAGTTAAGAAGTTTATAGGCCCCCCAATTGAAGTTAAATTATACTTGGGCCAAACAAAGAGTTGAGAGATAAGGAGTTGGGAGAGTTACTCCACCCAAATCGTTAATCCAAACACCAATTAAGTGTTTAACTTGTAATCCCTACTAATTTTTCATGATATATGAAAATGACCAAAATACCATCACATTACCCCACTCACTGCCGCCCACTATTGGCGACCACTGCTGGTGATAACTCCGATGACCACTCCATCGATCCCTTCGATGACCTCCTCCGGAGACCACTGTTGCATTACCACTCTGGCAACAACTCTGACGACCAGCCGACAACCACTGTTGATGACAACTCAGACGACCACCTCCGGCGACCACATCGACGACAACTCTAGAGACCACTCTGATGGCTACCTCAACAATTCAACCACCCGAACAACCTGACCACCCTGACGATCCGACTACCTTGCAACCATTACCAACGACCACTCCGACGATCGATCACCTTGGTGACCCGATCACCCGATAACCCGACCACCCAACAACCACGACCAACGACCACCCGGTGACCACTCCGGTGACCACACCAGCTACCAGACACCTCAGCAACCCGACCACCCTGATGACCACTTTGACGATCACCCAAATGACTTGACCACCTAGCAAACCAACATTGGTGACCACTCGGTGACCACTCTGGCGACTCGACCATCCTAGTTACCTGATGGCCCAGATGTCTACTTCGACGATCACCTAGACGACCCGACCACTCCCAGCGACAACTCCGACGACCCGATGACCATTTCGGCAACCACCCCACCACCCCACCACCCTGGGCAACCACCACCGACGGCCACCTTAGCGACCTCTCTGGCGACTACTCTAGCGACAACTCTGGTGACAACTTCTACGAACCCTCCAGTGACATCCTTTGGCAGTGGCCGACCGTAATTAGCCGATCATACATATGAGTGTTTTAAATACAAATTTGAACTTATTAATTCATGATGTTTAATAGTATAGCCATCCTTCATAGTAATTTGACATTAGTATAAAAATTTTGAGTGTAGAACAAACCAAACAAACTTATGTATAAAAACACTTTTGAGAAAATGTAATCAAACATACGAGTGTTTTTATTTTAAATGATTTTTATAAAAAAAAATGTTTAAAAGAAAATGCATTTTTGAAAAACACTTTTTTTCACTGTGAAGCGAGCTTGTCAAGGGCTCGTCAAATTAAAATTTATAAACCGATCATAAGCTACTTGTAGCATTGAGTGGACTGGGTCGATCTCAGGGAACCGAATATTAATTTCTCAAGTTAAATTTGCAAAGGAGAAAGCAATTAAAAATGGGGGTTTTGTGTTTTTATAAATAAAATAAAACATAAACAATAAAGATAGAGATAGATCAAATCTTACCAAAATCCAATCCAAAGGTACGGTTATACTCAATTGCAAACATTGATCATAGGCATTCAAAATATTTAAACTTAACCATGCAAGTACTTGGTCAACTTATTAGGAAACCCCAAAAAGTGCAAATTCCCTAAATTCATTAACTCTAACGAACGTCAAGTTAACGCTAATTACCTAAACAATTTTGACGAACCGCTCCAAATTATTTAGATAAAGGCATTACGAACCTTGGAACGACCAAGACAACTAATCAGGTAAAACAACTTTCACCTAATTAAGAAGCTTCTTTAATTCCTAGAATTAAACATGCAAGCTATGCAATATAGAAACCCACAAAACATACACATGTGATAATCCTATTGCTACATGTTCATTCAACATGACAATTACGGATCATGATCATGATTAGCAATAAAATATGTAGAGTGATTAAGGCGTCAATTTAATCAAAATACATACTTATAAAATTAACACGAGAATTAAAGAATACTTGCAATTGAAAGAAAACTAAGTTAAGGTTCAAGCCTCACAATGTTGCAACTGATTACAACTGACCTCTGAACTGGAATCGCAGAGTTTAGCCGAGCATCGTGATAAAATTTGATACCATTATTGTCTAAGGAGAAAAGAGAAAATGAGTCTAAAAGCTCTCTAAAAACGTCTAGACCAAGAGGCCAAAAAGAGTCTAACCCTAAAGAGAAAAGTTGGTTAAATATGGCAGAGAAGCATCTAGACGCCTAGGACAGCGTCTAGACGCTGCACCCGCGAATAAGGAAAAAATCTGGCTGAATCAGGGTAGCGTCTCGACGCTACCAGCGTTTTGAGCAGTCTCTCCGCAGCGTCGAGCGAGCCTTGCCTCTTCAAGTTCCGGGCGTTTAGACGCTTAAAATAGCGTCTAGACGCTATTCCTGCGGTTCTCCAAGCTTGACATGATTGTGCAGCAGCGTCTCGACGCCGGCCCAAAACAGCGTCTAGACGCTCTGCACCCGACTCTCTTGGCTTGTATGGTCTCTCTTCTCCATTCAAATGCTCAAAATAGGTTCGAATGGCTTCCTTTTAACCCCGATTCATCCAAAGTCTTCCGATTGGCTCTGAATTTCTCAATTCCCTGCAAAATAGGCAAATAAGCACGTGAGGGCAACTAAACTAGCATGACATAAGCTGATAAAAGAGCACTATTACTGTGCTATCACACTGACAATCCAAACATGCCCAAAATCCACCTTTTATCTCCTCAAGTCCAAAGATGTATAATCATTACCTACAACTTGACACATGGTTGTAGTTGGGTGTGTAATTGGGTGAAAGGTTAAATTACAAATTTAGTCCATGAATTTTGATGTTTGTGTCTATTTGGTCCATGAACTTTTAAAATTACAAATTTAGTCCCTGAACTTTCATTTTTTTTAAAAAAAAATTCAGATCTACTAGACACAAAATTGAAATTTTAGGATTCCATTAGACAAAATTGAAATTTAAATCTAATAGATCAATTCATTTTTAAAAATTTCGAATTTGTCAAAGACCTATTAGACACAAAAATGAAAGTTTAGGGACTTATTAGATACAAAAATGAAAGTTCATGGACTTATTAGACACACAATTGAAAGTTTAGGGATCTATTAGACACTTTTAAAAGTTCATAGACCAAATAGATACAAACCTCAAAATTCAAGGACTAAACTTATAATTTAACCTGGGTGAAATAATTGTTTTTTTCTAAAATCGTATGTTAACTATTTATGTCCTATGGAGAGCCTTCTATGATCTGATAAAGGAAAATTCTTCTTAATTAGGGATATAAGAAGGGTGACACTCTAAAATTTGAAGGTAATTGCTTAAATTGAAAATTCGAGGGGTGTAATTAAAAGGAATTAAGGTGGTTTTTGTATAACTATGAGTAAATATGTAATAATTTGAAAAATAGAAAATAAAAAGGAAATGGATTTGGCATGGGCGCTCAGCCGGATAAGTCAAAATTCAAATTGGATAGACGTTGAATTTTTGAAAACCGATGAGAGAGAGAGAGAGAGAGAGAGAGACAGGGTGGGTGTTGGTAAAGGACAAGACAAGCGGCCAAGCACATGAGGTGATCTGCATTTACATTGCGGCTGATGCTGCTGTCGCTCATCTCTCTCTCTCTACAAATGGACAGCAGAATTGTCTTCCCCCTTATTCTTTTGTTTTGTTTTGTTTTGTTTTATTTTAATTTACTTTATAATGTTTTAAAATGCTTTAATAGAATGTTTTATATTTTTCTATGGGTGAATGTTTAAATTGACTTATAATGAGCTTACATAAAATAATAGTTTTTTTTTTGGATTTCTGCGTGAAATAATAGTTAGTGAATTGGTAGGTTTAAAACGTTAATTTTGTTTTTTGAAAAAATTTAAAACATTCAATTAAGTCTCTTAACAATTTTCAATTATATAATTCCTATTTGACTTGTAGTGATAAAATTGACTTGTCATGATTCTGGAGTTCTCATGATACCATACAAAGTAAGATGGCATAAATTTAAATGACCAATTAGACAACTTAAAAAAAAAAGAATTTTTAATTTCTTCCCAAAATTTATCCTCCAATTTTATAATCTATAATTCTTTAAATATTATTATTATTAATGTTCATTGGTGATTAATGAAAATTTTGGGAAAAATGTTATTTTTGCAATTAATTATTTTTCAATATTCTATATGTGTAATTACTTTTATAATAAATATATTTATAAATATTTTCAAAAATTAAGGCCCTATTTGATTTTTGATTTGAAAATTTGTTTTAAAAAACAAAGAATCATGTAGAAAACAAAAACAAATTCCTTAGGCCCCATTTGATAACTATTTGGTTTTTGATTTTTGATTTTTGAAAATTAAGCCTATAAATACTACTTCCACCTATGAGTTTTCATGTTTTGTTATCTACTTTTTACACATAATTTCAAAAACTAAGTCAAGTTTTGAAGACTAAAAAAAATAGTTTTCAAAAACTTGTTTTTGTTTGTGGCATTTGGCTAGAAACTCAAATGTTTCCTTAAGAAATATGGATACCATTATAGAGAAGATAAAAACCATGGTAGAGAAATTGTTTGAAACCAAGCATAATTTTCAAAAACCAAAAACTAAAAACTAAATATTATCAAATGGGGCCTTATTTTTACCATATCTGAAAACACGTTTGGTTCTAATTTAAATACTTTAAAATTGAATTCAAAATTTGAAAACTGTGTTTGATTGTGAATTTGAAAATGAAAGAAAAGATTGATATGTGTTTGGTAAAATCTCTTTTTTAAAATCATTTTTTAGTGATAAAAAATCAATTCTTTTTATATATGTAAAAAAACTAACATAACATAATTATTTCTTATTATAGTGATTGAATTTGAACTCATTGTAGTTGGCAAAAGAAGGAAATACGGTAGAAATTAGTGGGAGAGAGAATTTTGGTTTCTTGAAATACAGAGAGGATAAAATTTATAAGAATAAAAAACATCCTTTTTTGAAAAGGAAGGTAGGAAATTTTTTTAGAATTAATGTTTGTACAACGTTGATGGTATAATCAACCATAGATATGTGTAATAACTTTGATTTGTTCATCTTTGTTATTTGTGGTTTTTATAATTATTTTTTTGTCATAATAAATTGATGAGAGATTCACTTTGTAGATAGAAGTGAGCTTTGGATTTTAGAAGAAAAAAAAGGAGAAAATTGTGTAACATTGAATTTGTTGTTTGATAGAAACACGTTTTTTTTTTTGAAGAGTGTATCCCTTGTTTTCATAAATTTTGAAAAGAAAATTTAAAAACAAAGAAAACAACAATATGTTGTTTTTGAAAACATGCTATTTTAGGAGGTGTTTTCGAAAATTGTTTTTGAAAATAGTATACCAAACATGTTCCATTGTTTCCCTTGTATTTTTTTTTTAATTTTTGAAAACATAAAAAAGAAAACAAATCATGAACCAAACGGGGCCTAAGTTACCAATCTAAAATTTCCCCTAAGAAATAAAATGGACCAAATCCAGTTATTTAAACTTTTGGCTCTAGTTCTAGTTGAACCTAATGCTGGAGGGAAAACGTATGGAAATTTCAATGAGTAGCAACGATTCTCTAAAATATTTATAAACATGTAACTTTATACGAGTAATTATAAATATTCATATTTGTAAAAATAATTGCCGATTTAATTTGTTTAAAAAAAGAATGTATTAATCAATAATATGCCTACATATTGATTAACTATAATCACAAATATAATACACCTACACCCATATACTACTTAATTATAATAATAGAAATTAAGGATAATATACCTACACATTGATTGAATCACTAATTTACAAACAAATTGATTAACTAATTTACGCATTGATTAATGATAGAAAATTAATCGGAAGCAGTGGGATAGTCTGTGTAAAACCAAAGGAGAAAGGAGGGCTTAACGAGGCTTTATTAGCAAAACAGGTGTGGAGGATACTCCAGTGCCCTAATTTTCTAGCTTCTAGAGTTTTGAAGGGTCGATATTTCCATAACTCTGAGATCTTGCGGGCAGAGTTGAGTCATAATCCTTCATACACTTGGTGTAGTTTGATATGAAGAAGAGAATTACTTTTAAAGGGTATAAGCAGAAGAATTGGGAATGGTAAGGACACTTGGGTGTTTGGCTCACCTTGGGTACCTAGGGAAAAAAAAATTTCAAGATTCTCACGCCTAAACCTCATATGGATGGTGATCTAAGTATCAATGAGTTGATCTCTTTGAATGGAACGTGGGATCTATAGAAATTAAACGATATATTTGGCAGGAGGATGTGGATATAATCTGTTCTATTCCAATTTGCAAACAGCAGGTCCAGATAAGTGGATCTGGCATTATTCTCGAGATGGTGAGTTTTATACCAAAAGTGCATATGAAATGTACACAATTTTTTAACAGAGCCTTTGACTTCGGACGGAGCAGAAGAGCAAAAGTGGTGGAAAAAGTTATGGGGCTTGAAAATTCCGAACAAGATCAAGTTGTTTATGTGGAGAATATGACATAACATCATTCTTACAAATGATAACTTATGTTGAAGAAACATGCCAGTTGATCCATGGTGCGTGATGTGCCAAAAAGAGAAGGAATCTATACAACGAATACATGTTTACTGTGCAAAAGAGCGACCAAAATTTGGGAGATCATAAATCCTCGGATTAGAGAACTCTTTCTACTCAACCTCTCGATGACAGAGACTTTGGCTTTCCTCTCTGACGCTTTGACACTGGTGGATTTGGAGATTACCTACATTATATGTTGGGCAGGGTTGTTAGACCACAACCAAATGGCGCGGACAAACCAATTTCTCTGCTGGAGTTGAGGGTTGAGTGGATTTTGAACGACCATCTAGAAACTCAAGCAAAAGATCAATAGTCGATGTCTAACCTCAATCATTTTGAGTTTTTTGCTGACCCTCCAAAGTGGAAGCCCCTCAACGACAAATGTCCACAAGCTTAATGTGCATGCTTCTTGTCATCCCACTCTGAGCAAACCAGGGTTGGCTATGGTGATCAAAGATTTTCGTGATTCATTGATGGTGGCAACTTCTGATTTCCAACAGAGTCGTCTAGATTCCTTATCGACCAAAGCTCTTGCTCTCCTTCATGGTTTGAAGCCTGCAGATAGAAGTGGTATTGGAGATCCTTTGGTAAAATCTGATTCTAATAAGCTAGTAAAGGCTATCCACGCCCATGGTATGCGTTTTCCCCTCATGGTGCCCTTCTAGAAGAGATTAGAGAGTGGATGATAAAGCTTAAAATCAGGGGATTCAATTATATTCCAAGACAGATTAACAAGGTGGGCCACAATCTTGCAGCCCAAGCGATCATCTCAGTGAAAAATCATTCGTGGACTATAGACCCACCAGATTGGTTATGTTTGTTACTTTCTAATGATTTGTTGAATTGTAGTCCAATGGGTCTTTTTTCGTGTTAATGAAAGCATTTTTTCTTCAAAAAAAAAAAATCTAATCATTGAATACCTACACACATATTGATTAAGTGTAATAATTGCTAACATGAGCATAATTCAGTAGTAATTGATATTTCCTCATTCCCTCGAGGTTGGAGGTTCAAATCCCCATACTCCACATTTATTGTACTAAAAAAAGATTAAGTGTAAACACTAATATATCTATGGAAAAATTACACAAACCACTCCTGAACTATAGGGTTTGTAACAATTATACACCTGAACTTTTAATTTCATCAATTGCCCCCCCTTAGGTTAAATTTGGATGATGTAGGAGAAGGGCAAAATTGTCATTTGGAAAAAAGATTTGTCTCTTCCTCTTCTTCCTTTGCCTTCTTCTTCAACCTCCATTTCTCTCTCTCACTCCCTGCAAATTTAAACTCAAACCATTCCTATCTTTTTCTTATGCATCTCATTCAACAACATTCCCAATAAATCACTTTCATATGAACTACTCATTCTAATCTCCACAAAGTCCTTTCTGCTCTGTATTATCTCTATTAACATAGCCAATGTTGATGCGAGCAGTGGCGGGGTTGCAAAGGAGGCTGTAGGAGAAGGAGCTTCAGCAAGGGATGGTGTAGGGGTCGGCGAAGAAATTCCAGGAGGCGAGACATGACCAAGAGAGGATAGAAGATGGTTTGATGGTAGATTTGAAGGCCTTGAGGGTGGAGACATCGAAAGGGGAGGTGAGAGATTGAGCGACAGAGGAGAGAGAGATTTTCATGGCAGAGAGATTGTGGGGGAGAGAGGTTTTAGAATGAGAGATTTTATTTAATGGAGGAATGGAATGGTGAGGTTAAGAAGTGGGTTTTGAAATTTGAAGTGAAGAACCTTGAAAAAGATGGAAATGATTTTTTGAATTTGCAAGGAGTGAAAGAGAGAAATGGAGGTTGAAGAAGAAGACAAATGAAGAAAAGGAAGAAACAAATTTTTTTCCAAATGACAATTTTGCCCTTCCCCCACATCACTCAAATTTAACATAAGAGGTTGATTACAACACTTATCAAACTTTAGGGGGTAACTAATCAAATTAAAAGTTCATAATGTAATTATTACAAGCCCTATAGTTCAGGGATGGTTTATGAAAATTTTCTTATATTTATCAATTGGCCAATTGTAATGGTTGATATATCTATCCATTGGAGGCATCAGTAACTTCGCTGGAGGAGGAGTTGAAGGTGAAGGAGGAAGAGGTAGGAGAAAAGGGGGGAGAGGAGAGAGAGGGAGTTTTTATTATAAAAAAATATTATTATTTTATTATTTTATTTTATTACAATTATTTTTATTTTTTATTTCTTTATTTTAAAAAATGTTTCATCAGCACCTCTATTAAATAATTACTGGAGATCGTCAAGCAAGAGACTCAGTAAAATTATTTTCTAAACTTGAGAGACTTGATTGTACTATTTTGAAACTTAGGGAAGAAATCGACATTTTGTCCAAACTTCAGAGACCAAAAAGGTAATTTACCTAAAATTTATATTGGTTCACCCTAACGTGGAGCCATGTCCAATCATCTTCAAAAACTTCAAGTTCTATTAATATTAACAAAGAATACAATAGATTCCCATTATCCTTATAAATGTTTAAGAAACATAATCTCTAAAACTAAGGGTGATCAAGAGAAATCGAAAAATCGATCTGACCGAGATATCGGTCGGTCGGTTTGACTATTAATTTGGTTGGAATCAATTTTACTTTAAAAAATTGACCAGTGGATTGATTGACCTAATTAGAAAACCAAAAATTGACGAACTCTGATAGACCATGCTATATTATTAAAGAGAGAGAGGGGGCCTATGCTATGTTATTAAACAGAGAGAGGGTGACTGCAATAATGCAGTATGCAGAGAAATAAATGGCAGTGTTGAGTTTTGAGGAAACAAGTGGTTTTCTCGAAACTCCACATTAATTTTTTTAAAATAATCATTCTTTTATCCCTCTATGCTTTTTTGGTTTGTCTCTCTTATCCCCCTAGGTTCTTTTGGTCTTTCCCTTTCTTCTTCATTTTTCTCTCCCTTCTTCTCCCTTTCTCTCTTCTCTGCCTCCTCTCCCCTTCAAACTCTCTCTTTTCTCCCATTATTCTCTCTACTTCATCTTCTTCCTTTCTTCTTCTCCCTTCCTCTTTTCAACCCATGAATCTTCAGCTCTTAGTATCCTTTCTTTTCTCATCTTCACGCGCAGCGCCATCTTCCTCTTCTCCTTTGTCTCTCGCCGCCATCATGTATTTGTTGTTTCTCTCTTGTCGCCGTTGAAGTTCTGTTGTGCATCTCATCGCCGTTGAAGTTTCGTTGTTTCTCCCTTGATGCCGTCATCTTCCTCTTCTTAAATTAATGAATCGACTGGTTAAACTGATTAGTCAATCATTTGCAGCAGAACCCCCACTAGAAACTATTGATTTCCATTAAATGAAAACCGACATGGTGGATTTGGCATCGATTTTTGTCCAATACCGATCCCGACTGACCGTTGATCACCCCTATCTAAAACAGTACTCTCTTAATAAGGCCTAGTTACTCCACTTACAATTTGTCTCACTGATTTATTGCTCACAGTACTACTAAAATAAGATAAAATAATTAGTTTTACAAAGATTTGAAGCTGCAAAATGGTTGAGGTTCACACTTAAAATGGGCACCTAGATGTCATGGCTTTGTTACCAATGCCTTAGGCACTCAAAATGCCCAATAATAGGGATTGAAGTATTGTTGGAGATGTGAACACAATCTCACATCTAGCAGAAGTAAGAAAGAACCATAGTATATAAATAAAGATAACATCTCATTTTTTTTTAAGTCTTTAGAGATACAATAAAAAGAAAATTCATATGAGCTTAAACCCACTGTAGATAATATTATACCATAGTAGAAATATATATAAAAGTTCATTGTTATGAGAATGTGTGTTCTAATTTTTGCTATAATTGAAAATATTATTTTTAGATTATTTGATGCAACTTATGCTAGATATGCTGTTACTCCAAAAATGTATGAGTTCAAATTTTATAATGTTACTTTTTCATTCATAATTGAACTACAATTAATATTACAAATATAATAGCTAAAAAAACTAGAACTAAAAATAAAATTAAATAAATAGCTAAAAAATAATTGCAAATACAATACAAAACTATTTTCATAAAGTAGTGATTATTGGATTATAGCTACTTAAGACTTAAGAGGCAACATTGAACTCCAAAAAAAAAAAAAAATCGAAGTTATTCTCCATTTTTACTGATGTAAATAAAAAATCATTGCATAAAAATTAAAATGTATTGATTATCATTTATTAAATTTAGTCATGATTAATAAGTTCCTTTATATAATTAATTTCTAAAATATCCTTTATATAATTAATTTCTAAAATAATTTTTTTTTTTAAATCTAAAAGAATGTATTTGTGTATCCACTTAAAAACTTTATGAGTGTGGTTATTTTTAGTTAACATTATAAAAATGCCCTTGAACTTTGCTATTTGTTTAAAAAGTATCCATATTTTTTCAAAATTTGCAATATTACATTTGGCCTTCTATAAACGTTTCAAAACTATCTTTAGAGTATAAAATCCGTTAGAATGTTGGATGAGAAGTCAACGTGGCAGAATGTCGTTCTTTCAAACTTAATCAAGGCAAGCGTCCCAGTCATTGTCATGTCGTTCTAGGTCACTGCCAAGTAACTTTCCATTCAACATTCTAACAAATTTCCACCCCAAGGGTAATTTTGAAAGGTCAAGGGTAATATTACAACTCTTGAAAGAATAAAGGTATTTTTGAAATAAATGGCAAAGTTCAAAGGTATTTTTTTTAATAATAATTAGCCTTATTTTTATTAAAAAAATATATGTATTTATTGTTGGGAATGACTTACAAGCTCTTGGGCCTTTGGCCCATTGCAAGCCCTTACATAAAGAGAATCTTGTTATCCCACATGGAAAAATTACAAGTTGAGAAGTGGGTATATATACTAGAGTATTTTAAGGTGCTTGCAAAAGGTGGATAGAGTGGTAGTAAAGTTTTTCCCCACTACGAGCTACCATCGCCGTTCGTTTGGTTGGATGGGCGGGTTCAGGTTTGGGTAATCGCACTTGCTCTTAAAAAGAAGTAATTTTTTATTACTTTTCTCTCCAATTTTTTGAGACACATCATTAACTTTTATTACCATTTAGAATCTTCCCATTTATTGTGGCTTAAGTTTTTGGCTTGATTTGTAAATCTCAAAACGCCTCCCAACTCTTCATAACCGGTGCTCTTCGGTTTTAGACATGATCATATTTTTCCTCTTCATCTTCTATTACCGAAAAGAAAAGACTCTCTTTGTTTTTTTTATTCCATTCATCAATTCTGAGTAACGTGTATTCTTATGATTCAAATCCTCCTTTAACTAGTGCACGTTCGAGGTGGATGTTATGTTAACCTTGGGGAGCAACTGATAACACATGATTTGCACCGAGGTCATGCCGAATTTTCAAAAATTATAGGTAGATAGTGTTTCTTAATCTGAATATACAAAAATTATAGGTAGTGTCATGTTTCTGATGAACTATACTAGACTTGGTATTGCATATGTTGTGAGTAGATTAAGTAGATATACACATAATCCTAATAAAGATCATTGGATTGCTATTTGTCGATTATTGAGGTACCTTAAAGGTACAATGGAGTTCTGTTTGTATTTTAACAAGTTTCCTACAGTATTAGAAAGATATTGTGATGCAAATTAGGTAACAGATAACGACGAGGTGAGCTCCACTAACGGATATGTCTTCATACTAAGTGGAGGAGCTATTTCATAGAAATCAGCAAAGTAGACATGCATAGCACGATCCACCATGGAGTTTGAATTTATAGCTCTTGAGCTAGTAGGGCAAGAGGCAGAATGGCTAAGAAGCCTGCTGGGAGACGTACCATTGTAGGGGGCTTCAGTACCAGTCTCTCTGCATTGTGATTCACAAGTTGTCATAGGTATTGCTAAGAACAGTGTGTAAACGGAAAAAGGAGGCATATACGTCTTAGACATGGAACTGTGAAATAGTTGTTGAAGAGTGGAATTATCTCTTTGGAGTATGTGAGGTTTGAGAGGAACTTGGCGATCCTCTCACTAAAGGCCTAACAAGGAGAGTAATTCTAGAGTCTTTGACAAGTATGAGACTCAAACCTTTATAGTGGATCTATAACCCTTTATTTGGGTGGTCTAAATATAGACTTGATGGACAACTTTGAAGTTTTGAGTGGTTTGTCTCTGACGGACTTGATGAAGCAATTAACATGGACGGTGTCGTTGCTTTCTATGAAAGAATTTAAAGGGTCTCTTTCTAGAGCCCGCACGATGACCTCTGGGTTTTATTTGCATGGCTATTAATAGCACTTGAGTTACATTCATATCGTGAAATCAAATTAAACACAAGGACTAAAACGTATTGTACGGGTCTCAACCATAACTAATGAAAGTTCAAGAGGTAACTCACTTTCTTAAATTAGGTTGTTGCCCTACTTCACTATGCATTAATTTAAATCATAAGATATTGATGCTCAAGTTTATTCTCCTTTCTTTACTTAGAATATTTTTTTTCCTTCATCTTGTCAATCATTGGTGGGGGAATGTTGGGAATGACTTACAAGCTCTTGGGCCTTTAGCCCATTGCAAGCCTTTACATAGAATAGAATCTTGTTGTCCCATATGGAAAAATTACAAGTTGGGAAATGTGTATATATACTAAAGTCTTTTAATGTGCTTGTAAAAGGTGGATAAAGTGGTAGTAAAATCTTTCCTCACACACGCGCCAACATTGTTGTTGTCCATCCCATCGGATGGGTGGGTTCAAGTTCGGGTAACCGCGCTCGCGCGTAAAAAGAAGAATTTTTTTTATTACTTTTCCTCTAATTTTTTTGAGACAAGTCATTAACTTTGATCACCGTTTAGAATCTTCCCATTTATTGTGGCTCCGATTTTTGGCTTGATTTGTGGATCTCAATATGCTTCCTAACTCTTTATAACCGATGTTCTTTAGTTTTAGACATGATCATCTTCTTCTTCTTCATCTTCTATTACCGAAAAGAAAAGACTCTCTCTGTTTTTTTATTTCCATTCTTCGATTATGAGCAAAGTGTATTATTATGATTCCAATCATCCTTAACGAGTGCACGTTTGAGGTGGATGTTGTGTTAACCTTGGGGAGAAACCAGAAACACATGATTCGCATTGAGGTCGTGCTGAATTTGCTTTTAAGGCAGTGGTAATCCACGACACAACAACTAATTTCGATTTTCTTCGACGCTACATTTATAAACGTTAAAATAATGAAGCTACTCATAGAAATATCTCTTAAAATAATTTGTCTACTAAATCACACAAGCACTCTCGTAAAAATGAACACTTCGAAACACCATTCTAACTGTAAAATGTAACCACTAACCTAAACTCTCTCTGTTTTTTTCTTTTTTCTTTTTTTTTATTTCCATTATTCGATTATGAGCAAAGTGTGTTTTTCTGATTCCAATCCTCCTTTAACGAGTGTACTTTCAAGGTGGATGTTGTGTTAACCTTGGGAAGCAACCGGCAACACATGATTCGCATCGAGGTCGTGCTGAATTTGCTTTCAAGGTAGTGGTAATCCATGGCACAACAACTAATTTCGATTTTCTTCGATGCTACATTTATAAATGTTAAAATAATGAAGCTACTAAGCTACTCAGAAATATCTCTTAAAATAATTTGGCTACTAAATCACACAAGCACTTTCGTAAAAACGAACACTTCGAACACACCATTCTAACTCTAAAATGTAACCATTGAACTAAACTTATGTAAAATATGACTATTAATATTATATACTTAAGATAATTATTTCTTTAGAAAAAATAAAAAGTTATTAAATTTATTTTGTCTACTATTAAAAAAATAAGAAAATCGATAATCATTATTAGATGGAGAATAATTCATTTTTATTGTTAATGTGTATGAGGAATTGAACCCCTACCATAGAAATTGAAGATAGTTTGACTTTTTTTTTAAAAATGTTTATGCATATGCTAGGAGATATCACATAAGAGAGAAACAACAAGACAAGAATGTGATAATAGCTAAGATTATTATTAATTTCTTTTTCTATTTCGACAGTGATGTAGATATATATCTCCACAGAAATCAACTATTTGAACAACCACCAAATTGCAGAATTTGAAATTTAAAAAGAAAAAACATTTTTGAGGTCATAATCGTGGGGTCCACTTCATCTTTTTAAATTTTAAATTTGAAGAGATTGAGCGTTAACTATTATTTTAAAATACAAATGAAGCAATGATGAAAGGAAAAAAATGGTGGGATAAATGATTACAGACCAAACATGGAACATGGATTCATTGTTCCTTCTAATTCATTCATTATCTAATCAAAGTTAAAGAAACCACAAGCCAACAACAATTATAGTGTTAATTTTAATTCCATCCTTTTTAATCTTACGATTTCCACTGAAAATTTTAACCCAAATTCTTTTTTCTTTCTATATTTTTTTTAATTCAACAATACATGGGGTGGGAGACTCGAAACTCATATCACTATACCAGTTGAGCTATGCTCATGTTGACAATTTTAACTCAAATTCTAACAACTAAACCCTACTAGTAATATTTGTATTATTTAAAAATCAATTTTAGATTTATTCTATTCTCTCTTTTCTTTTTTGACAATATGTAGGGTGGGAGATTCGAACATAGTTCTGACTTTTTGGTCCAGAGTATATATTTTATGTCAGTTGAGATATACTATTGTTGGTAGATTTATTCTATTCTAATCTTTAAATTTTAGTTACTGATTTTTTTAAACATTATCGTCATCCTACCTAATATCCACATCAACTTTTCTTTGTATTGTGACTCCAATATAATTCTCATTTTCAAATAAATTTCTAAATTTAGAGACTTAGATACAATTTCGAAAGTTTAGAGACCAAACTTGTAATTTACTTTACTTATATATATTTATGGACTAAAATAGACCGTTTGAAAGTTTAAAGAAAAATACAATAAACCTAAAAATTAGTAATTAAAATAAATATTTAAAAGTTCAATGACCAAAATGAAATAAACTTGAATGTTTACCTATCAAAATAGAATTTAAACCTATTTTGATTATCAAGGCTCGCCATTTTAGTTTGGCACCCAAGAATTTCATTGACATGATTAAATTTGGAGCATGGCTATAAAAAGAGAACAATGGAATGGAAAGCAAGTTGGGAGAAAAAGAAATTGCAATAATGAAACTCAGATGCAAATTGTTAGATTATATTATTTGAATTTGATATAGCTTAGATTATGTTATTTGAATTAGATTTGTTTTAGATTCAGTTATTTGAATCAGTGTTGAATGAGAAATTTCGGCCAATCACAAATTGCCACGTCATTAATTTAAATTAATGATAAAATATATATTGATAAATTTGGGACTAATTACAAATTTACCCATGTCCTCAAATTAAATTAAAAGACATGAACAATTGGCAAACCAAATAATGACACCTATCTAATATTGATCTATCGGACAACTTAAGCTAGTCCAATCAAATTATGCCACATGATGATTGAATCCGAAGCTAATTTAACTCAAGATTACTAAAAAGGAATAGGGCTAAATTTAAAATAAAGATTGGGTTAAGCCCAAATAAGTCCAAACCCAAAAGTTAGACCCAAAGTTAAGCAAGCTCAAGCCCATACAAGGTCCATTAAACTCTATAAATAGAGGGCACCCTTCATTTTGAGCATTCAGATTTAGAGGAGTCAGAAGTCAGAGCATCATTAAGAGGAGTCATAAGGCAGAGCATTCAATCAGATAATTCATAAGCTCAAAGAGTCAGAAGTCAAAGAATTCAGAAGCTCTAAGAGTTAGAAGTCAGAACATTCAGTCAAAATTTAGAAGACTCCTAGAAGATTGAGATCTATTCGAATTATGATTTGGGATTAGGTAGATCTATAAATAGACTATTAGGTTTGTATCTATATACAATTTTCTATTGAATGAAACTCTAGCCATCTATGCATTCTCTCTCGATTTTCACTTTCATTCAATTTCACATGAACTTCAATTTCCATGAATAACCTTTAAATAGGTGAGGACAACCATTTTTCCATAGTTTTAGGCACTTACAAATCCACTAATATTTATGTTTAAGACTAGGACACATCCTTAGGACTAGGAAACTAAGGAATCCTTTGATAATATTCCTATTCTCGTTTTCAAAATTTGAGAAATAGAAGTGTCTGGTAACTATTCTCGTAGTTCGTTTCTTATTTTTCAAACACGTTTCCCAAATTCAAAATTGTGTAGAAATTTTTGAAACAACAAAATCAAATTTCTTGTTTGTTGATTCTATTTTTAGTTATTTTCCTAAACATAAATAAAAACATTGTTTTATCATTCTTGACTAATAAAATGCATGATAAATATCTAAAAATAAATATAACATAAAGATTTTTTATATTTAATTTTAAAAACTCATTTTCATATGAAAATTTTTATAGGAGTAAATAATTTACTTTGCAGCAGAAGACTATGATTTCTAAAAAATTTAGAATTCAATTTTGGATCAATTTTGAAATTATTTGGAATTAAATAAACAGGGATAAATACTTTATGGAGAACCTTCGAGAATTCCACAAAGGTTTCTTGCTATAACTCAAACATAGAAAAAGGATTTGTGGGAACCTCTTGAAAGAAAAGTACAGGGTTTGGAGGAAAAATTAAGGGAGTATTGGGGAATGATCCTTTGGCTCAATCAAATGATCCTATTTATAGGGACTTAAGGTAGAATCTTTGCCAAATTCAAATCATAATCCCATTCAAATTTCAAAAGATATATATCTGACAATTTTTTAATCTCATTCAAATCTCATATCTTTAAGATATATAATGCATCAATATATTATTCCCTTCAATATTTAATGTATCAAATACAATAAATATATATACTTATTTTCCTACTCTATATTTAATATATCAAATATATTAAATATTAACTTGAACATTTCAAATTTTATTTTATTTTTCTTTCAATAAAATTGATTATTTTAATATTTTTATGAGCTAGCAAGGAAGCCTTATGGATCTATAGATTATAAGCTCCAATGATACAAAATAAATAAATTAATTTAATTTTCATTCATTAACTTAAAGTAAACTATAGACCTAGAGTTGCACTTTTAGGCATTGCAGAACAAGTTGTATCCATAGATATAATAACTACATATAAGTCATTCCTTCACGAGTTGTGCGTAATTACAGTTAGGTCAAACGTTCGTTTTACCTCCTGTTAATTATATCATATACCTAAGCTACCATTGATCCTCTCTAATGAACAAGCTATTTATGATTAAAACATAAACTAAGTCCCTCTTTAGCCAGTGAAAGGATGAGCCCTATTGTTCAAGTCTTGAAATAAACGCTTAAAGGAACTACTAATCTACGTTCGCTATATGAGAATGAGTGAATTCCATCTTGTAAGATTATGTTTCTAATTTCCTATTTAGGTTATTACTTGAACATGATTATCTTGTATGTCAACTACATATTGTTAAATTGCATCAGATAATGTTCCAAACAATTTAAAATAATATACAATTGTTCTATTCATAAATAAGAAAATGTTATTACAAACTACGAAATTTTAGAGCATAAATCTTAACAATTTTTACATTTTTAATTTAAAATTTTAAAGAATAAGCAAGAAGAAGCGATTACCAAACATGTTTATGTTTTCAATAGAAAAGAAAGTACAAAAAATAAGAAACAAGGAATGGAAACATTACAATACTAACCCTAAACAACTAACATTGAATAGGAAAAAATAAAAATAGAAACTTTAACACTCTCTGGTAAACTAATGAAGCTATACAACTAGCATTTAGTTAAACTAGCAAATGAAATACACAAAGCAAGCTATGAAGCTAGTTTGAGAGGTTTTGTTAATATATCTACGACTTGATCTTTACTTCTGTTAGGATTTGTGCCCTAAAGCTCGTTTTTTGTAATTAAACATTTTATCATTTATTAATAAAATAATTTATTATTTTATATTGTATATAACATTATCCAATATTGTGTAAAATCCAAGGTTATTATTGTAATCTTGAACAGTATGTAGTTGACATACAGGAGGATCGTGTTCAAGTAATAACCTAAACGGGTCTATAGTATATGGATAAGATTGGGTGGATAACACTATTGATACGACCCAATTTGTAATTGTTACAAATGATTTATACAAATCATTCATGTGGAGACATGTGAGTGGGAGGTATCCTATACAATGAGTTTGTATAAAACTAGACCATGAAATACTTAATCTCTCTTTATAAATTCGTTAATTGAGAATATTAATATTTCACAGGATGATCATATGCGACTCGAGCTTAATTTTGAGTGAGTTATGAACTCTTGCCTATAAGGGCTTGTCCTTTGATTTGAATGGGTGAGAGTGGCTTTTGTAGCCGATTCAATAAGTCTACCATTTTGGAGACTTAACCAAATAGGGAGTTGAGAACATAATATCACAAGATGGAATTCACTCCTTCCCATTTAGGCTAAGTAGATGAGTAGTTCCCTTAAGTGCTAATTTTGAGACTTGAACAATGGGGCCCCACCCTCTCACTGGCCCGAGAGGGACTTAGTTTATGGTTAGATCATAAATAAATTGTTCATTAGAGGATCAATGGTACTTAAAGGTATAAGATGTAATTATAGGGGTAAAACGGACTTTGACCAAACTGTAATTACGGACAACTTGTGAAGGATCGTTTTGCATGTAGTGATTATATCCATCGACACAACCTGTCCTACAATGCATAAAAGTGCAACTCTAGGTCTATTGTGAAGTGACCTATAGTTAATGAATGAAAATTAATTAATTAAAGAGTTTAATTAATTGATTTTGTATAATTAGAGCTTATAATTTGTAGGTCCATAAGTCCCATTGCTAGCTCATATGAACAAATAGGGATCAATTTCGTTGAGAGAAAATTTTAAAATTTTAAAATGTTCAAATTAAAATTTAATAGATTTGATATATTAAATGAGGGAAAACATATTTAATGATGTAGTACGATACATTAAAGAAAAGATATTTATTAAATTTGAATTAGATTCAAATTAGGAAATAGATGTCATAGGAGAATTTAAAAAGGTTTGAATAAGATTCAAATTAGTTAGATAAATATATTTTAATATATTAGATATTAAAATATATTATTTAATTATTTTTCCTAGGCCACTATAAATAGAACCCCAAAGGTGAGTCATTGTGGGCATTCCAAATAAGAGAAATAAACTCTAGAGAATTCTCCTCTCGTTCTCTCATTCTAATTTCAAGAAGGTTCCCACGAACCCTTTTGATCATTTGTTCGAGACATAGCGAGGAAGGATTTTGTGGAAGAGACCAAGTATATGAGAAAAACATCTTTTATTCAAGGTATGTTTATGCTTAATTATAATATTATTATTTTGTTCTAAGTAAACTCAAACCAATTCCAAAGCTCTCACTAGGGTTTAATTAGATTATTCTCTTCAACTTCAAAAATATAGCAATTTAATTATTCCTTCTTTTGTGAGATCTCGAAGGAAATGGTATCTTACGACAATGTGTTTGCTTTGTCCACGCAAGACAAGATTCTTTGAAAGCTTGATTGAAGAAGTATTGTCATAAATGAATGATAGAGGCTTGTTCGTGCTTATTATGTAATTGTTTAAGGATATTCCTCAACCAGATGACTTGACACTTGCAAATGATATTGTTGCTTATGAATATGGCTCCAATGGTAGATAAAGTGACAATTTACTACTTCTTGGAAAACTATGAGATAGCTCTTAAACCAAGCATGAAAATTGGTGGTTGCTAAAACAAAGAGCGCAAGTGCACGCTGTCCAACAAGTAATATATGGAAGTATTCCAAGTATCGAACCCAAGAGAACGGTTAACAAAGATCTTTTCAGTTAACAACAATAGTGCTTTCAAGCTGCAATCGAATGTAACCAAGTAAATAAAATATTTTGGGGGGTTTTGTGCAATGAAAATAAAAGTAAATTAAAAGAAAAGATAAGAAAACAGTAATGAGAAGTAGGGAATTCAAATCTGTTTCAACCCTGAGGAAATGCGCCCACCATGTGCCTGCAAACTTGCTTAACTAGGTCCGGCTATTTCAAAGATTTTTCCTCTTGTTCCCGCATACTGCCTCTTTTGAGTTCTGTGCGATTCAGACAAAATGCTACTGAAATGAGCCCGCAACCTACACTAACTGACACTTAACACCATGAATCAAGTTCAACACCTATTCAACCATTTTCTAAGTGCTTTTAGGAGACTAAGCAATTAAACACATATGTCTATGGCTAATTTTAACTTAGATAAATAAAAGAACGCAACTCAATTATTCTAAAGGTTTTTGTCTTATGTCTAGGTACAAAAAGTGAAGTTCTATGTCTTGACTCTTCTCCTAGATTGCTTTTATGAAAACACGTGCTCGATCCAACCCTTTCAGTATTGAATCTCACACAAACTATGCTAACTCAAGTGATCAGTTTAAGCTAACAATGAAACTTAAACTCTATAAAAGCAAACGGTGCTAAATGTTAAGCAAAGTTACTTGAATCACATGACGGGGATGATCTCCTTTTTAAGGTATCCACTTCATTGAATCCCTTCCAAGGATTTAGCTACTCATTGAAAAGAAAACTAAAGTGCAGAAAATAAAAAGAAAACTTAAATAAGAAAAGGTACACTTCATTGAAATAAACGGCAGAATTGAAACAATAGAAACAAAACTTGAATTACAACTTAAAGAATTGAAATTTAATAGATAAACATAAACTTACAACTCTATGAAAGAATAAAAAACAATAACTAAACTTGAAAGAAAAACAAAACGTACAAAGCTTAAAAGAAAGCGATCAAGAACCCGAAGTTTGTTCATTCTTTTTGACTTTGTTCAACCTCTTTCGAGGAGAACTAGTGCTTACACTCCCTTCTTTTGAAGCTTGTGTCAGAATGAAGTATGAACAGAACTTGGGGGAGACTCAGCATGACGGCTGAAAAGAAAAATGCAAAATTTAGAGAGGAAGATAGAAATCCAAGCTCTCTTGAAACTGAAGCTTGAACGCCTTTTATAGACCTCAAGGTCTAGGGTTTGCTGTCAAGATCAGTGTGGAGAGGCTTGGCCGATCATATCCCTTGATCCTCAGAGATTTGATTGAGAATATTTGATTTTATCAGCAAATCTCGCGAATATGGGAAAATCTGCCGAAAAGGTCGAGATGAGGCTGCATAGTTGAGCGAATTTTGAGTTTTTCCTATAACAGTTGGAATTTGGCTTCTGCTCTTCAATTGCTGGGGAATCCTGGTCGTATATCTCTTGAATCATCTTTCTTTTGCCTCATTTGCGGCCAGAATGTGAGAGCATTTGGGTCCTTTTTTAGCCTCTACACAAAATCAACAAAAATTAACACTTTCTTAACAAAAATGACTCAAAATACACCTAAAAACTTATTTTTATCAAATCAAGACTTCAGACACATGAAAATCTTGTTTTTACTTAAAAGTGCCCTTAATGACATGAATTATAACGTTAACACACTCGCTTTCTAAGCAAATAACTTAGTTTTTAGAGCCAAATAACACTCATAAATGAGCGTTATCACACCCCCAAACTTAACTTATTGCTTGTCCTCAAGCAATTTTAAGCAAAAACAACAAGCAAGCAAACAAGCAACAATATGCATTCTAAGGAAATTTTGAAAAATAGTGCCTTTCAGGAGAGATCTCAATTTTTAGTACTTACACAAACTTGGAGTTTCAGCCCATGAGACTTTATCTTTCACTTTTCAAGACAAACCATTTGCATGCAAATCCGCCTACTTTGTTTATTCTACCTAAAGCTCAGTCATAAAGTCTAGGGTAGTTTCTTTGTCTAACAAGCTAAGTCTAAACTTTTCTAAGTACAAAAGATAACAACTTCCCCCAAACTTATTCAATGCTACTGCTAGGCTCTTTTTATTTTTCTTCTTTTTCTCTCTCTCTTTTTTTATTATTTTTTTTAAGGAGGGTCTTTCTGTCACACTGTACCTTCGCTTCAACTTACTAACACTTTATAGTGAAAGTAGCTGACTACGAGAACAAATCACTGCTAAGATTGTTTCTACATACTCACTTCCTAAGTCCCTTTCATGCAAAGGAAATATGGGTGTCATGACAGCCTCTAGTTACTTGGTTAACTCTGGAAGGAGGAGTATCTCCATTTTTTTTTCTTTTTTTTTTTCCGAGTCCTTAGCAGTAGTGTAGTACATGATACATCAATATTTTGGCATTACAACTCACAACTACAATACAACTCACTCCCCCAAACTTAAATGGGTCAATGTCCCCATTGACTAAAACATAAGGCATAAAAGGGGTTGGGGTACAAATTTTGTTGTGACTAGACTTGCTAAGCATTGACTAAACTCTCCTAAGCATACTAAGTAGTCTAAACACAAGAAGAATTCATATTTGAATGGTTTATGAAGAAAAGTGATTGATAAGGTACATGAAACTTAAACCTAAATTTGCATAAAGTAGGTGGAAGTTGAGGGAGCTCTAAGTATCATCATAAAGGACTTCTTAACTCCACGACCAGAGAAAGCAAATTGAAAACTTGTCTTTGAAATTTGATTTTTATTCATGCCTGTGCAAGGTGTAAAGAAAATCATTTAAGCAAGAAGAGTTTTTAACAAAAACAAACAAACAAAAACAAATTCAACCTATACTATAAAGCATCAAATCTATCCTATGAAAGCAAGTAAACTAACCTAAAACAAAAGCAAGTAAATTAAGTATGAAAGCAATAAAGATAGAGTAGAGAAATAATACTCCTCTAGGAGTTAGAGGATGAATCATCTCTCTGTGGGTCCACAAACTCTAGGAGAATAGCGGGGAAGTCAGGTAATGCTGGGGCCTTTCCCTTGGTCAGCTCTGCAAGGGCCTTTCGAATGGCCTCGTCCCTCTCTCTTGCATAAGCCCAATAGGTTCTGCTCTGCTCCTGAAGTCTATGCATCTGAGCCTGGATATCGTTTTGTGGTGGCTTAGATGGTCTTGGTGTTGCTTGATGCGGTGGAGAAGCGGCTGCAAAATGTGGAGTAGAAGGAGTGGTGGGCTGCTTCTTTGGAGAAGTGAGCTTCTGTGAGTGCAAGGCCTTCAATTTGTTGATGGCCATCAGATCCAGGTTTCCCTTGCACCTGTTGATCTATTCTCTACCTTCTGGGTACAGTCCTGCCTTCCTGCAGTGTTTAATAATCAGGGCAGGAAAGAAAAGGCATCCCACGTTCCTTCGAGCGCATGCCACAATCTGCTCTCGTAGGATATTGCCTAGATTGATGTCTAAACCCTTGTAAATGCTGTACAACAGCATGACTCTCTTCTTTGAGATAGTGGTGTCATGTGTTGTGGGTAGAATCATGTTCTTTAGGAAGTGGAGCCAAACATACGGCTCTGTCTTGATGTTGGCAGACACCAAGGTCCTCATTCCCTGTGGCGAGACTCTCCATTCGGTACCCTCGTGTGCAACGAACTCTAGGGCCTCATGCAGCTGCTACTCAGTTGGATTATCCATTGCTTCATTACCTGCAGGATTCCTCAAAGAGGGGAGCATGTATACCCTGTTGATGTCTAGTGTGGAGAATCGCACTGTCTTCCCTATGAGTTCGAGTTCGTTCCTAGTTTCATCCCCTAGGTGGGCATAAAGCTCCCAAACTAGTTGCACTGCGTCTTTGTTGGGCTGCTCACAAAATCGCTCCTATCCTAACCTGCGAATAATATCTATAATGAGCTTTGGAATGAGGCTTGTTTTGTTGGTGAAGCCCTTCTCGCACATAAGAGCTCTGTCCTCCATGATGATTTTTCATTTGTTGAGGTCGAACGGGGTAGAGCATTCTGCCACAGGACTCTCTGTAGTTGTGTGACGAGTCTTTGGCCTGGGAGTAGTTTGAGGCCTACTCATCTTCTTCTTCTCAGTCCCCCTCTTGGAGGATTTAGGCATCTCGCTCTCTGAGATCTCCTGCAAATCATCCTCAAAGAGGGGAGCTTTAGACTTCTCCCTGCCTTCTTCTTTTTCAACTCTTCTCGGGCTCTGTTCAAGAGTGAGCCCCTTTGTTTCGTACTCGAACAGGTCGTCAAATTCAGCTTATCTCTGCCCCTGTTCGTCAAGATTTGCCCTGGATGAGGTCGCATCTACAGCATTGGTCTCAGATGGCCTTTGCTGGTCCTTTGGTGGTGGTGGCAGTGTTTGGTCCAAATGCAGTCTAGATGCAGCTGCATTGGCTTGCTGCACAAATCTTTTGTTTGTAGCCGCAATCCTGTCTGCATTTTCTTCTTCATCTTCTATTCTTCTTCTCTCAGCCTCTTCACGGAGCTTCTCAGCAAGCTCCACAGCCTTGGCCTTTCTAGCAGCAACCATGGCTGCCCACTCAGGTGTGGGGATGTCTTCTTAAGCCACCTATTTGTCAGTTTTTGGTGGTCTGGGCTCCGCAGCATCCTCTCCTTCTTTGGTTGGTGAGATATCCCACCTTGATTTCCTTTTGTGTGTGGAGAGCATCTTAATCCTACATTTTCTAGGTAAAGGGCTTAAGGTAGAGACCTGAGTAGTGGCAGAGGTGATTGACTTGGTTGGAGTGGCTTGAGTTGGCCTGGGCACCTCCAAATGCGTCGTAGATGCTGGTGCAATTCCTTCTTTAGCAACTAAAGGATTGTCAGTTTGTTAGGCTAAATGTGTCGCAGATGTGGGCACATTTACCTTTCCTTTGATAGGGTTGTCTTTGTGAGTATGCGCTAGGGTTGTGGGTGCAACTTCTCTTCTTGCGTCAGGCTTGGCAAACTTCTGAGGCTTCTCCAGATGCACTGCAGATGCGGTCGCATATGGGCCTTTTGCCTTGTCTTTATCACTTGGCACCATCTTCTTCTCCAACTTCCTTTTCTTCACATATACGGCCATGTAAGGCCGTGAACCTCCTTCTTCCACTCTGATTTCACTTGCCCTCGGTATACGCTCGGGTCGCTTCACTAATTTCTGCAATAGAGGGGCTAGTTCTTCTTCTTCATCTTCCGAATGCATCATCAGGCTCTTGATTGCCTCTCTGCTTAATCGAGCTATCTCTCGCACATCCTCCTCCCACTCTTTTGAGCGTTTTGGCAATGGCAAACCAGTGGGAAGAGTTTGCGCAATCAATTTGCCCTTGCTTTTGTTCTCAGCGTTGTTCTTCTAGGGCTGGTGCGATTGGCTTGAGCTATTAAAATTTTCGGTAGTGAGGACTGGTTTTTCACGAGTCTTCGTCTCTTGTAGGTCACTTTTTTGTGCTTCATTGTTTTTGAGATTACCTACAAAAGAAAAAGTAGAGGCAGTCGGTTCTTTCTGTGAAGAAAGGGAAAACTTTTATCGAGGGGTTTGGTCGGAGAAGATGATTGGAGTCTTCACCGGAGTGTGGTCGGAAGTGGTACTTGTGATATAAGAAACGACAAGGAGTTGGGTGTTTTGAAAATTCGAATAAATTGACCTAAGTCAATGGTGAGTCCTATTTATATGTTTCGATATTTCCAAAAATAGCCCCCTTGCCCTTTTTTAATTGACGTCACCACTTCATTATCCATCTTGAGGTCCATATGCGGTCGTAATTCTGGCCGCAATTCTCCTTCTACGTGTGGTTCCTTCGAAACAAAAATTTAGGGCCAAATGCGCTCATAATCAAGCTGCATTTGCCCTGTGTGCATCCTCCAATATGCGGCCGCAATTCCAAATGCATTTCTCTGAGCTTAAAACCTGGAATAAACATTATGCATTCGGAATGCGGTCACATTTAGATCTTCATTTCACACTTTCTTCTTAACCCTTGACAATTTCACAAATCCTTCAAAGTTCCCTACACACTAACTCAAGGTATCAAAAAATTCACACATTAAACATAAAAGAAGAATTGAATTAGATACAATGTGATAATGACTCAGACTTAAAAGTTTGATTAATTCAACTCCCAGGTAGGTCCCTAAGTAGAGGTGTTCCCTTACGGTTAGCTTAAGTACCTCAACCTAGACTGGACCTTCCTAAGACAGAGTTCCCTCTTAATAAAAAACTTTTAGCTCTAATGCATTAAGTCACTTGTGCACCACTTGCACCAAATTTTATTTTATTTTATTTATTTATTTTTATTAAGATAGAAAAAACAAAATAAAAAATAAAAGCAATATTTACATATTTACAACACATCACCTGTTATTCTTAATCTGGCTCCCTTAGGGAGACTGAGGCCTTGTTCCTGCTTAGGCCTTTTCCACAGTAAGGTTTTACTCTCTATCCGTTTACTTTAAAAATGGTCCCTTTACCATCCTGCAAATCAATTGCTCCGTATGGATATACTTGAGCAATTGTGAATGGTTCGAACCATCTGGATTTCAGCTTTCCTGGAAAAAGTTTCAATCTCGAATTGAACAGCAACACCTATTGTCCTTTATGCAGTCGTTTGTCAAAAATTTTCTTGTCATGCCATTTCTTTACCTTCTCCTTATAAAGTTTAGCATTTTCATAGAAGAAGTGCCTTAGTTCTTCAAGCTTGTTCAACTACATCTTTCTTAATACACCAACATCATTCAAATTAAAATTCAGCCTTTTCAGAGCCCAATAGGCTTTGTGCTCCAATTCTAAGGGTAAGTGGTAAGCTTTCCCAAAGACTATCCTGTATGGAGACATTCCTTGTGCCCATAATGCATCATCGAGCTTGAGAAACCAATCTCTTCGCGATGGATCAACTGTCTTTTCTAGGATTGTCTTGATCTCTCTGTTCGATAATTCTGCATGTCCATTCGTCTGTGGATGATATGCAGTCGCAATTCTATGCCTTATGTTGTACCTTGCAAGCAAATTTCCTATGACCCTGTTCACAAAATGAGTTCCCTCGTCGCTAATCAACACCCTTGGTGTACCAAAACGAGTAAATATGTTCCTATGAAGAAACTTCTTCACTGTCTTAGCATCATTGTTAGGTGTTGCCACAACCTCGATCCACTTAGACACAAAGTCTACTACAAGTAAGACATACACATTCCCAAAGGATGGTGGGAAAGGTCCCATGAAATCTATGCCCCACACGTCAAAGATTTCCACCCTAACATGTAGTGTATTGGCATTTCATGTCTCGCTGTTAAGTTCCCCGTTCTTTGGCATTGATCACATCCTTAAGCAAACAAATGTGCATCCCTAAAAAGAGTTAGCCAAAAGTATCCACATTGGAGTACTTTAGCTGCTGTCTTTGTACCCGCAAAATGACCTCCATATGGGGCTATGTGACAAGCTTCTAATATCTTTGGAACATCCTTCTCCGCAACACATCTTCTAAGTACCTGATCTGGTCCCATCCTATAAAGGTAAGGTTCATCCCAACAGTAGTATTTACTGTCATGATAGAACTTATTCAATTGCTGCGACGTTGCACCTGGTGGAGTAAGCCCACTAACTAAGTAGTTAGCTATATCAACATACCATGGTAACTCAATTTCTTTGACTACCAACAACTGCTCGTCTGCAAAAGTATCATGTATCTCACTTGAATCGTCCTTTTGAGCCTCCAATCCTAATCTTGACAAGTGTTTGCAAACTGATTTTTTGTTCCCTTCCTGTCTAAGATCTCCAGATCAAATTCCTACAATAGCAAAATCCATCTGATGAGTCGGGGCTTAACATCTTTCATTGTTAGAAGATACTTGAGCTCCGAGTGGTCTGTGTGGACAATCACTTTTGTCCCGACCAGATATGATCTAAATTTGTCGAATACGAATACGACTGCAAGCAAGCCCTTCTCCGTTGTGGTGTAGTTAATTTGTGCGTCATTCATAGTCTTGCTGACATAGTAAATGAGATGTATTATCTTATTCCTTCTTTGTGCAAGCACTGCACCTACAGCAAAATCACTTGCGTCACACATAAGCTCGAACGACTGACTCCAATCAAGTTCAATCATTATGGGGGCCAAGCTCAATGCATCCTTCAACATGTTAAAAGCAATTAAACAATCATGGTCGAACACAAATGGTTTATCATTCTCTAGCAATCTGCATAAAGGTTTAGAAATGTGGGAGAAATCTTTGATGAATCGTCTGTAGAATCCTACATGACCTAAGAAGCTCCTAATCTCCTTTACTAATGTAGGTGGAGGTAAGTTTGCAATTAATTCCACTTTTGCCCTATCCACCTCGATTCCTTTCCGTGAGATCTTGTGCCCTAGGACAATGTCTTCCTACACCATAAAATGGCATTTCTCCTAGTTGAGCACTAGGTTGGTATCTTCACAGTGCTGCAAAACCTGTTCAAGATTCATAAGACAATGATTGAATGATTCTCCAAAGACAGAGAAATCATCCATGAAAATTTCCACGGTTCTCTCCACCATTTCTGAGAAAATGGCCATCATGCATCTCTGGAAGGTTGTTGGGGGCATTGCACAGTCCAAATGCCATCCTTCTGAAAGCAAATGTTCCATAAGAACATGTGAATGTCGTCTTCTCCTGATCTTCTGGAGCTATTGTGATTTGATTGTAACCTGAATATCCGTCCAGAAAGCAGTAATATTCCTTCCCTGCAAGACGATCCAACATTTAATCGATCAAAGGCAATGGAAAGTGGTCCTTCTTTGTGGCCTTATTGAGGCGACGGTAGTCCATACACACTCTCCACCCTATAATAGCCCTGTTGGAATAAGCTCATTATTCTCGTTTGTTACAACGATCATGCCCCATTTCTTTGGCATACACTACACTAGACTAACCCAATTGCTATCTGCTATGGAGTAGATTAGTCCTGCATCAATCCACTTCAAAATTTCCTTGCGAACCATCTCCTTCATCACTGGATTCAATATCCTCTGGTTCTCTATTGACTTCTTGGCTCCCTCCTCCAGATTGACCTTATGCATGCAAAAAAGGGCTAATTCCTCATATGTCTGCTATTGTCCATCCTAGCGCCTTCTTGTGCCTAGAGAGTACATGCAATAAAGAAAATTCATCCTCATCAGTGAGGTTTGCAAAGATGATAACTGGTAGAGTTTCATCCTTTCCCAGAAATCTGTATTTCAGGTGAGATGGAAGTGGCTTGAGTTTCAGCATTGGTGGTTCAATCACTCAAGGTTTCAGTGGCACTGTTTTATCATTTGCTAGTCTCAATGCACTTGATTCTTCAAATGCGGGTGCATATGCAGCCGCAATCTGCTGCTCCGATGCTTATTCAAACTTGTTTGATAAAAAAAACTTTCTCCTGTGAAGCTGTTTTCTTGCAAATCATAAAATTCAAACTGATCACAGAGTTCTAAACTTGAGCATTCCTTCGATTCCCCTGGATAGCGCATCGCCTTCATCACATTAAATGTGATGTATTGGTCATTTAGTCGCATAGTCAGCTCCCCTTTTTGGACATCCATGATTGTTCTTCCTGTGGCTAGAAAAGGTCTTCCCAAGATGATAGGCACTTCCTTGTCTGCCTCGCAATCTAGGATTATGAAATCTGCAGGAAAAACAAATTTGTCCACCTTAACGAGGACATATTCAATCTTCCCAATGGGCCTAGCTATTAACCTGTTTGCAAATTGCAAAGTCACCGTCGTGGGTCTAGCTTCTCCAATTCCTAGCTGCTTGAAAACTGATAGAGGCATCAAGTTGATGCTGGCTCCTAAATCACATAATGCTCGACCACGTCCTGCCCTCCTATAATGCATGGGATAGTAAAGATGCGTAGATCTTGCAATTTCGGTCGCACTTTGCTTTTTATGAGAGCACTGCAGTTCTTACTGAGAGCTACAGTCTCATATTCTCCTAGCCTTCTCTTTTTAGTCAATATGTCCTTTAAGAACTTGACATAGTTGGGCATCTGCTCAAGAGCTTCCACCGATGGAATGTTGATGTGCAACTGCTTGAGTATGTCTAAGAACTTATTAAACTGCTTGTCCTGGTTCTTCTTATGGAATCTCTGTGGAAATGGTGGTGGAGGCCTGACACCTTGATATAAATTTTTCTGTTTCTTCATTAGTGTTGCCTTCTTCTCAAATTCATCTTCCTGGTGCTTTGCTGTTGCATCCTTGGCCGCATTTCTTACAAAATTTTCATTCCTAGGAATGTCCTTTCTTCCTTCAGGCTGCTTTACGGTCGCAAGAGTGGTAGCATCACCTGCAATTTCTTCGTTTAAGTCATTCTTTACTTTATTATCAACAACACTTTCCTGCAATTGTTCCTGTAAATATGAATCAAAAGAAACTTGTGGAGATTTGCACTCCACTGCATCTCAGGCTCAGCATACTTGAGTCCACTGCTAAGAGTGATCACTTTGCAATTCTCCTTTCCTTCCCTATGTGGATTCTCCGTATTGCTTGGTAATGCACTTTGAGGCCCGTTCTTCATCTTGCTTGCTAATTGTCCAACCTGCAATTCAAGATTTCGCAATGACGCAGCTTGACTTTGAATGATGGCATCATTCTTAACCATGAACTCCTTCATTTCTAATGAAGAGTTTTAAGCTGATGATTGCGGTGGCATTTGTGTAGCATTCTTTTGTGTGTATGGTTGTTGTGCTTGATTATTGAATCCTGGTGCAAATCCCTACTTCACGTACTGATTTGATGTGGTCACATGTTGTTCTCCCCAAAAGAAGTTAGGATGTTGTCTCCAACCTGGGCTGTACATATTCGAGTAAGGATTTGACCTATTTTGCCCTATAAAACACACAGAGGTAGGATTGTAAGGACAATTATCATATAGATGACCTTCACTGCAATATACACCAGTAAGTGTTGAGATTTGATTCAAAGTAGCATCAGGGGCCTAGTTCCCCATAGTGAAATTCTTTAGAGTGTTGTTCATTGCTGAGATCTACGCACTCAGTGTTGCTATTGCATCCACCTCGTATACACCTGCAATATTTTTAGTAGAATGTGTGTCTTCATCTCCCCACTGACTGTTGTTGGAGATGATTGCATCTAGAATCTCATTAGCTTCATTGAATGTCTTTCTTAACAAGGATCCATTTGCTGACACATTAACCAAGGTCTTAGAGGCCTGGGTCAATCTGTTGTAAAAATGCTCGATCAAAAGGCAGGCTGATAAGCCATGATGTGGACATCTTCTGACTAACTTCTTAAATCATTCCCATGTTGTATCCACGCCTTCATTCGGACCTTGTTTAAAAGTGATAATTTCACCTCGAATCTGAGCATTCTTGGTTGGAGGGAAATATTTTAGAAGAAATTTTTCCGACAAGTCATCTCAAGAAGTGATTGAGTCCGGTGGGAAAAAAATCTAGCCATGCTTCTGCATTACCCTGCAAAGAAAAAGAAAAAAGTTCCAACCTCAATGTTTCGCTTGATACTCCATTTAGCTTGAACGAGTTGCATATCCTCATGAATTGCTTCATGTGTTTGTGAGGATTCTCGTTTGGTAATCTTGCAAATTGCCCTATAGTCTGGAACATCTGAAACATTATTGGTTTCAAATCAAAATGAGCTGCCTCAATGTTTGGTTCAATAATTTCTGCATTAAGATTATGGAAAGTTGCGGCCGCATAATCCCTTATAGCTCTATTTCATTCATCTGCAATAAAAATGGGATTTTGCTGCTTCGCTCGTTGCTGTTGTTGTTGTTGTGGCGCATTATTGGGTTGTGCTCTTCTTTGTTGCTCACCAAGAGGATCGATTCCAAGTGGTCCATGGAAAGTTCCTGCAAAACAGATTTCTGTAAAACAAGTCCTTCTGGATTCTCCTGTGCGCTCAACTGTTGTAGATATTTTATTTTCCTGTTATGCTCCTTATAGCGCTGGCCAAAAGTTTGCTCTATCTCAGAATCAAAATCACAAAGGCAAGGCCCCTTGCTCATGCACCAAACTCTAACCTACAAAACCTACAAAATAGAATCGGGTCCCTAAGACAAAGTCTAAATGCGGTCGCAAACCGATCGCAATTCTGCTACAAATTTGAAAAAATGTTTGCTAAAAAGCCATTCCTCGGCAACGGCGCCAAAAACTTGGTGGCTGCTAAAGAAAAGAGCGCAAGTGCACGCTGTCCAACAAGTAATATATGGAAGTATTCCAAGTATCGAACCCAAGGGAACGGTTAACAAAGAGCTTTTCAGTTAACAACACAAGTGCTTTCAAGTTGCAATCGAAGGTAACCAAGAAAATAAAATATTTTGGGGGTTTTGTGCAATGAAAATAAAAGTAAATTAAAAGAAAAGATATGAAAACAGTAATGAGAAGCAGGGAATTCAAATCTGTTTCAACCCTGAGGAAATGCATGCACCATGCGCCCGCAAACTTGCTTAACTAGGTCTGGCTATTTCAGAGATTTTGCCTCTTGCTCCCGCATACTGTCTCTTTTGAGTTCAGTGAGATTCAGACAAAATGTTACTGAAATGCACTTGCAACTTACCCTAACTGACAATTAACACCATGAATCGAGTTCAACACCTATTCAGCACTTTTATAAGTGCTTTTAGGAGACTAAGAAATTAAACACATATGTCTATGGCTAATTTTAACTTAGATAAATAAAGAACGCAACTCAATGATTTTAAAGGTTTTTGTCCTATGTCTAGGTACAAAAAGCGAAGTTCTATGTCTAGACTCTTCTCCTAGATTGCTTTTATAAAAATGTGTGCTTGATCCAACCCTTTCAGTATTGAATCTCACACAAACTATGCTAACTCAAGTGATTAGTTTAAGCTAACAATGAAACTTAAACTCAATAAAAGCAAACAGAGCTAAATGTTAAGCAAAGTTACTTGAATCACATGACGAGGTTGATCTCCTTTTTAGGGTATCCACTTTATTGAATCTCTTCCAAGGATTTAGCTACTCATTGAAAAGAAAACTAAAGTGAATAAAATAAAAAGAGAACTTAAATACGAAAAGGTAAACTTCATTGAAATAAACGTGCAGAATTGAAACAATAGAAACAAAACTTGAATTACAACTTAAAGAATTGAAATTTAATAGATAAACAGAAACTTACAACTTGATGAAAGAGTAAAAAACAGTAACTAAACTTGAAAGAAAAACAAAACGTACAAAGCTTAAAAGAAAACGATAAAGAACCTGAAGTTTGTTCCTTCTTTCTGACTTTTTTCTACCTCTTTCGAGAAGAACTAATGCTTACACTCCCTTCTTTCGAAGCTCGTGTCTAAATGAAGTATGAACAGAACTTGGGGGAGACTCGATATGGCGGCTGAAAAGAAAACTGCAAAATTTGAGAGGAAGATAGAAATCTGAGCTCTCTTGAAACTGAAGCTTGAACTACCTTTTATCGATCTCAAGGTCTAAGGTTTGCTATTGAGATCAGTGTGGAGAGGCTTGGCCGATCATATCCCTTGATTTTCGGAGATTTGATTGAGAATATTTGATTTTATCTGCAAAACTCGTGAATCTGGGAAAATTTGCTGAAAAGGTCCAGATGCGGCTGCATAGTTGAGCGCATTTTGAGTTTTTCCTGCAACAGTTGGAATTTGGCTTATGCTCTTCAATTGCTGGCACATCTTGGTTGCATATCTCCTGAATCATCTTTCTTTTGCCTCAATTGCGGCCAGAATGTGGGCGCATTTGGGTCATTCACTAGTACAAATTTGGGTTTTAATGACGGGCATTGTCCGTCATTAAAAGGAAACAATGACGAGCGCGTGTCCGTCATCTTTTCGAGTGTCATCGTAGGCTACAATGACAGACACTATTTAATGACGGACATTGCCCGTCATTAAAAGTCGTCCGTCATCATAGCCTATAATGACGGTCAACTTTTAATGTCGGTCAATGTATGTTATTAAAAGTCAATATCTGTCATTAAATGTCTGTTTTAATGACAGGCAATGTCCGTCATCTTTTCCTTAATAATTTAATAAAAAAAATTGTTGGTTGTCCAACAATATTTTTCTTTCTCGACCTATGCACAAAATAAAATCTCAATAATATTTTTACACAATAATCAACTCAACAAACATAACTTTAATTAATAAAATGTAATATATATAAATACACTTCATCTTTGATTGATATATATATTAAACAACACGAGAATCCGACAACATTAAGGATAATAAATGCGAAATTAGTCATAATAAATTGAAGTTTGAAGCTTGTTCAAATGAGAAACTCGATGAATCGAATGAGAAAATTCGACTTGAGTTGATATCCACCCAAGGCTTCGTAAGCCCTTTATATGTCTATTCAAAATCTCCCCCTTCGAGTAGTTCGATCACGCCAATTTCTCAACTAATACCTCATATCTGTAACAAGTTCCACAACATATCAGAAAATTGAACAAATTGCAACACAAAACTTACATAAACATGAAAAAAAAAAAAAAACAAGCTTAGTTGAGAAAGAATTTAACACTTATTTTTAGGACCCTACAAACTCTACAATTTTAACAGAAAGCATAGCTAATTAACACAAACTCCCATCTAAGTATAAAAACAAACAATAAGAAACACATCAAACAAAGTAAAACCAACCCTTCTAATTTCAAAGGTACTCGAAAGCTAAGATAGAAAAATATTTAGTAAAAATTGCAAGTTATCTCCTATGACAATTTCATCCTTCAACTGCAACTTACTTCAAGATAAATTTCTATGGCAAACAAACACATATCCAATCTAAAGGAAAATAAACAACACAACCCCAATCTTTGGGCAACCCAAAAGATTTTCCAAAGGAAAAAAAGCTTCACAAAGGAAAAAAAGCTTCAGAAATGATTGATTGCATAACATATAAATTTCAACAAAGAATTGAAATCAACGGCCAAATATTTACTACTCAACTCAATCACAAAGACATCTCAACACACAATGTCTTTTAAACATGCAAGTTTGATTCTTTATATAATATACCTATCACAAAGAACTCTAAATTTTTTTTCTTAATGTTTTACAAAATCATGATCATGATCACAAATTCACAAACGTAGCTTATGATCACAAATTGCTCATAGTCGGCAAATACACTATGTCAAAACAGACTAGTCAGTTGCTGCATAGAATTCAATTATATAAATAGTCTCAAATTTGAAGTAAAGGTTTAAGTAGAAAAACTATAGGAACAGTAGGTATTCAATTAAGACATTGATATAGTCATGTGTGTGAATCATTGATATCTTCTTCTACTTTAATTAATGGTTTGGAGTTGACAAAGATGACTCATAGAATGAAACTTAGTGAGTTTGTGGAACAATATTGTACAGTTCAATGGACTTAACAGTTATTTGGGTATGCATCTACAGTTATGAATCTTTCTAGAATTAATAATTCAAAGCTCGTCTAGATTTATCAAGATGGTTCTCTCTCAATTCTGACCATCAAATTTAACTGATACAGTAGAGTTCAAACTTCATCTAAGGGCCATTAAAAATTAGATCTTTTAAAGTCCCAGCTTCATGTAATAACTAATTGCACAAAGAATAGACCACACAGGAAATAATTCAGTTCACAGAGAATGTTACATAAATATCAACATCAAAGAGGACAATGAAAGTAGAATAGATTTGGCAGAAACACTCTTTTGCCCTCCTTCAACAATTATAAGCAACATCACCACAAAATATATAAGTGTATAATTTTATACCTGAAGTGAAGAAATTTTGTTCCTCCTACTGCTTTTTGACGTCCTCCACTCGATTGTTAGAATCATAGTTTATATTCGGAATGCTGATATGATAAAGTCTGTCACTGACGAGTTTCTTTTGAAGGGGCATAGATTCTGCTTACGGTAACATTGGCACTGGCAAGAACCTCGGATACGATGTCCCAGCGTCCACTTCTATGAACAGGCCTATTTATTCCAGAGTGAACAAATTGTATAGTGAGTTCAACCATATATAACAAACAAACCAGCAATCAACGAACCAAAATTAAGCCAAACAAAGTAACTAGTTACTTGTCAAGTTTTTTATCATCTAGTTGGCAACTATATATTAATTTTTCTAATGTTTCATCAATGCGATTGACATGCTGCTTTCCAATGTCTAGAGAATAATCCAGAATAAGAAGTCCAAGTAAGTATGCAATGCAACTAAATATTTAAAGAAGTTCATCATTACATCCAGAGTAGCCTCCCTTTCGTTAGGGTTTGAGAGAGAGAGGCTGAGCAGCTCTTTCGTTAGGGTTTGAGAGAGAAAGAATCAGATACAATGAAGATTATAAATCCACATTTTTTTTTTACTTTGATGACGGTCCTTTAATAGAATCCTTTTCGAAAATCAGCTTACGGGTGCATTTTTAGTGCAATTTTCCATGTCCGCCATTATTGCTGAGCGTGAAAAATCCCATACCGTCATTAAAACTAAGATTTGTTGTAGTGATGACTGAAGTATACAAGTGGTGAAAGGTGTGGCAACTCGACTTGGTGAAAGGTGATCCTTAGTAAGCTGAATGAATAAGTATCTGGCAAAATAAAAAAAAAAAGGCATTCATCAATCACCAAAACAAAAAAAAAATACAAGGAAAAAACTTAGAAAATAATCTCCTTTACAACTAACATCTGGCAAAAAAAAAAATTGATACAAACAAGCATGAAAATAAAGGTGGGGAATATGAAATGAAAAGATTTGCATCATTGTTAAAAGGCACTCACTCGCATAAAGGAAGTGCCAAGAAATCTAAAACCATCAAGGCTCTTCCAACCATCACCACTTTCTTGACCAAAGTACTGAAAAATGATCATCAAAAGGATGTATAAACAGACCGTAGCTCATCATATGTGAATTGAAAAGATAAATCGTATTCTAAAAAAGATAAGTCGAAAAGATAAGACGTTTAAGGATTTATTTCCAATAGAGCAAATATAACATATATTCTGAGTGATATGACACACAATGTGGAAATATAACTATTAAATTTTACTACTAAATGTTCTAGTTTTTAAACAGTAGCGAAATAAACATAAATGGTCAAAAAACAGTTTAGCTTTAGTCCAAAAACCTAGAAGGTACTTGTTAGTAAGAACAAGTGAATTCCATCTAATGTTTTATCACTTCTTCAAACAATAGTGAAAGAGTTGGAAAGAAACAGAAAGAGTTGAACCACTTTATTTTAGCCATTCACAACCAACAATTCAGTAATCACAACATAACTTACCCAACCAACAACTCAATAATCACAACACAATCCATACCACCACTAATTTAGTAATCACAACATTTCTACCTAATTTTTACTAACTACAACATTTAATCAAGGAAATTAGATTCATTCAGCTAAACAAGTTGAATGGTAAGTAGTTCGTTACTACAAATGGTTAAAGTGTACAAAATAAGTAGTTTATTACTACATGAACTAATCTACTATCAATGTGAAGTTCACAACAAATTCGACCCATTCAACTTGTACTTTGTCAAGCTGTGCTTGTGTATATGTTATCTTTGTATTGAACTACATAAAAAGGAAAATTTTATCAACTAATGGAAGGAGAGGATGTTCTTATACTCACGAAATCAGCTTGTAAGACGGTAACTGCTTCATCTCTGAGTTTGTCTTGAATGGCATTTAAGTTGAAAAAACTCCACCAAAATTAATTATTGGCATCAACAAGAATTACTTGTAATTGGAATATTAACCTGTTTAAAATTGTAGTAAAAGAGTTCCATCAGATGAAATCCTTCAAAAGAGTGCAATGCTACTTTTCATATACTTTATTAAATGAAACTAGTTTCTTATCATTTTACTTACTTTTTCTCTCAAACCAAAGCTTAACATAAGCATATCAACACTTCTCAAGTTTAAAATCTTGACAAACTCCTCTTTTTTGTATAATGCAACACTAAACAGATTAAATGACCAGCAATACCAACAGAGTTATATACACAAACCAAAAACAGTTAACAAGAATGAATATATAACCTATTTGTACTGTTATTAGAGCTTTGGAAGGAGATAAAACCATAGAATAACTAATGAGTACAAAATGTTTCTCTGCATTGGTCTACTATCTTTCTCTGTCATAAAGAATGTTCAAGAGACAATTTGTATTGTCATCGACAATTACATCTATGATTTTGTTCCCCTAAAAAATCTAGAGCCTTTACACTCCAAAGAGTCCATCCATGGCCGAAAAATCTTTTCTTTAATGATTCCACGATACTAGACTATATTGAAATCTTTTTTGTATGCATCCACGAGTTAAGAATACAAAAAATCAACATAATTAGCAAGAGAAAAAGCAGGGATGTTGTTAAAATGATAAAACCGATGCTTATCCTCAGGAAAAAGAAGCAAGAAGATTAAAGACAAATGAATCAAGTCACCAGTAATAAAATTTGAACATATATCAAGAAAAGCATTGGATAGAGGTTTCAGGAATTTAACATTAACTGACATTATGGGTACACTCCAAAAGGGATCAGTTAGTGAAATAGCACTAGAAATCCCATTTTTAAGCTTCGCAAGATCAAATCTAGGGCTAGCATTCAGCACAGAGTCAAAGAGAGAGAGAATACCAAGGGAATGGACTTCAATGAGTGATGGAATAGATCGAACAGAAGTGAAGAATAAACTAGGGGTGTACACGTGTTGGGTTGGGTCGGGTTTGGGGGTCTTTTTGGACCAACCCGAATTTTCGGGTTGGTTGGATCTACTACCCGAATGAACTGAGTAGTGTTGGCAACCCAACCCAACCCAACCCAACCCAACCCTTCAATTTTCGGGTTGGGTCGGGTCGGGTCACCGGGTTGTTCATTAAAATATGCCTCTCATGACTTAAATGGTTTACAATCAAGAATTTCAATTGATTCAACACAAAAGCAATCCAAAAAATTGATAATAACTCAGTACAATAATTAAATTGGACCGCAAATGAATGGATTTATACACCAAAAGTTGGATAAATGTTGAAGATATTGGAGCATAAAAATAAATTTAATTTTTGGTTATCTTACCCGAAGCACAAACTGGGTATTGTGGTTAATGGCAAATTATTTAGAAACTTTTCTCAAAACAACTTTAAGGTGTTTTCAGAACTAGTTTTGACATAAATGGTAAAAATTTAACATTGATTTCAAAACTAAAAGAAAATAAAATTAAGTACCTGCAATCCAACATACATGCATCCAAATTTCAAAGAGCTTTAAAAGAACTGTTAAAAAAATGAATCTAGAACCATCTATTTGCAGATTCCCTTCTCCAAACTTCAAATTTTCAGGTGGGTGTTCATATTCAGCAGATCTGTTCACTAAGTACTTCAGATCTGGATTTGGCATTTGGGTGACGGCAGAAACAAATCGATGGCGATGATGAGCGTCGAACGACGACGAACTGCGAGATGAGAGGGGCTGGTGACTGCGAACTACAATGAGCTTACATTTGCCGGCGATCTGCGAACAAGAATGATGTGTGGAGTCGATTTTGAGTTGCCGGCGATCTGCGAGATGAGAGGAGACTGAGGGGTGGGATTTCAACGAGTGAGAGAGAGAGGTGCATTTGGCCAGCGTTTGAAGGAGTGAGAGAGGGGACCGAGGGGCGGGATTTCAGAGAGAGGCGCATGTGAAGGTGAAATTAGGGTTTGGTTTATATATATATATATATATATATATATATATATATATATATATATATATATATATATATATATATTTAATGAATTCGGTTCGGTTCGGGTTGAACCGAACCAAAAAATTATCAACCCACGAACCGAACCGAAATTTCGGTTCTACAAATATCCAACCCAACCCAAACCGAAAAAAAAACCAACCCAACCCTACCCTTACTATTTGGGTTGGGTCGTCCGGGTTGTTCGGGTTATCGGGTTATTTGTACACCCTTAGAATAAACAGATAAAAAGCAACAAAATGAAGCTCGTGAACTTTATAGAACGACCCGCTTCCATGTCTGTGAAATTTTAGCTTTAACAAAACAACAATAAAAAACCTAAAATGATCAATCCCAGAACATAAGGTAAAAAACTATCTAAAAATTCTCCTTAGTATAGTGAAATTGATACTGAGCTTGAACTAAAAAGAACGAAATCTTAATTTAAAACCTTCAAGATAGTTTCAAAATCAGATACCTGCAGGACCGTTCGATATGGAATAACCCATAAGTGGAGAATCTGGATCATTTATTGAGTTTAAGCGACTGAAGAACAAGGCCCCGAGCACGAGCAAGAAGCTCCAGATCTGAATCGATGGCAATCATACGTTGGAAGTGGAAAGACTTCGAGCAATTGAAAGAATCAACAATATCTCTCACCCAGGGGGTCACGAAGCCTCCCCAATCCTCCGGTATCAAATAACATCGCCGCCCTGGGTTTTCCCTTCAATTTAAGGAATTTGAGATGAATAAACTGCCGTTGTAGCCGTTCTGGCGTGGTGGTGTAGCAAAGAGCGATGGTGACTCTCAGAGTCAAACGTAGTGAGAATCGTGGATTTTAGGTTGATGTGAAGGAGAAGAGCGGCGATAAAGGGAGTTAGGTTTTGAAAATTTTGTACTAAGAGAAGAAGTCTTCATGTGAAAAGGGCAAGGGCAAGTGGGTTTTACGGAAATCAGAGAAGGCGCTAAATGAAAATTTGACAGCTCGCGTGTCTTCTAAAAAAACCTTTAAAAAAAGCAACGGTAAATGACTGACATTAAAAGTGATAAACAAATACCCGTCATTATAGAGTCAAAATTCTGAAATTTTTGTAATTTGTGCGTTTTTTCTACTGCCCGTCATCGTTTCCACGCGTGAAATTTTATGACTGTCATTAAAAGTCAAATTTGTTGTAGTGATTTTTCAGCCTCTACACAAAATCAACAAAAATTAACAATTTTTTAACAAAAATGACTCTAAATACACATAAAAACTTATTTTTATCAAATCAAGACTCCAGACACATGCAAATCTTGTTTTTACTTAAATTTGCCTTAAATGACATGAATTATAACGTTAAACACTCGCTTTCTAACCAAATAACTTAGTTTTTAGAGCCAAATAACACTTATAAATGAGAGTTATCAAAAGCATACCCCAAAGAGTTTTTTTTTTTTTTTTTTTTTATCATCTTAGTCTCCTGCAAAATCATTGTCAAGAACACTTAGGCCTTGTTCGATAACCATTTAGGGGGTGTTTGGTGCGCAAAGTTGAGTTGAGTTGGCAAAATTAAGTTGAGTTAGGCAGAGTTAGTTTATCAGTGAGTTCAGGAAGTCTATGTTTGGGGTGCAAAGTTGGTTTGAGTTGAGTCAGGAAGTCTGTGTTTGGGGTGCAAAGTTGAGTTGAGTTGTCAAGGGTATCTGGTGCAATTTTTTGTAACCCAAAGTAGACTAATTTTTAGCTAACTATTTTTGTTTCCTTTATTTTTTTTCCCAATCATTCATCTAGAAACATATTTTTCCAACTTTCCAACATTGAATTCAGATGTCCACATCAAAATAACAATATATTTCAACATTAGTGGAATGGAATCTATGAGTGGCATATTCATAAAAGTAACGTTTCAATGCATTCTTATTGACCGTTTTTGAAAAAAACTTCATTCCTTATCATTCTTTGTTTACAAATTGACTTCTTCCCAATGATATGCAATATAGCCTTTTTGTCTCCTTACGCTACACATTCAACTTCTTTCAATTAATAGAAATCAAATGTCTCATTACACATTGAACTTCTTTTAATTTATTGAAATCAAATGGTGCATTGTTTATAGCCACGGGTGAAAATTGATTAATGTAGAGAAGTCAACATTACTTTCATGTATGTGTGGAATATTCAAAAAACATATTGGTAGGCCATCAATTGCCTATTTACAAGATGCACAAAAAAAAAAGTCCAGAAAAATAAAAATGGTTCACAAAATATGAAGTCATGGCCGACAATGGGCTCGGTTACTAAGTCTAGTGAAAGATGGTTGGAGCAAGGAGTTAGACGGTCCAAACCAAGAGACGCAAGCAGTACCTCTTTCTCGATTGGGGTTGGGACATGTAAGAAGCAGTCCATCCTGGATATCGGCGACAAGTAGGTCTATAAGGATGATCCGATCATCCTCCATTAACCCTTCTATTGCATACAACTGGTCAACCACCTCCTTTCATCGTGCGGATTTCAATTCATATTTTTTCTTATGCTAAGATAGAAGTGTACGCATGTGAGATGTGTGCATGTCCATGGCGGTCTGCATAACGTCCAGGACCTTGGATTGGAAGGACGACCTCTTCCTCTTACTTTTGCTCCCTCTAGTAGACATTTCAAATGGAGTACGCCTACTAGTAGAGGTTTCTAACAAGTCTTCCTCCCTTACATCCCCGGTGACTGGGTTCTCTACAGGTCGTTGCTCTGGGCGGAAAAAGGTTTGTGATCCCAGTCAGATCTCCTCCTCCATCTATTCACAGCATTGGGGGCATCTCCACTGGTGTCTCTAAGGCGAACCCTGTGGCTCAGTCCTTGCCAAACACCATTGTCAACTCCTCATAGTGCGAGAATGACTTGCTTCGTGTCACAACCATGCTAAGAAGAGAGTAGGTTGTGACCCCCACAAAGCAGACAGATGCACAAGCGGCACGTGAGTGTCGCCCATATGGCCACTCGAGGGCCAAGAGAAGACAAGTGCCATGATGCGACCGAGGAGGACGGTGCATCATCTAACACACCAACATAAGTGGGCTTGAATGCCATGTTGAGATACATGCAAAATAGAAGACAACTATGTCGTCAGTGGTGTCAGTGACAAGCTTAGTGGGGGTCAGATGGGGTCCCGGGCCATAGCCTAGGAAATTAAGGTTTCGTCATGATTTTTGACGTGCGGCTCTGGAGTTAAGTCGGTATATGGGCAAGATGTAAGCTCGCCAGATTTCGTGTCGATCGAAGTCCATACGAGCACTCCACGCTGGCGTATGATCCCTCACCAAATTGACGTGCATGGGTGGTAGGAGCTAAAATCTTAATTGTCTACCTTAGAGGGAGGCATGGTGTTGACTCTCCACCACCCCTGGCCCTCTTGGCCTAAGTGAGCCACCCCATGGCACATGAGTGTGTCATGGTGTGGGTGAGCGTCTGCAAGACAAGTGTCTTGGACGTCTTCTTATGGAATGGATTTTCCTAAGACAGTGTCAGGTGGCACGGGTGTGCCAACATTGCTCCCCTTCCCATGGGCTAGAGGTTCGACCATAGGACCCGATAGCGGCCAGCGATACGAGAATGACTTGGCATGGACACGGAAGGGTTCATGCCTCGATATGACTCAGATGGATGGATGTCTGAGAGACCCTGATTATGAAGGTGACCCATGGGAAGGATTTCGATAGCATGTCCGAGCGAGCGGCTAAGTTAGGTGACCTCCCGAGGCTCGGGATGGGATCACTATTCATCAGTGGGACCCGATAGTTTTCGATTTGGATGGTAATTGTCCGTTATGTCTCAGTTTGTATTATAATGCCCCAAAAAGCTCCAATTTGCATCGGTTGCACCCGGTAAGCATTATAATCACCCGATAAGTGCTAGAATCACCCGGTAAGCTCTGGTTGAGCATTTTAAGGCCATTTCGGCTCAACGAAGGGTCCGAATGAGTCCCGATGAAGTTCCAGATTGATGTAGAAGCATCATGGACATGTTTAAGATTTGGATGATGATGTTCTAAGAAGCGACGTTGCGTTCTAATGACCTTGGCCTATTGTAGAGGCAAGGTTGAGCCTTAGGACTTGGCCTAAAGTAGAGGCAAGTCGGCTAGAGTGGCGTTTGAGATAGAATACACGTACGGGCGATGTGTATGACCAAGTATACTTCTGTTGTATATGAAAAGAACCTTGGTTGAGTTCAACAACCTCGCCTAAGGTCCGACTAAGCCACAAAGTTGAGCGAAAAATGTATTGGGGCTTGAATTCCCCTTAAGGCTGGCCATGATTAAGCGAAAAATCATGGCGCCGCAAGGTTGAAGTTCTACAACCGTGACACTTCGCATCCCCTTGGCAGCAGGATGTCCCTGCATGTGAACGGATAATATATTAATATGCTTAAAATATCGAGGAGAATATGATATAATGGTACGATCTTACCCTAACCCAAGCATCGAAAATCTCCTTCTCTACACCAACACATTTCAATTCTTCGTTCCAGCCAAATCCACTGCAAGCATTACTCAGCATCTTTGCGATGGCCCCGTACTGCTTTTTCAGAGATCTGATCTTGCACTCTATCTTTTGGCTTATTGAAGAATTTGGTAATTTCTCTGCTAACATATGGTGGAGGTGCTGTAGATTTCTGGGTCTGAATGTCCCGTTGTCAGACCATGCTACTAGAGACTCCACCAATTTTACATCCTCCACCTTCGTCCAAGTGTGTTTTGGAGCTTTTGATGTACCTGCCATGATGCTGCATGTGTACGTATAGACAAGTAATGTTACATTGAATACAATAAAAAAAAATTAGTTCGAGAGAATGCGTATGGAACAAGGCAATATAATTATATTACCACATAATTAAGATATACAAGCAGGCAAAAAATGAGAAAGTTGTCCATGACTGACTTACATCATAAAAGACCTCTAAAAACAAAAAAGTTCATCTAAGTTTCTATTCGATTGAAGACAAAAGAAATACATAAGTAGAAAAGTCATCTGGATTGTTTCCAATCATCAAACATTCGCTCAGCCAAGTCATCCCTGAATCCAGTCCATTCGTCGGAGCTTTCAATGAATTGTGTATTGTACTCTCCGACTGTACTGGGCATAGAGTCGACTTCCTTGACCTCATCTAACATTACAATTGACCCCATCTTCCTAATGATAAGGTTGTGAATGAGGCAACATGCTGTTATAGTCCAATATTGTACTTAAACTGGGCAGAATGACTTTCCTCGAAGAATGACCCACCTCCCCTTCAACACACCAAAATGACGGGAATAATCGAATTAAACCCACAGCGGAAGCATAGGAATCGTCTTTGATTTATTTAGAATTAAACTAAAATACAAGGTTAAGCAATAAATACCTTCCAAATATGGAGATTCTTCTGGCGGGTCTTTATCTCCTCCACAAAGTCTTCTTGGCTATGACTCTAACAAAAGATCAAGGCTTGTGGGAGCCTCTTGAAAGAAAATCCACAAGGGATTGGAGAGAAAGAGGTCTAGAGAGAATTCTCTATTTCTCTCTATTTTAGGAGATGTGTATTGTGTAGAATGCCCAATGGCTCACTCCTAGGGTCCTATTAATATATTTTAATATCTAATATATTAAAATATATTTATCTAACCAATTTGAATCTTATTAAAACCTTTAAAATTCTCCTACGACATCTATTTTCTAATTTGAATCCAATTCAAATTTAATAAATATCTTTTCTTTAATGTATCTAATATACATTAATTATTTTTAATATTCAATGTATCAAATACAATAAATATATTTTCCTCTTTTATATTTAATATATCTAATATATTAAATATTAATTGGAACACTTCAAATTAAATATTAATTTGAACATTTCAAATTTTTCTTTCAACTAAATTGATCTTTTTAGTGTTATTATGAGCTAGCAAGGGGACCTTATGGACCTACAGGTTATAAGCTCCAATGATACAAAATTAATTAATTAAACTCTTTAATTAATTAATTTTCATTCATTAACTATAGGTCACTCCAGTATAGACCTAGAGTTGCACTCTTATGCACTGTAGGACAAGTTGTGTCCATAGATATAATCATTACATGCAAGTCGATCCTTCACGAGTTGTTCGTAATTACAGCTGGGTCAAAAGTCCGTTTTACCCCTATAATTACATCTTGCACCTTAAGTACCACTGATCCTCTAATGAACAATCTGTTTATAATCTAATTATAAACTAAGATCCTCTAGAGCCAGTGAGAGGGTGGGGCCCCATTGTTCAAGTCCCGAAATCAGCACTTAAGGGAACTACTCATCTACTTACCATATATGGGAAGGAGTGAATTCCATCTTGTGAGATTATGTTCCCAACTCTCTATTTGGTCAAGTCCCCAAAATGGTAGGCATATTGAATCGGCTACAAAAGCCACTCTCACCCATGCAAATCAAAGGACAAGCCCTCACAGGCAGGAGTTCATAACTCACTCAGGATTAAGATCGAGTCGCATATGATCATCCTGATGAAATATTAATCTTCTCAATTAACGGATTTATAAAGAGAGATTAAATATTTCGTGATCCAGTCTTATACAAACTCATTGTATAAGATACCCACACTCACATGTCTCCACATGAATGATTTGGATCAAATCATTTGTAACTGTTACAAAGTGGGCCGTATCAATAGTGTTACCAGGATAAGGCACCCAACCTTATCCATATACTATGACCCTTTAGGTTATTTCTTGAACATGATCCTCTCGTATGTCAACCACATACTGTTCAAGATTACACTAACAACCTTGGATTTTTCATATAATGGATAATATTATATTGCAAATAAAACAATCAAAATTATTATTATTATTAAATAAATTATTAATTACGAGGCTTTAGGGCATAAATCCCAACACAAAAGCTCTCTCGATAACGTTCCTTGCAGATGAATGTTTCATGTTGAAAAATTCTCTTGGAGTAGTTGGTGCATTCCCTATTCCACGCCATTCTGAAAGATGATACCGTTCTCCTTTATACGGTGTAAGGAATCCTTTTGCATTAGGGTACTCAACATCACATAGGTAGTAGTATCATGTAGAAGGTACCAATGGTTAATTCATAAGCTTACTGCTTTTTTAACCTATGAATAGTTAAAAATGTTTATATTTAGGGTATACCCTAGGAACCTTCAAGCCATTAGGTCGAGAGAGTGCGTCCCTAAGAACCCTATAATCAACTGCGGACCCTTCCCAGCCTAGCATGACGAATATGAACTCTCCGTTTAGGAAAAAAATTCCAAGTTGGTCACGACTTCACCTTTCCTCGTTCTATATCAGGGTCAATCAGTGGCACTGACATATGTCCCATCTAACGCACCTAGGAAATTCTGTATCCATAGAAGACATAGTAGTGATGTTAAAGAACGTGACAATTAGGGCTCGTTTGATAACGTTTCTGTTTCCTGTTTCTTGTTCCTGTTTCTCATTTTTCAAGAAACGGACATGTTTGATAAACGATCATGTTTCTTGTTTCTAATTTTTTTAGAAACGTTTCTAAAAAAAAAGGCAGATTTTGAGAACCTTCAAAAAGTAGTTTCTCAAATTCTATTTCTGTTTTTTTTTTCCAGATTTCATGCATGTATTCCTATGTCTCTTTTTACCCATCTCTCCTCTCTTTCTTCTTTCTCTCTCTTCCATTCTATTTTTTTCCTTTTATTACTATGAGCTAGCAAGGGGACCTTATGGACCTACAAATTATAAGCTCCAATGATACAAAAATAATTAATTAAACTCTATAATTAATCAATTTCATTCATTAAATTTAGGTCACTCCACTATAGACCTAGAGTTGCACTCATATGCACTGTAGGACAAGTTGTGTCCATGGATATAACCATTACATGCAAGTCAATCCTTCAAGAGTTATTTGTAATTACAACTGGGTCGAAAATCCGTTTTACCCTTGTAATTGCATCTTGCACCTTAAGTACCATTGATCCTCTAATGAACAATTTGTTTATGATTCAACCATAAACTAAGTCCCTCTCCGGCCAGTGAGAGAGTGGGGCCTCATTGTTCAATTCCTAAAATCAGCACTTAAGGGAACTACTCATCTACTTATTCTATATGAGAAAGAATGGATTCCATCTTGTAAGATTATGTTCTTAGCTCCCTATATGGTCAAGTCCCCAAAATGGTAGGCTTATTGAATCGGCTACAAAAGCGACTGTCACCCATGCAATGAAAGGACAAGCCCTCACAGGCGAGAGTTCATAACTCACTCAGGATTAAAATCGAGTCGCATATGACCATCCTAATGAAATATTAATCTTCTCAATTAACGGATTTATAAAGAGAGATTAAATATTTCGTGCTCCAGTCTTATACAAACTCTTTGTATAAGATACCCCCACTCACATGTCTCTCCACATGAACGATTTGGATCAAATAATTTGTAACTATTACAAAGTGAGCCGTAGCAATTGTGTTACCAGGATAAGGCACCCAACCTTATCCATATACTATGGCCCTTTAGTCTATTTCTTGAACATGATCCTCTCGTATGTCAACCATATACTATTCAAGATTACACTAATAACCTTGGATTTTTCATATAAATGATAATATTACATTGCAAATAAAATAATCAAAATTATTATTAATTATTAAACAAATTATTAATTACGATGCTTTAGGGCATAAATCCAAACACTTGAAACACAAATGTGTCATATGTTATTTATGGGTACATCCATTGTAGTGTTCATCAAGCGTATCACTGAAGTCTGACTAGGCGAATCCATACATAACGATCATTCCAACAAAGAACCCCAATGGAAGCAGCATAGTATTAGTACACTGTCCTACATCAACATTATTCATAGTAGAAGTGCTCCATGCAACTCCACTAAGCACGACCGCAACGGACTGATCATTGGTTTCGACTACAAACTAGGTATATGCAGCGTCTGCTTCGGCAAAAGTTGCATAGGATTGGTGAATTGCTCCCCTAAATTCATGGACTTGTTTATGGCATTCATGCCAGCTCATGTAAATACCAAGGTTACGGCCAACAAAGACTACATAGAACTTCGTTCTACCCATAATCCTAAATTCAAAGTGCATGCAGTTAACCGCGATATCATGGAACGAGTAGACATACAAATTTTTCTAAGGTTACGAGCTATGGTTTAGGGTTTAGGATTAGGGTTATAGGGTTTCAAGGTTTGAAGTTTGAGGATTTGGGGGTTTGGGGTTTGGGGTTTAGGGTTTAGGGTTTAGGGGTTTTGAGTTGGAGGATTTTGGAGTTTTGGGGTTTAGGATTTTAGGGTTTTAGGGTTTAGAGTTTTAGGGTTTTGGAGTTTTAGGCTTTTGGGGTTTTGGGTTTTGGGATTTTGGGATTTTGGGGTATAGGGTTTTTTTGATTTTGGGGTTTTGGGGTTTAGAGTTTTAGGGTTTAGGGTTTTGGAGTTTTGGGATTTTGGGTTTTAGGGTTTTAGGGTTTTAGGGATTTAGGGTTAGGGTTTTAGAGTTTTTGGGGTTTAGAGTTTTATGGGTTTTATGGTTTATGTTCAAATAAAATTGTTGATTTGGGTTTATTATGTATGAAATTGTTTCCTTGGAAAAAAAATATATCTCACTATTATTCGTAGAGTTTAGGACACGAGACTCATGCAAGAAGCCATGTAACATTAGTTTCAATTTCTTCATGAACACAAATTGTGGTTTTCATAGGATTTGAAATTTAAGCCAACACATTTTCCATTTACAAAGAAGAAAAAAAAACTGAACTTCAAATTAGGCACTATACTTTCCTTGATTTTTTCAAAAAAAAATATTCCGAATTATGATATATGGTTTTAGGGTTTTAACTATATGCAATGTACCTTTTTTTTTTTTTTTCTTTAAAAACATACATTGAACATTCCAAATTATAAACATAGCCATACAAAACATCATTTACAAATCTATTGTTTCCAACCTATTTCAAACTGACAAATTCAATACTTAATTTTATAAACTAGTTCAACTTATTTGAAACTTAGAAATCCAATCTTTAACTTCTTCACCAAATCCAAATTCCTCATCAAATTTAATGATGTTTACAGAGAACATTTGTTTTCCAAGTTTTAAAAGAAATTCAAATTCATTGAAGATTTTTTCCATTATTTTATTTTCTTCGAAGTACGAATTAGGTTATTAAGATGGTCCCCTTTTTAATTAGCCAATTAGAAACTCGAATCTATATTAGACGGATTATTAAAAAAATATATACTACATGCAACTTTTTTTCAATTTAAAATTATTCACTGTATTATTTTTAAAACTATAAATTTAGAATTCGAGATTTCGTAATGCCACAAGAATAGAGGTTTGAACAAAGGAAACCAATAATCAAATACATAAAGATGATACATTAACATTATACATAAATATTCCAACATTTGAAGGAATAGTCCAACATATACAAAGAGTTCAACAAAAGAAAATACTAACAAAAACACATAAATTATAACAACCCAAATTATAAAAGTTTGGAGGAAGGAAAATACTTGGAATGGTGACTACAAAATTTGAAACAAACTTACACATAAGTAATGGCCAACGTTATAAAAAAAATGTATATAAACATAAAGCATCAAGTTAAGACAACATAAAAAAAAAGGTGTACAAGGTAAAAAGTAGGCGTTTCGAAACCTCAAACTAATGTGTTCGATAGTATTAGTTTGGACCTGCACATATTACAATCACGTAGTTAGATAAAAAGGAAATGAAGAACATAATCATGGTACTAAAGAATGCTATCCTTAAAGATGAGTGATATACCTTAGGTGGAGCAGAATGGGTTGGGAGGAGTCTTTTGGTCCTTAAAGTGCACATGAGGATCTGGTGAAACTGAGATTCAAATACAACCAATGAGGGATTGTGAAATAAAAACAATGCACGAAATTTAAAGGAAGGAATCATTAGAAGTCACTCACCAGACTAGAAAACCAATGTATGCAGTGGAGGATTCTCAAAGGAAAAACATCAGGGCCAATGGATATATAGGAAGAGAGGGTGGGTAGTTCCCACTTACCTCTATTGAAGTTATTGCCAATCATTAATGGCAATAATATTTTCAAGTAACCAAGAAAAATTAGGTGGTGGTGGTAAATTCAAAAACCCATAATAAATGAGGTAGATACAATTTATTGAACTTAAAAGAAAGGCAGAATATGTCTGACATGTTTATAATGGAGATGGTAGTCCAAACTTATCTAACCGAAAGGTGGAGTGAGACAAATCAGAGAAGGGCATTCTAAATTTATTTCGATATACAAGTATAGTAAGCATAGAAAAACCAACCTCAAAAATAAGTTTGACTCATTATGGTCAAAGAAAATTCATCAATGTAACACATAATTGAAATTAATTTGGTTGCTGATGATAATGCAAACAAAGGAGAATAAATTCGACATTCATTGTCTAACATGGGATTAAAAATCACTAGACAAACATGTATAGCATGAATAGGAAAATTGGCCTCAAGAATATGTTGAACTCATTCATGTCAGTATGAAAGTACAACAGAGCTCAACCAAAATCATGAAACATTGGAAAGAAGACATCAGTATAGAAGTAAACAACGAGCTCAACCAAAGTCATAGAAGAAATTAGGATATAAGTAAAAAACGATTCCAGCCATAACCAAACAAAAAATCAGTATCCAAGTACAAAAGGAAAAACGAAGTGAATCCAAAAACCAAAAAATAGTCAACAATAAAAAAGAAATCAGTATGCAATAACCAAAAATCGGAAATCAACGAAAATTCAAAAACAGTCAACAACAAATCAGTATGCAAGTAAAAAATGAAGTGAATGAGGGTCATATAATAGTGAACAAGAAATCAGGATGCAAGTACCAAAAATCCACATTAACGGAAGCTTTGGGGAAGAGGAAAAAATTAATTTCAAGACGCTATAAATAGTTCATCATCGGTCGGAAGGGTTAGAAAACATACCTGTCATTCAGCCCCTTCCCCCCACCAAGCTTGAATCACACATCAAGCCCCCTACCACAAAATTCCTCACTCATCCCACACATGGTACATGCATTCATTCAAACAAATCCAATCATTTGACAAGTTAGTTATGGATGAGGGGATGGTCTAATGGAGGAAAAACAAGAACTCCGACAAGGGTTTGACTGACATAGTGTTTAGAGCGGCGAGGGGAGTGGGGGAGAGCAAGGAAATTGGCATGAAAGGAGTGTTTAGGGTTTATGGTTCTGGAAAAAAGAAATTAGAAAAACATAAGATCGATTCAAGGGACAAGAAACAGAAGAAGGTTGCATGGGGTTACAGATCTGGGAAGAAGGGGTTAGGTAATGGTGCATGTACAGTACAAATCAAAAAACCAGGGCCTTAGGCTTTTGGCATATCAAAGAAAAAAGGTTTCCTAAAATGATTCAAGGGTTAATATGAAAGACATAGAGCTAGGGTTACGAATCTGGGCAGAGGGGGTTAGGGTTTCGATTTTTGAAAAAGACGGAAAAGAAGAACATGGGGAAGAAGATGAGTGGGAGAAGATGAAGAAAATAGCAGATGAACATACTTTGAAGAAGCAAAGCCCCAAATCGCCCATCGAAATCCAAATCCAACCCCATCTCCATCGAAGAAACGAGGGAGTTTGAGGAATGAGAGGGAGAGAGAACTAAAGAGAGGGAGAGTTTCATGAGAAGCGTGAGGCGTGCAATGAATGAGGGAAAAAGAGTGGCATAAGGAACAAAAACGCGTGGAGTTCAACAGTGGTACTCTTAAACTCCATCGAGTTGCATGAAAACGAAGTGGGCAATTCACATATCAGTGTGCCAAACACCGATTGGGCTTCTTTAACCAACCCAACCCAACCCAACTCCCTATCCTAAATGCCCCTTAGTTTTTTGTTTTTGAAAATTAAGCCTATAAATACTACTTTCACCTATGAGTTTTCTTGCTTTGTTATCTACTTTTTGCATGTATTTTCAAAGACCAAGCCAAGTTTTGAAAATTAAGCCTATAAATACTACTCTCACCTATGGTTTTACTTGTTTTGTCATATATTTTTTGCCTATGTTTTCAAAAACCAACCATATTTTGAAAACTAAAAAAAGTAGTTTTCAAAAACTTGTTTTTGTTTTTAGAATTTGGCTAAGAATTCAAATACTTCCTTAAGGGAGATGAAAACCATTGTAGAGAAATTGGGAGAAAACAAGCTTAATTTTCAAAAACCAAAAACCAAAAACCAAATGATTATCAAACGGGGCCTTAGTTTTTGGTTTTTGAAAATTGTGCTTGTTTTCTCATCATTTCTCTATAATTCTCTACAATAGTTTTCATCTTTCTTAAGAAAATATTTGAATTCTTACCCGAATTTTAAAAACAAAAACATGTTTTTGAAAACTACTTTTTTTAGTTTTCAAAACTTAGGTTGGTTTTTGAAAATACATGTAAAAAGTAGATAACCAAACAAGAAAACCCATAGGTGGAAGTAATATTTATAGGCTTAATTTAAAAAAAAAAAAAACAAATGGTTACCAAACGGGGCCGCAGTTTTTGAAAACTTGTTTTTGTTTTTGGAATTTGGCTAAGAATTCAAATGTTTCTCTAAGAAAGATGAAACCCATTGTAGAGAAATTGAGAGAAAACAAGCTTAATTTTCAATAAACCAAATAGTTATCAAACTAGACTTTAATTATTTGGTTTTCCTTTTATGTAGAGTAAACCAAATTCTATGGTTCCTTTTAAGTAGAGTAAGATTCTCTTTGAAACAATAAAATGCAACTCCTTTGGATTCTCCATGTATCTACTAAGAAGACTTACTACATATAAATATATACGGAGCCTTGTTGCAGTCAAATACATCAAATTGCGCACAATTTGTTTGTAAAAAATTTCATCAACCTTTTCCCCTTCTTGTAATTCTCCAACACCCACAAAATTACGTTCATGCCAAATCTTCCTAAATCATCATGCACATATTTCTTTTATGAGATAAAAATACTAGTATCAAAGTGCTTCACTTTGAGAGTAATAAAATAAATACCTTGCTCCAAAATTAGACACTTTTAAATTCTTTAATCATGGATTTCTTATTCTCAAGCAATGTATCATCATTACCAACAAATATCAAATCAACTGCATATTCATAAAAATAATCTTTCTCCATCTTCTACTTTTGTATAAAGTGTATGTTCATCTGACATTTTTTAAAACTATTCTTAAAAAATAAAATACATTCATGCATCTATATGAAGCACGTGGTGCTTATTTTAGTCCATAAAGTATCATTTTTAATCTATAAACTTTATTTTTATTTCCATGTACTAATAAGGACATCGGGTTAATAAGTACTTAGTGCTTCGAACTACCTATGATATGAAACCCTAGTGTATGTGTATAAGAACCTCTATAACACAAGAACACTAAAATCCCCAAATTCATGTCGAATCATCCCAAGGAAGAAGATAGAAATACATTTACCTTGAATAATCAATATCAAGAGTAAAAAAAAATTGTTTCTAGACTCAAGATTTGAATCACTCTACAAGTAGTTTGATCAACGTTACTTGAATGATCCTAGCATGCAAATCTAATCACAAGAAATACAAATGACACAAGCTCATGACTTTGGAAGCAAAATATTGCAACTTTCATTCAAACACCAAATATGCTTTGTGTTACAACCAAGATGACTTTATATATCCTTTAAAATATAACCTAAATCCAACCACTAAGTTATCTTAAAAGTCTGTAACCTTCCAAACTCTAATGTAATAAAGTAACCTAAAAACCATAGAAAAGACTCAAAAAATTGAAAAGTTACATAATTGACACTATAAATTCTAGATTTGAAGTCTTGGCCAACCTTTATACTGTTTGTAACCCTCCATGAATTAATGAAGCTCTCCTTGAAGTAGCTTGAAGTACTTGAGTTTGACTTTAACTTGTCATAAATGAAGTCCGAGTGCATTTAATGTAACTTCATCTGGAGGCTCTTCTTGGCATAAAACATGTGATATGAATTCCTTGAACTCCATTAAAAAGCTTTATTGGTAGAATTCATATCTACCTATGAAATGAATGAGTATCTCAATATTTTTTGTTTAGAAGACAAATATATATATATATATATATATATATATATATATATATATATATATATATATATATATATATATATATATATATATATATATATGTATATAATAGAAAAAAAAAAAGAAGGGAACAACTTAGGAGTAACCCCCTCCTAAAGGAGCTAATTAAAAAAAAATCCAATTGTTGAAAATTAACGCAATTGGATAATTACAAAAGAATTAATTGCAAGAGTAACACCACTAAGAAGCTAATAGTTGAAAGTTGCCGCAAAGAGAATTAAATTCGGTAGACTCTTCAAAAAGCCTTTTATCCAATATACTAAATATTAATTTGAACATTTCATATTTTTTTTTCAACTAAATTGATCTTTTTCGTATTACTATGAGCTAGCAAAGGGACCTTATATACCTACAAACTGTAAACTCCAATGATATAAGAGTAATTAATTAAAATCTTTAATCAATGAACTTTCATTCATTAACTTTAGGTTACTCCATTATAGACTTAGAGTTGCACTCTTATGGACTATAGGACAAGTTGTGTTCATTGATATAATCATTACATACAAGTCGATAATTCACAAGTTGTTCATAATTACAGCTAGGTCAAAAGTCTGTTTTACCCATGTAATTACATCTTATACCTTAAGTACTACTAATCATCTAATGAACAATTTGTGTATAATTCAATTATAAACTAAGTCCCTCTCGAGTTAGTGAGAGGGTGAGGACTCATTGTTTAAGTCCTGAAATCAGCATTTAAGAGAATTACTCATATACTTTCCCTATATGGAAATGATTAAATTTTATCCTATGAAACTTATGTTACCAGCTCCCTATTTTGTCAAGTCCCCAAAATGGTAGCTGGGAAGGGATGGGCGTGAAGAAAACCATAAGGGATGGGCGTGAAAGGAAAAATATGATTAAGGGATAGAAAACTAAAACGCTGTTTTGTTTTGTTTTGTTTTGTTTTTTTTGAAAAATATTAAAACGAAACAAAGTCGTTTTACTCAACACAAAAACGACACAATTTTAACCTATCGTTAATTTCTCTTATTGTTAACGGTGATTCACTGTCAATAAATATATTATATAATGACGGTTATTGCCTGTCAATAAAGGTTTCTTTTCTTGACAGTGTTTGGCCGTCAATCAAAATAGTTATTTTTGATAGCTAATACCAGTCAACTATGTGAAAAAGTGGAGCTACACCAAATTGGACGAAAAATTGCGAAAATTACCGTCAACATAACTATTTTTATGAATATATATTGACAGTTTCTCGAATCAACTTAAATATAAATATATATTGACGGTTTATGACCGTCAATATATGTATTGTTTTAATTAATAATTTATTTTAAGGTGCAAATAAACGTTTTATTGACGGTTTTTTTTTTTTGCAAGCGTCAACTATACAAAAAAGTAACGTATCAACAAAGACCAAATTTGTAGTAGTGTAGGATTATTGAATCAGCTACAAAAGTCACCCTCATCCATGCAAATCAAATGACAAGACCTCACAGACAGGAGTTCATAACGCACTCAGAATTAAGATCGAGTCGGCAATCATCCTGTTGAAATATTAATCTTCTCAATTAACGAATTTATAAAGAGAGATTAAATATTTTATGATCAATCTTATACAAACTCATCGTATATGATACCCTCACTCACATGTCTTCACATGAACGATTTGGATCAAATCATTTGTAACTGTTACAAAGTAAGTCATATCGATAGTGTTACCAGGATAAGACATTCAACTTTATCTATTTATTTTGTTCGTAATTTGGTTCTTCATAAGAAGATTGTGGTGCATCATCTCCCTGCTACAGAATAAATCATTGATATTCTGACAAAACCATTATCTGCTACGGTGTTAATCATTTGAAGACCAAGCTCAAGTCAATGCTATTGGCTTGCAGGAGTTGTTAAGATATCCCTCTAGGTTGAGAGTTTAGGCCCATGTTTAGGCCCATTTGAGTTGTTTTACAAGCTCTAAATATTTGACATTTAGTTTGTTATTTGATTATAGAATTTGTTTGCGATGTGTGAATCTGTTAAGAAGGTGAAATTTCAGTGCGTGTGAGCTTATTGTAGGAGTTTTCTTCTGAAGCTTCTATATATGACTGACGTTCTCTTAAGAAAAGATATGTAAAAGCTAAAGTTTCTCATTTATTCTCTTATTCATCTTTTTCTTCTATGTTATTATGCAAATCAAACATTAATGGCATAAATTTTAGTATTTTAGAAATAATCTCTTAAAAAACACGATTTCATACCTGTGGCAAAATGAGTCATATGCAAACTCATTAAAACAATAATATTTGGAAAACTAGCTTTAAAACAGTTTGTTTTTAAAATTAGTTTTTACAAATAATAATATTCTTAAGAAAAAATACTTTTTTGGCCCCTGAATTTTTAGTAATAGGTGCGTTTGGTCCATGAGATTTCAAAATGTACCTTTTTAATCATTGGGTTCTGAAAAAAAAGTTTAAAAGGTCCTTGGTGTTATTGTTGATCGAATCAACACCGTTTCAATTTCATCTCATAATTTACAGTTTCTATTACGGAATGACGTTTGATTTTTCGTTGTCAAAATGTTGCACTGTAGATGACACATTTAGATTGAAATAGAGAACTGAAGAATCTCGAAACTCGAAATGAAGAACATTTTAGTGTGAAATGAAGAAAAGGACGACAATAGGGGACTGAGGGTTTCAAGTTCTGGTTCGAATGCGGTCTCAATAGCACCGGATTGACAGTAGCAGATTGCCTCGTTCTTGTTAATGTGATTGCAGCTGTGGAGACCGATTGCGCCGGCGGAAGAAGGGCCGACGCCGAAGCTGAAGTTGGAGGTGCGAAAAAGAGGTGGGAACGAAATAAGGTGAGGGACGAGAGGAGAGAGAGATGAGAGAGATATGTGTTTCTGTTTTAATGATTTTTTAATTTTATAATTTTCCACATCACCACTAAAAATAATAAAAGAAAAAAAAAAAAACTATAATGTTACTGTACTAAATGGAAAAACTAACACCGGTTAAATCTATTCTTCAAAATTCAAAGACTAAAAATGTAGATTTTAGACCAATCACACTTATTACTAAAAACTTAAGGAAAAAAAGGTATTTTCCCCATATTTTTAACAAATCCAATGAAAGAGTCTATAATTAAAATATTCATTAAAATCTAAATTATATTGTGATAATACTTGGCAAAACCCATTGAATCAACATTAAAAGAGACTTTTTATGATTGATTTGTGCTTTGCCCCTTCTTTCTCTCTCTACAATTATTTTAGTTCATCCAACTGAGTCATTTTCCACAATTTAAAATCTCCATTATCAAAAGCCAGATGAGAGAACGAAGACAGGCTGGACTTCTTTGAAACTTGTCAGTCAAGTCATTTAGCCAGAAAGCAAATCATGCCAAGGAAATACAACTGTATTAACACATACATGGATGAATCACAAAAGCCGATTAAAGAAAAAGAAACTAAGCCACAAATCTTTGATTCAAGGGGGAAAAATAGACCAATACACAAATTGAAGGAAAGAGAGTAAACAATAAATAATACAAAACAAATTTACACAAATTTTACAAGAGTACTATCAACAGAACCAACAAAGCCCTCTCTCTTTCTTGTTCCTCAGAGTCGAGACAAATTCAGACAGCTCTCCTGCCAATTTAGCAGAGCAGCAACCTTAAAAGATCACAACTCCCAAGGAAAACAAGCAAAGGAAAACGGCATACAAAAGAAATCCAACTCCCACCCACCAATCCTGTTTGTAAAGACTATCCAAATTGCAGAAATAAGATTTAAATTGTTCAACAAATGGAACAAGAAAGAAAAAGAAGAAGAAAACATTGTATCATTCATAAATATAGAACCCTGCTTGCTTTATCATATCATGTCCGCAGTTTTGTGTTCATCATCAAATTGAAATCATGTTTTTCCAGCTTCATCAATCAATCAGAGATGGGTTTGGTCTTGGATCTGTACAACAAGATCTTCTTCTTCTTGGAGCTTAAATTGTCAATGGTGAGCACAATCTTACCAGCTTCACCAACCCTGTAGCTGTTGGAGATAACTGGTTCATCAGCTGGCCCAAGCTTTGTTGTCTTTTGTACAATCACAGTGTAGCCACCTTCAGCACTGGGCAGGAACTCTGCCCCATAGCTCGCATCCCATCCCACAACTCTCAGTTCCCAAACCAGAAGGCTTGGCTACAAAAACAGAGATGCAGCATCTTTTAGCATCAAATCAAATCAGAAAACCCAGCGGACAAAAAAAAAAAAAAAAAGAGCTTTGGTTGAAATAAAATGAATTCCAAGTCCTCCTCCTAGTCCTACCTCAGAAATTGGGAATTCAACAGTATGTTTGGTTGCTGCCTTTATGGCAACTTCAGTAACAGGGTCTTCAATGGAGAATTCTTGCTCGCCTTCCCTGCTTAATCCACCGTACTGAACTGGTACTTGTTCAGGAGCAACATATCTGAGAGAGACCAAAGTACAGGCCAAGCATAATGAGATTGAGACATTTGTTGCAATGGGAAATATGCTTGAAAGGTCATTAATGGCGGAATAATGAAAAAGAACAAAAAACAAAAGTTGTAACTGTATATACTACACCCACTTGAAGAGGGTCTCAGCAGTCTTGGATGGTCCAGCAAACACAAACTTGCTCTTTGTTCTCTGAGTGAAAAAGGGGCTGATCATCCTGTTCACGGCCAGGTACCACCATGGCACGTTGATGAACACCTTAAGAGAAATCAATCAAAATTCATATCATCAAATAAGATCAAACAATTTCTTTCTTTATATAAAAAAAAATGTTTTGGAGATGAGATGACGATACCTGTTTGGCAGCGAATTCAGGATAATTGTCTTGGAATAGTTGCAGAGCTCGCCTGGTGGCGTTTCTGAGCTCCCACTTGGTGAGTCCAGGCGAGTTTTTGAGGTCGTTGACTTGAACAATGGTGGAGATGCCACTGGGGCTGAAATCGAGCTTTCTGATGCTCTTCTCCAGAAACTGAATCCTCCATCTGAGGAATTTGAGGCTCTTTTCGTCGTCGGAGAAGGTGATCTGATACAAGTCCTTGTTCTCGAACTCACCGAACACGTTGTAGCAGACTGGGTGCCCTTCTCTGTCGACCCCATGGGAGAACACCACTTTGTCCCACTGGTTCCCCAAGTCCTCCTCCAGAAGAGCCTCGATCCCGAATTGTTTTCGCCAACGAACCGTGTTCTTGATCATCGTGAAAGCATCCTTCACCTTGAAGTCTCTGGCTCTCAGGAATTTCAACAGGATCACATCGCTCCTTTCGTCGCCCAGCAGAGGAATTCCCCAGATGAACACCTCCTCCGGTGGCGGTGGCGGCACAGCCTCCGCCGCTTCCACTTCCGCTTCCGCCTCTTCCTTTGCCGGGGCTGGTTCCTCCGGCGGCGGGACCGAGACAGCAACTACAGTTTCCTCGATCGCTTCCACTGTCTTAGCGCCATCCTCGTCGACAACTGCCACTTTCTCCACCACCGTCGATGGCTCTGCCGCCTTCTCTTCGGCTTTTTTTGCCAGCGAAGTCTCCGGCGCCGGATTAGAAGTGATTGTATCCTCAACCTTTACTGTCACAGTCTCTGGTTCTTGTACTGGTACGGTTTTGGGAGGCTCTTCGACCACAACTTCCTTGGGAGTTTGTTCCTCGGGTACAGCTTCGGATTTCTGTTCGATTTTAGGCTCTTCAGCAGGCTTCTCAGGCTCTTCCTTCTTCTCCTCGGCCGGCTTCTCTTCTTCCTTGGGCGGCGAGGGGGCTGGGGGAGGAGCAGTGAACTCGTGCTTATTAAGAGCCTCCTGAATCAGCAGCTTAAGATCGGCAAGCGCCTTCCTCTGGGACTCGGGAAGCTCACCAACAACGTTGGTCTCCTCCTTGAAAGAAACGGACTGAGAAATCTTGTCAAACTCCTCGGCAGCCTTGGGCTTGTCGGCCTCGGGAACTTCCTCGACAGCATCAGGCTTGGCAGGAGGAGCCTCCGGAGGAGGCGGAGCAGGAGCAGGTTCTGATACTTCTTTATCAGCAGCAGGAGGAGGCACAGCAGCAGTTTCCTCCGGGAGAGGCTGAGTAGAAGACGGCGCTTCGGGAGCAGCAGCAGGCTTCTGGGTTTCCTCCGCCATGGACGAAACTCGGAGGATCACAAGGGAAAAGGAAAGAGAGAGAGGAGAAGGAAGAAGGAGTAGTCAGATCAGAGAAAAGAGGGAGGAGAAGAGAGGGCTTAATAGGAGAGGCGACTGCTAAGGGTTAGAAGAAGAAGTGAAGAAGATGAAGAAAAAGGAGGCGAAGGAGGGAGGGGTATGTGTGTTGTTTGTCGTTGGATAAGAAAGAACAGACTGTCAGAGCCGTTCGCCAGCTGTCATACCACTTTGTTTGTGGGCCCTACCCTCCCCTCTCTGTCCCATCCCCCCTTCTTTTTACAACGTTATTCTCTCTTCTCAAACGGCTTCCCGGCGGCCCAACTTAATTACGACAAGTTCAATTCTGAATTCCACTCTTCCATTTTGGCCTCTATTTAGTTTTCACATTTTCATAACTTTCAATATCTTTATGAATTTATATTTTGTATTTTATTTGCGATCCTACTTATTTATCCACTTGTCAACGCAACTAAATCAACTCATCATTGCCACCATAAATATAGGTTTAACTAACATAAATCATGTACTCTCGACTAAGAAATCAATAGTTCAAATCTTTTATTTTGCATATTGTTGAATTCAAAAATAAATAAATAAATCAATTTGTCAGTTGCGACATAATTTTTAAATAATATATTCAATATTTGCCAACCAAAATATAAGTCAATTGGTTAAATACCCTCAATCAAAAGGTTAGAGATTCAATTCTTACTCTCACAGACAAAGAGAGCATAGCTCAACTGGCATATTGAATGTGTTAACGACCACGAGGTCTGTGGTTTGAATCCCTCCAATCCCTATTATACTCAAAAAAAAAATTCTCACTCTCACACGTTCTTGAAAAAATAAAACTTAATATTTTATGTAAATGTTAGATGAAAGAAGACTACATTAACTATTAAATACACAATTAAAAGTTGTTTAAAAAATTTTAAAGTATAAAATTTAAATATATACAATCCTACAACTTCAGGAATTTGTTAGAGAATTAAAGTATATAAAGAAAGTTTGTATTGTTAAAATAATAATTAAAAAAAAAAAAAAAAAGAGTGTAGTTTTCATGCTTTTCAAAATACTTTAAGGATAACTAAAAATGGATTTTTTTTTTCTTTATTTGTAGTGTTTGGTTAAAATGTTAAAAATTGATTTTACCCATTAAAAATATTTTCTAAATTTTTTTATAATCAAAAAGTGAATTGAGAAATTTTAAAATGAGATAAAAACAAACATTTTAGGGGAGACATTTCACTAATTTGTTTGTCTAAAAATGCTTATATACTATTAATAAGTACTTAAAATAATTTTTACACGCCAAGCACACTGCACACTCCAAACAGACACCATGATGAGAAACAAACTTATTATTCAACAGTCAGTTCCATGGAATGAGTCCCACAATTTGTAATAAATAATCAAATTTTTTTTTTTGTTTCAGGTCATCAAATAATATTTTTATATATAACATCATTTTTATTGTCAAAGTAAGCTTGATTTAATGGTAATTGACATATACCATTGACCAACTGGTCAGATGTTTGAATCTCCTACCACCAAATGTTGTTGAACTAAAAGAAATTATTTCTATTAATACTACTTTAAATAATTATTGGATCTCACAGTCAAGACAATGTCATCAGTTTTATTCTTCGTCTTTTTTTTTTTTAATTCAACAATTGCGAATGAGGAGATCAAACTATTGGCTTTTAAGATAGTAATTACTACATTATTCACTATGCTAAGCTTGGATTGACCATTTGTTCTATATATACATTTAAAAAAATGTCACCATCAATTCTATTCTATTTACTTGTGCGAGTAAAAATGAAATACATCAACTAAACAAGAGCAAGTTGCCAATTATCGACTTTTAAGATAGTAATAGGTGCTTTATTCACTAAGCTAAACTCGGATTGACCATTTATTTTATATATATATATATTCATCAATTCTATTCTATTTACTCGTGTGGGTAAAAATGGAATCATTCAACTAAACAAGAGCATGTTGCAAAGTTATTTTACCTATGACATCAATATTAAAAGAAAAATGGCAATCATATTAATTTGTCTTTTCTAAAGAAGATAAATATATATAACTTGTATTTTAAACTTAAAGTTTATCTAATGTTGTTGCCAAAATTCAGACAGGATAACGCACTTGACCTTCAGTGATAACAACTGTAAAATTTGTAATTCAGAAGAAGAACGTGGCCTGCAAAACAAGTGAAAACCTGGATACAAGTGTGGTACTTGCCACATAGGCTCTGATGCTTAAGTTAGCTAGGAGTTTTTTAAGTGTAGCAAGAGTTTAGGGATTGAGAATAACTTACCTTCTCCTCATTGAAGAATGGTATTTATATGACCCTTTAGGGTTTTCGTTGACTCCTTTCCGAATTAAGTCAAAAGAGGACCGAACTTGGCTGGACCATGATCACATAGACTGGGGATACGTTGGGCACGTGCCTCATATGAGGCTGACCATAGGGTCAGCCTTGGCCTCTTGTCGAGGGAAAAATTGGACTTCGACCTAATTTCTCATCTTCTTCTTTGTTCCATGGCCCCGTCCTTCTATGTTGGTCCAATTTTGTCCTGCGTTGGGCCTTTTTGCCTTATTTTGCAATTTGAGTTTATTCTCTTGGTCCAATTTCACCGATAACAGTAAACCTCCACTCCCATGTTGGGATTTGTGGTTTAGCTTTTCATAAGATGGACATTCGAAGTCCAATTTGGGAGTATAAATTTTGTGTATTGAATTTGTCTTCAAAAAATCGTACTTTGCTCAATACAGGGTTGGCCTTGCATTTTCTTTGGGTTTTTCCTTGAAATGACCTATCAAGCCCTTTGAGCTAACGTTTTGGCCTTCATGGATTTAATCTTCAAAATTATTGTCCATGTTTGGTTTTACGTAACCAAATTCTGCACATATGTTATTTTCAAAAATCCATCACAAGATTTGCCTCAGATTTTCGGGCCATCAGAATTAACTAACTAAGCCCCTCTTAGGGGTCCAATCAATCTTTCGGGCTTGCGTCCTCCACACCTAAGTGGAGTTTTGCATTCATCCCGCTCTGCTCAACTTTATGAAGCCTGCTTTGTTGTACTCAATCAGGACCCATTGTGAGATTTCCCTTAGATTTTTGGGTTGCCAAGATCAATCAATCAAACTTTTTTGGGGTTCAATCAACCTTCTGGGCCGCTTCTTCTGCACCTGAGTGCTTAAGAGTTTTGAGTGTTTCGTGCTTTGTTTGCACAACATAATCTCCCGTATCTGGAGTAGGCTTCGAATTTTGGCTCTAATCTACCATATCTGGAGCAGGATCCAGATTTTTTACTCTCATTTTGATGATCGATTTTCTGACTTTTCATTTTTTTCTTTCTTTTCGATTTAAATCAGGAGAAAAATAGAATTGGGCTGAACTGATGACACCACGAGCTAGGGGATGCATGAAACACACCCCCAAACAAATTTGGGCTCCTCGGCCTCGACAAGGCTAGGGTTTGGCCTTTTTGGTCCACTCTTCTCTTTTCTATGATCCAATGGAGCCATGGATTACCTCTTTGCCTAGTTTCACTTTATTTCTTGAGTTTGGTCATCATTAGCCCGTTCGGTCTTAGTTTCTTTTTCATCTTTCTATTCAAATTCTTAAAAAGGTAATTGAGTTAACTTAAGGTATTGTGGGCCAAGGGCATGTTAGACGCACACCTCATGCTTGATGAAATGGGCCTTAGTCGAGGTGAGGAATTTCTCCTCATTTGGGACCCCATAGGATTCTATGTTACTTATTAATCTTGATCTTTTTCTCTATTCTTCGAGCTTGATTGTTATTAGACCCATCTCACCCTTGAGTTTCCTCCTTCTTTCTTCCATTTGAATTCCATAAAAGGTAATTGGGTTAACCAAGGGTGTCATGGGCTTGGGGCATGCGAGACACATGCCCCTTGAATTTAATTGGGCTCCTCATGCTGATGTCGAGGCAGGGAGTTGGGCTTTTGGCCCAACTCTTTTCTTCTCTAACACCTAATGGTGTATGTGATTACTTCTATGTCTGGATTTGTTTTGTATCTTGTTTATCCCTTTGTTTTTCTTCTTCTGGTCTTTTGCTGGGTTTTGTTCTATAAGGATTCTTGACCTATGATAGAGCATCTCAACATCAGCCTTTTCCTTGTATCACTTTGAGATTTGCTCTTTATGCATGAGCTTGTAATCTTTATTTTGTGATGATTCAACCTATATTGCTTCATGTAGTCAAATGAAGACTTTGACAATACCTTTTCCATAACTTGAATGACTTCGGGGATGATCGTAAGTTCAACTCCAGTAATAGTGCTTCCTGTGAGTAGAGTATGACCAGAGGGTCCTCCAACTTCGGTCATTCTTAGCTTACCATCATCTTGGCAATAAATTTGTCTTCAAATAATCGAGGTATGACCCTCGTCCTTGCCCATGTATGACCCTATGGTTGACCTCGGCCTCACCTTTTTCATATTCTTGAGTTTTGCTTAGGTTGAGGCTTCGCAAAACGCATACCTTGGCAATGAACCTCGGTCACCTTAGTTTCGTATGAAGTGAACTTTTTGGCTTTTAACCTTTGATTCATCTTCTTTAAGGCGATAGTGTATTGAGGCATATCTGGGTGACATTTATGTCGCCTCAGCCTCGGCCACCTTGGGCTAACTAAGGTGGTTATTCGGGCTTTTGAGCTCTTGGCTTTATTGGGGATCTTTCCATAAGTTGTATGATTTAGGGATGATCATAAGTTTGATACCAGTAGCTGTGCTTCATTGAACTAGGGTATGATTGTCGGCTCGGCCTTGTTATTTTTAGCTTTCAGAAAGCCTCTTATCTTCATGTGAACAGTCTTCAACTTGGCGATACATTTGCATTAAAATTGCTGAGGTATGATCATAGGCTTGGCTTCGATCATTTCTAGCTTTCAGAAAGTCTCTCTGTCTTGGTAAGAGATGATCATCAACCAAACATTAAAGTTTGCCTCAAATAATCTAAGTAAGACCATAGGGTCGCCCACGTCAATTGTTAGCTTTCATAAAGCCCTATGTCTTTGTAACAAGTGGTCTTCATTTAAGCCTCATATTTGTCTTCATATTGGTGAGGTAAGACCCTATGGTCAGCTATGTCAATTGTTAGCTTCCATAAAGCCCCCTGTCTTTATAACGAGCAGTCTTCATTTAAGCCTCATATTTGTCTTCATATTGGCGAGGTAAGACCTTATGGTCGGCCTCGACCTACCTAAAAAATCTTGTCTTTAGTTGTTGCTGTGATCCAGAATCTGAGTTTCATCTTTTTTTTTTTTTTTTTTGCTTTTTGTTTGATAGGGAGACATATCTCATTTTCTTGCTACTTTTGTTTAATAGGGAAGCATACCCATTTTGTTGCTTATTTTTGTTTAATAGGGAAATATACCCCCTTGTCTAGCCCCCTACTAAAGGAGAATTTTGCTAGTAGGAAATCTTGCTTTAGTACAAATTGATTTTCAAAACATAACTTGTATTGTCCAATTAAAGTGAGCAATACCATTTGTGATTATCTTCAGACAAGAAAAGCAAAGCTATCCTACTTCATGAGACTTTCTAATTCATCAATTGGATCTAATAAATCCAATAAACATAAATTGAGCAAAAGATAAAAACCAAACTAACTTTTTGTGAAGAAAATTTCAACCTCGACTTCCAATGGGGTCGGCCTCGTCCTCTTTCCAACACGTACATTTGTGTATTCCTTCAAGAAGCCATTTCGGATTAGAGCTTCAATGTCATCCTTCAGCTAGAATCAATCTTGGGTTAAATGCCTATGATCTTCATGGTAGAGACAATATTTCTGTATATCCCTCTTGTTTGATCATGTTTTTATCTTTTTAGGCTACTTTAATAAGTTTGAATGGCGTACCTCAATTAGAATCTATTCAAGGAGAACTGTTGTTGAAGTGTACTTCTCAAACTTGCTGAATGAATGGCCGAGCCAATGCGACTTCTGATCGTCCATCTTCTGTCTTTTGGTCTCATGATGTAATATCTCACTCGATCTTTTTCTATCATGTGTTTGATCTGAACTAACTTCAAGTTCATTAGTAACCTTCTTTGTACGAAGTAATTATTCTGCGCTCATGTACTTTTGAGCTCGAGTAATGAGCTCTATGATGTAGGTTTTTCTTTCCCAAAGATCGTATAAATCTTCGATATGTAAGTTCATTGACTATAGCCATCAGAGCAGCTTCATCATTATATCCTTTTACTTTCAATGCCTCACTATTGAAATAGACTATGTACTCTCATAGAGTCTTTTTAGATCCCTATTTAATAAAGAGCAGGTGTCTTGTTGGCTTACACTGGTCTCTTCTTCCCAATAATTGTGTTACGAATGCTCGAGCCAATTCCTTGAAGGAGCTTATTGATCTTTTTTTTTTATCTTGCAGAACCAATCTCTTGTTGTTTCCACTAGAATGAACGAGGAAGCTCTGCATTTGATTGCATATTGTACTCCATGGAGTTCCATCCATGATTTGTACGTGTCCAGATGCTTCATAGGATCTTTCTTTCCATCATAGGCTTTAATCGTTGGAACTTTGAATTTGGGAGATAGTTATACTTTCATGATGTCGTCAGTGAAAGGTCAATCTACTTGTTCTATCAAAGTATCGATATCAAACCCTGTGTCTTTTGTCTTGCGCATATTTTCTTGAATGTGACCTAACCATTCTATATCTTGAGTAATTCAGCTCTCCATGGAGGACTGTTTGCTTCAAGTTTAGCCTCTGATTCTACCTTGGCCTAGGACTCTACTTTTGCCTCAACATCTGCCTCAGCCTGGTTACGATTCGTTTGTTGCTTTTTAGATCCATCACTTCAGAACCTGAAACATTGCTCGCCTCGGCCTCGGCCTCGGCTTTGACTTTGTCTCTTCATTTTCTCGAGTAGGCTTCTTAAATTAGTCTATTCGGTGTGTTGATCTACAACTAGGTTTTGACCTTGCCTCAACCTCGACCATGGTCTCGCCTTCGGCTCACTTTATCTTGGTGTGATTCTTCGAGCTCGAGTTGTCTTGCAACTAAAATAACCTAGTCAGCCTCAACCAACAGGTGCTGGGTGGCCTCGATTTGATTTTCGATGCCTGATCTTTTATTCGAATCGCTTTCGTCTAAGGTGTTAAGGATGCGAACGAGGTTGCAATCCATGTCGCTTACTCGACTCTCTAAGGCTTTAAGTTGAGCCTCTGGTTGGCTTTCGTCGAGACAAGGCTTAGGAGGAGTGGTTGGTCTCGTCCTCCTCGGATGGTGGTCATGGTGATTCCTGTTGACCCGTTTGCTCATCCTTGCAAATTTTTGGCATACAGATTTCACAAGCAAAATTTTTTCTCCCCCATAGACGGCACCAACTATTGTTGCCAAAATTCAAACAGGGTAATGCATCTGACCTTCATGTGACAAATACTGTAAAATTTGTAATTCAGGAGAAGAACGTAGCCTACAAAATAAGTAAAAACCTAGGTACAGGTGTGGTACTTGCCACATAGGATTTCATGCTTAAGTTAGCTAGGTGTCTTTTAAGTGTAGCAAGAGTTTAGGGATTAGGAATAACTTACCTTCTCCTCATTGAAGAAGAGTATTTATATGACCATTTTAGGATTTTCATTAAATCTTTTCCAAATTAAGTCAAAAGAGAACCGAAACGAGCTGGACCAAAATCACATAGACTAGGAGTATGCTAGGCGCGTGCCTCGTATGAAGCCGACCCTGGCCTCAGCCTATGAGGCTGACCATAGTGACCGCTGCGGCCTATTGTCGAGGCCAAGGGTAAGAAATTGGGCTTCACCCAATTTCTCCTCTTTTTCTTTGTTTCGTGACCCGGTCCTTCTGTGTTGGCTCGATTTTGTCCTGTGTTGGGCATTTTTGCCTTATTTGATCTCTGATTTCCCTTGCAATTTAAGTTTATTCTCTTGGTCCAACTTCACCCATAACATCTAATATTAAATTTGAAAATGAATGACAATTTAATAAAAATTTTATCAACAACACAAACATATTTTCCTACAAAAGTATAAGAATAAAAATAAAATTCATGAATAAAAAAAATATACTTGTTAAAATATATGTTAAATTAGAAAAAGGTGTTGGAAAAGTTTTTTCATGCAAAACCCCATATCTAATGTGAAAATTGGGTGGAAGTTTGTAGCTACTTGTCGTGGGGCCACTCCTCCCATCGAATTTTCTATTGGGCTATGGAGCTTGCTTGGATCTTCCAACGTAGTGTAGGTAAGTGTTAACATCCCTGAGTGTGGAGGGTAATCTGGTGTGTGGTTATATATCACTTATAGCGAGAACATAATTCTCGGGTCTATAGTGCTTGCTCTTGCCCTGTTAAGGTTCTTCTTTAAGTTGTGTAGTCGAATGTCTTTCATTGTTGTTCTACTTGGTTGGGTGGGTCTGTTGTTAGTGTGGTTGTGGATTTCTCGCCCCTTGGAATCTTTCCATTTGACTTCTGTTTCTAGTATATTTGTTCTAGTTGCTTCTCCTCTGAGGTTCTTAGTGTTTCTCTTTGTTTTTGTCTTTTTCCTTGACCTCAGGGTGTGAGATCCTCCGATGTTTTGCACTTGTTTAATATATCTTATCTTTGCCAACCAAAAAAAAAAAAGTTTGTAGCAACTTCACTTTGGCTTAAAAAATCATCAAGGGTAGTTGGATTCTTTTTTTCTAATAGTAGAGATTCTCAACTACCAATTCATACTTTAGACCACCACTAAGCTCAATTTTAGGTATATCAATCAATTTTAAATGAACGGAAGAAAGCAATAATGATAAATGAATGTCACTATAATAATAAGCCTAATTTATACACCATCTCTCTAAAATATGTATGGTTGGTTTCAACCTTTTTTTTAAATGTAGATTAAAAATTGAACTCAATAGGAATAAAATTAAAAGGTTTAACTTTTAAAACAATATGAAAAAAAAAAATTAAAACTTTAAGCACTCAAGCATTTTCTATAATTTAGTTTGTTTGATTTTGTCTTTAGTTTACATAATTTATTTCCATTTTTTCCCTAATATTTTAAAATTTTCATTATAATGAAAATGGCCAACGAAAGTTTTTCTTTAACAAACTAAAAAATGTAAGGTAAAATTAAAAGTCTTAAAATATTAATAGCTAAATTGAAACTTGTTAAATAAGCCAAAAATATTTTGTATAATTTAGTCCAAAAATCAATGAACGTCTCCTCGAGCAGCATCCATCTCAATCTTGATTTTATGCAATAAATTAATTTATTAGTCATATATTTCATTAATTTTTTAAATTCTATATTTTGTAGTCAAAGTAAAACATGTATAATACGATTAAATGACACCCAACTATTGTATATATGCATATTTTTAATTTGAACTTGATTCTTGCCATAAGGCTCGTCTATTCATTGATTTAGTTGAGAAAACAAGGCATCGTTTGTTAAATGCGAATAAGCATTGTTTGTTAAATGAGAATAAGTTAAACTAAAATATATTATAAAGAAAATAACAACGGCAGATGTCATAATGAAAATGACGCACGTAGTATTGCGTTTATGGGAGTTCTTGTATAACAAAAATTAAAGTGAAACTATATAGGGGTTGATTTTATTTATTAATATTTAGAATAGAAAAAGAATTTAAATTTAATTACTATCCAATTCACAACAAATTTTAGGGTAAAATTTAATTATAAAATAAAATAACTTATGTGTGAAATTAGAAAATTGATATTTTTTAATATTGTAATTCAAACAAGAGGTGGGGCAAATCAAACCATACCAATACCTTGACCAATTAAGTTATTCTCAAATTGAAAAGAAAAACTATGCAAATGATAAGAAAATATCAAATTCTTTTCTAAATCATAATTTATTCTTGAAATTGAGGTGAAAAATGAAAATGATAAAGAGGGATTATTTCTAATTAAACAAAGATATCCTAAAGACACCAATTAATTACAGGAAATTTCATATACTTGAATGTTTTTTTTTTCCTTTTTAAGAATACTACATAAAAGTGGTGAAGATTGGAACTTTTTTTCGTCAACTATATATTTGTAAATGTAATATTAAGTACATGTAGGAATAAGGAGGTGAGTAGGATATGAGTTCAGAAAATTAGGAGATTTCGAGGAATTATTGCACAACTCCATTTTTGTTCGTTTCTACACCATCTAAACGAATGAGTTTTATAGGTGTTGATGCCTAAATCCAGCTCAGATGGATCTCTATGACCTCAACAATGATTTGGAAAAAACCTACAAAAGAGATATATCTACATAATAGTGTGGTACTTACCGCACACACTCTGATACTTAAGTCAACTAGAGTTTGTTTATGTGCAGCAAGAATTAGGATTTGTGACTTTTACACCTCTGAGTGACTCCCTTTTCCTTTTATATATAGCTGGTTTAGGGTTTCTGAATAGGTGAGTGTTGTGCTAGACCAGATTGACATCAGTTTTAGCCGCTTAAGTCTGGTTGGCCTAGGCTTCAGTGACCAGGCCAACATTGAGCTTCAAGCCACGTGGGTCAGCCTCGACTAGGGGCCAACTTATTTGTTGGACCTTGGCTTACTTTGGGGCCTTGGTGTATAATGTATTTCTTGTTCAATTTAATCTATAACAATAAGAAATTTTGAATGTGGAGCGTTTGGTTTGACATCAAGATGTTTTTTCTTCCTCTTTTGAATTTAATAATATGTGGAGTGAGAATTCAGACATCTGACATTCCAGTCAAGAATCTTGTCCCATAATTTAATTATTGAAAACATCGTTATTGTGTCATTAGGAAGATTCTATGACTACACAAAGCTTAATCAGCAACAAATTGAGGGTTAAAGGTATATTTTTTCATACTTGAGTCAAGGATGGGCTCAGGCCATATTATAATTAACGCAAGCACGAGTGGGTGTACGCTAAGGATGCTCAAGCTATCTAGGTGGTGTTTGGAGGATGGATTTGGGTTTGGGTTGGATTGGCTTCCAAACCCAAGCCCATGTTTGAGAGATAGGTTTTCCATCCCTATGGTTTAAACAACAAACCCTATCCAAACTCATAGGATTCCTCCTCTAAACCCATGGGTTCTCTTTCTCTATTAAAATATTTTTTAAAATTACAATTATATAGTTTTTCTTCAGTTAAAAATGTAGAGTTACATTATCTTAATCTAAATAAAATTATTCTTTTTGTTTATTTATGTTTAATTCAATTAACAATAGTTCAAAATATGTATAATTTTTAAATTTTAAGATAAGAAAAATATATTTTAGATGACTTACTTATATTAATATTTTTAAAAAAAACATTTGATTTTAAGTTAACATATTAAAATTTAGGTTAAATTATAAAAAATACCCCTGAACTGTGAGGTTGGTTTCAATTATACCCCTAAATTTTGAAAAGTTTCATTTTAACCCTTGAACTTTGAAATTTGTTTCAAAACAATCCTTGAAGGTTTTTTTTCGTTAAATTCATAGGCGGAAAATGTTGTGTTTGCATTTGTATTGTTGCTTATGTGAACATATTTGAACATATACTTTGAAAAAAAATCAAAACATATGCAAATACGTCATTTTTCATCCATAAATTTAATGGAAAAAATATTCAAGGGTTGTTTTGAAATAAACTTTAAAGTTCAAGGATTAAAATGAAACTTTTCAAAGTTCAGGGGTATAATTGAAACCAATCCCATAGTTCATGGGTATTTTTGATAATTTAACCTAAAATTTAAGCCTATATTTTATTTTCAAATTAACAATATTCAATGTAACAAAAATAAATGGTATTTTATTTTGAATTTATTAAAATAAAATAATAATATTTAATTTCAAATTAGTTATAGTAAAGAAAATATTTAATTTTCAAATTAGATAAAAAAAAAAAGTATATGTATGATATTAATTTTGAACTTAGTTATATTAAAATAACTTAAATATATGTTATTTTATTTTTAATTTAGTCATTTTAAAATAACATATATAATACATTTTATTTTAATTTAATTAATTAAAATTAGACAAACTATGTACATTTTGCTCTATATGTAATTCTATATACTAATTTTACTTTTTCCATGAACCATGTAGTTTTTTTTTTCATTAACTACTTTAACTTATGTCACCTACCAAAATTTTTGAAAGTTTGAAAAAATACTTGAAAAAAAAAATTCATTTCTCAATATTTAAACTTTTTGTCAAACTACTTTGTAAAATATATTTTCAAAATTCCAAAACTTTAACAATACCCTTCTTACTTTTAACTTATTCATTCTATGCTTTTGATAATATTATTTAAATTGACATCACCATGAATGGAGTGAATGACATAGATTAGAGTTACACAGACTACACATGGTATAATTCCAATTTGAATATGGTTGAGATAAAATCTTTTAAATATTGATATGCAAGTTTTTACATAAATTTTGTCAAAATATTGATATGCAATTCAAAAACAAATTATTAGATCACAAAAAATGAAAATTACAAAAAAAAAAAAACAACATAAAAAATGTCTTTAAAAAAACAACATAAACAGACTCAGCCCAACCTTGTACCCCAAACACAGGTTTCAGCAAACCAGACAGACTCAATACTGCACTCCAAACATAGTAATCAGGAATTCTAAAGTTTTTGGTTACGACACAGGATTTTCAGGGTTCCTGATTCCAAGATAGTGTGCCAAACAACCCCTAGTGTCAAATAGGTGAATGGGACTTGGCACTTGACTTGTGTTTTGACAAAGATGTACCATGTTATAGAGGTGTACGACATGGTATCATACATTTAACTAAGAATGAGATTATGTGTTATGTATGGCCTAGGCCATGTCATCTTGAGCCAACGATTATCATTAATGTAACACTCTAGGCCTAGGGTTTAAACCAAGGTTTAGAATTCATGTCTTGTTGCTTTTGAAAATGAAGATCATCCCCATAAACTTGAGTCTTTTAGGTTAAATAACTGGTTGTCATCTTTTTGTTGGAATTTATCCTCTAAAGTCTTATAATTTCTAAACATTTTATTATGAATAAAATAACTATCTGGTTATATTTATGTGGAATATTTATTATGCATTTTATAAAAATCTCATGTTACTAATATAAATTTGAACAAGTATGTATTTGACATACAAGAGGAACATATTAAAAATAAAACCTAAAGAGTCTATAGTATATGGATAAGTTTTAGTACTCCATCCTAGTAACACTATTGATATGACCCACCTTATCCTAATCGTGTTTATGTAGAGTGAAGATATGTACGTGGAGGTATCATATACAATGAATTTGTATAAAATTGAACAAAAAAATATTAAATCTTTCTTTGCAAATTCATTAAAAGAAAGGAAAAATATTTCACAAGATAATTATATGCAATTTTATCTCAATTTTGAGTGAATCATAAACTTCTGTCTATGAATAGAGATGTTCACGGGGCAAGGCGGGCACGAGGATGTCCCCACCCCTACCCCCTATTTTATTCCTTGTCCCCACGAAATTTTCTGTTAAATTTTATGGGGATCGAGGCAAAAATTCCTCGCGAGGATCAAGTTCTCTGTGGGAAATTATTTAGTTTTTTTTTTAAATCAATTAAATAAAATGAATTCTTTTGGAAAAAATTTAAGCTAAATTATAAAAAAAATACCCTTGAACTTTGCTCTTTATTTAAAAATACCATATTCTTTTAAAAGTTGCAATATTACCCTTGACGTTTCATACATGTTTCAAAACTATCCTTGGCGTAGAAATCCATTAAAATGTTGGACAAAAAATCGACATGGCAGTGACTTAATGGTAGCAACTAGGATACTTGCTTAGATTAAGTCTGAAAGAACGACATTCAGACACATCGATTTTTTGTCCAATATCTAATGGTTTTTCTACTCCAAAAGTAGTTTTGAAACGTTTATGAAAGATTAAGTGTAATATTGCAACTTTTGAAAGAATAAAGATATTTTTAAAACAAAAGGCAAAGTTTAAGAGTATTTTTATAATTTAGCCAAATGTTTAATTATATAGTTAATTTCCATTGAAAAGTTTTCATTTAAATGGTTAATTCCCATAAAGAATCTTCATTTAAAGAGAAATTTCTTAAATCTCCTAAAAGAAAGAAAATAATATTACCGATCAAATTATCTAATTATGATTATATAGTCCAAATGTTCAACCATATAGTTCATACATATCAAATTATTGAAGTCATTAAATAATGCAACTTTAAATTTAAATATTATATATTTATAATCACAGCAATAATAGTAACAGTAATAATAATAAGAAGAAGAAGAAATTCAAAAAGAAAAGGTAAACGGGGTAGGGGCAAGGAATGGGGTGAGGGCGGGAACGAGGACGAGTAATGTTTAACTCATGGGGATATTTTTTCCCCCACTCCTTTACGGGACGAGTCCTCGCGAGGCCCCATCACCATGGAAAAAATGGACATGCCTTCCTATGAAGACATGTCCTTTGATTTACATGGGAGAGGATGACTTGTATATAGATCATTCTATGAGCGTACTATTTTGGAAACATGACCAATTAAGGAGTTGGAAAAAAAAATTATACAAGATGAAATTCACTCATTCTCATGTAGGGTAAGTAAACGAGTAGTTCCCTTAAGTATTGATTTTAGGACTTGAACAATGAGGTTTCACCCTCTAGAGAAACTTAGTTTGTGGTTACATTATAAGCAGATTGTTAATTAGATGATCAGTGGTACTTAAGGTATAAAATGCGTAATTACAGAACTTGAACAATGAGGTCTCACCTTTTCACTAACCCAAGAGAAACTTAGTTTGTGGTTACATTGTAAGCAGATTGTTCATTAGAGGACTAGTGATACTTAAGATATAAAATGCGTAATTACAAGGGTGAAATAGACTTTTTACCTAGCTAAAACTATAAATAACTCATGAAAGATCGACTTGTGTGTAGTGATTATATTCATGGATATAACTTATCCTACATTGCATAAGGGAACAACTCGGTGTTTATAGTAGAGTAACCCAAGTTAATGAATGAAAATTAAGTAATTGATTTTGCATCATTGAAGCTTATAATTTGCTGGTCTATTAGATCCCCATGGTAACTTGCAAAACTATCATTAAATGAATTATGTTGAAAGAAAAATAAAAATTTGAAAGGTTCAAATTCATACAATATTGAATATATCAATAAAGTATTTATTTGAAAATTTAAGTAGGACTCTAATAATCAAAATAAAAAAATATATTAAAATAATACATTAAGGTTCTGAATAGGACTCAAATGTTGTCATAATGGTCTCTATAAATAAAACCCTTAGACTAAGCTTAATTCACATTTTTTTTTTCTCGAGAAACAAAAATGTCTCTACATTTTTCCTGTGGCATAAAAAAAAAGATCTTGTGAGACTCATTCTACTATATGAATACAAGAAGATCAACATTCTTCAAAAGGTATGTTATTATTTTTTTTTTATCTCTAAATAAATTCAATATCCATACAAGATTTCTAAATTGTTTAGAAAACAAAGTATTTTGCAGCAAAGTGAATTATTCATTCCTATGGCTATTAAGTTGAGTTAGTTAATACAATTATGAAGGATGGAAATCTCTTTACAGGGACGATGTAGGATGACAAGAGGTAAAGGTTTGATTGAGTGTTCTGAAAATAATTAGAGAGAACAAAAGTTAAGTTAAACTGGTGTCAGCTCATGGTGAATCCTTTGGATATAACCTCTCATGTAATTATTCATGTGCAACATGGGATTTAAGTTCTAAAAATGCTACTTATGTCGCATGAAAGGCTTGTTTATGTGAGTGAAAATGGGCTAAAAGAACTTAATTATAGGGACTTTTTAGGAAAGAAAATTTAGATGTTCCCGCATTGCCAAATATTTCTTCATCATATGACTATTCTTAGAAGGTTTGGGTCATCATCATGAAATAAAAAAATGAGGTCTTTACTGTTGAGATTTATATCATAAAGCCTCGTAATTATAAATTTATTAATAATGAATAATAATTTGATTATTTTATTTATAATATAAAAAAATCTAAAGTTATTAGTGTAATATTAAACAGTATGTGGTTGGCATACAAGAGGATCATATTTAAAAAATAACCTAAAGGGTCTCTATAGCATATAGATAAAATTGGGTGCCTTCCTGAGGTAACATTATTGATACAGCCCAATTTGTAATTGTTACAAATGATTTGATCCAAATTGTTCATGTGAAGACATGTGAGTGGAGGTATTCTATACAATGAGTTTGTATAAGACTGGACCACAAAATATTTAATCTCTCTTTATAAATCTGTTAATTGAGAAGATTAATATTTCACAGGATGATCATATGTGACTCGATCTTAATCCTGAGTGAGTTATGAACTTTTGCATATGAGGGCTTGTCCTTTGATTTTGCATGGGTGAGAGTGGCTTTTGTAGCAGATTCAATAAACCTACAATTTTGGGGACTTGACCAAATAGGGAGCTGAGAACATAATCTCACAAGATGAAATTTACTCCTTCTCATATAGAGTAAGTAGATAAGTAGTTCCCTTAAGTGATGATTTTGAGACTTGAACAATGGGGCCTCACTCTCTCACTTTTCCGAGAGGGACTTAGTTTATGATTGGATCATAAACAAATTGTTCATTAGAGGATCAACGGTACTTAATGTATAAGATGTAATTACATGGGTAAAACAAACTTTTGATCCATCTGTAATTACGAACAACTCGTGAATGATCAACTTGCAATATAATGATTATATCCATGGACGCAACTTATCCTACAATGCATAAGAGTGCAAATCTAGGTCTATAGTGGAGTGACGTAGAGTTAATGAATGAAATTTAATTAATTAAAGAATTTAATTAATTAATTTTGTATCTGTATCGTGACTTTTTAATTAAACAATGCAAAATCACAAGTATACAAGTCAAGTTTTAGTATAGCGAATTATTTAAGTGTCAAGTATCGTCCTTAGGACTGGCTTTTCAGTTTAATTAATTACCATAGTTACTAACATTTGATTTTATCTAGAGAACTATCAAGTGAGATTTAAGAAAAATTAAAAACTAATTAAATCTAAATATTTATAAAGTGAAGACAACCAGAGGGAACATTCTTAGAACTTAAATTGCTTTTATTAAATTCTATCTTAATTAATTAATTCAACTTTAACATGCAACAACTTATAAGCTTTGAAGATGATGGTTATTAATTGACTTTTCCAAGCCCAAATAATTCTCTTACCTAATTATAAAACCAACATCCTTGTCTATCTTCTACAATCAAGCAAGACATTAACAAAACTTCTTTTAATGACATCTATTAGAAAAATCCTCATTCCCATGCAAGATATTATTAACAGTCATGTATCCATGTTCTAATCCAAATTTTACTCTCCTGAGCTAAAACTTAAATCAAGAAAATAATTAATTTTTGGTTAGAAGACTAACAACATTAAGCACAAATACACATGAATAATCTTGTTGCAATATAAAATTGCTAATTAAATAAAATGTTTATGAATGTAACAAATAACAACAAATCCTTAGAATAAAGTTTAGTCACTCAAAATTCATGATAAAAACCTAAACTCATCTAAAAGAAGTCCATAAAAGAAACTAAAAGACAAAGGGAAAAGATAAAAACTCTTTGATGCTTTTATGAAAGGGAGAATTAAGAAAATTCTATTGATTGCAGCTTTCTCTAGACCTTCGAAAAAAGCATGAAAAAAAGACTCGAATGATACGATCCCTCCATCACTCCAGAATGAAAGGGGCGATCTCGTAGTTCTTGGTCCGTGAAGATACATTGGTGCCAATCCTCGTCTCCGATGTGATGTGCATAAATCTCAAGCCTTGAATTCCTTCCTTGGCTCTCAAAAGTGTCTTTTAAATCCTAAAAGTTGAGTAGAAATCGAAGTCTGGCTTTTCTCTCTCCAATTGGTCTTCCCAAGTCCGTAGAAAAGTGCTCTATTTTTACTATTGGGCAGCTTCGAGACACTGTTTTCCAATGTCGTTTAAAACATTGTAAACCTGGTAGCGTCGAGACTCTACCCACAGTGTCTTGACACTACAGACGAAAATTTCTAGCGCGCACATTTCTTCATGACGGGAGGCTTGCGACATGATGCTTCAGAGCGTCTCGACACTGTGCTTGCGGGTTGAGAGGCTTGGAATACTGATTTCAGAGCGTCTTGAAGCTTTAGATGGCATCTAGACGCTATCCTCTCGAAAATTTTGGTTGCAACTCTTCATGTCCCAACTTGGTAACTTAAATTGATGTCAAATAAGGCTCTTTTCACCACATCTCCCTCAAAAATTCCAATTTTGCTCTAAACGCTCGAAATCTTCAAAATAAATAGATAAATACGTGAAAGTACTGAAATATAACACAAACTAGCAAAGACAAGGCTTAGAAATAGCATATATATATTATAATATATTGATATTAAAATATAATATTTGAGTTTATGGTAAAGATTCTACCCTAAGTCCTTATAAATGAGACCCTTGAGTTGAGCCAATTCGAGAGATCTCCAACACACATAATTCTCTACGAATTTTTCCTCCCCATGAATTTTCTTTCAAAAGGCTCCCAAAAGCCTTGATCCTATGTTCGAGTCATAGCAAGGAAGACTTTGTGGAAGCTTTGGAGATTCAACCTCATTGGAGTTGGAGCACACGAAGATTAAAAACTCAACAGAAATATCTCCACATATATTTCAATGTAAGTTTGCTTAACCTTATTATTTTGTTTAATTCTAAATAAAACCAAAGTCAATCCCAAACTTGATTTCTAAATTGTTAAGAAATCGTAGTCTTCTATTGCGGGGTGAAGTGTTCCTTCCTATCATTCACAACGTCATTGAATGGATAGTTCTAATGGAAAGATAAATTGGGAGATTTATAAAATTTCATAGAATAAAAAATTATTTAGAATATTTGAATGAAGAGATTAAGAACATGTTTAACGAAGTTGGCATTAGAAGAAGCTTGACAACGACATACACACATCAACAAAATGGGTTTACAGAAAAGTACAATAAAACAATTCTTAAACAAGTAAGGTCAATGCTATCCTTCTCTTGGTCTGAACATGAAAGATACCAACTTGAAGATCACAAAATTTAAGGCATATTTTCAATGTTTCCTTTATTGCTCAAGCATTGGCATGAAGTAGTATAATTCTATGTGGTATGATAGTCCAAGATATGCAAATACTCTTGTTTTGTTATTACTCAAATGCATACTCATACAAGACTTTCCTACATTAATTTAAGATATGCAAATACTCTTGTTTTGGATAGGGGATATGTCTCATTGTCAAACAAAAGACAAATTAGCAAAGGAACTCCCAAAGGAGACTTTGTTGTTCACAAAAAAGAAAATTGTCACTGAAAAACCTAATTGAGACTCAAGCAATGTTCTGAGTGAAAATTTTGGTAAAAAACTAGAGGCTGGCCACGTTCAACATGCCAAGATTGACCAGCTTACAGTTAAGTCCAAATAAGCCCAAATTTGGGACCCACCCCAAAAATGAGCCAAACTAAACATGCCTAAGCTGGTTGAACAAGATGGACGACACAATCCACACATAACTTTGCTCAAGGGAGGAGGACGCGATCCCTGAAGTTGGTTAAGCTCAAATGAGTTTGGTTAGTTATTCCTAACATACCCAAAATCTGAGATGAACCTCGTGATGGGTTAAAATTCTGCATGCCTAAGCCAGTCCAACGGGATGGACATGACGTGGCCTACTCATAACTCTACTCTTAGGTAGAGGACAAAAGCCCAAAAGCTAGTTGGGCACAATAGTGCTTGGTTGGTTATTCTTGATGAACCTAAAATCTAAGGTGGACCTCGCGATGGGTTAAAATTTGGCATGTCTAAATCGGTCCAACATGACGGGCATGGTGTGGTCTACACATAACTCCGCTCTTAGGTGGAGGATGTGAGCTCGAAAACTAGTTGAGCCCAAAAGACTTGATTAGTCACTCCCGACAAACTTGAAAATTCAAGGTAGGCCTCGTAATGGGTCAAAATTTAAACATGTTAAAGCCAGCCTGACGAGCCCGAGCGTGGTATGATCTATGCATAACTCCGCTCTTAAGTGGAGGACACGAGCCCAAAGTTGGTTGAGCCCAAAAGGCTTGGTTAGTCATTCTTGGCAAACTCAAAAATTCGAAATAGATCTCACGATGAGTTTAAATCCAAATGCTCAAAGATTAGCTCACCAGGATCAAGCACAGACAAAGTACATGAAAAAGCTTTAATTAGGAGATAATAGTCCCAAATTGAGCTTCCTACATCCAACTCATAACAATTAAAAGTTGAACCACAAACCCCAACTTGGGAGTGAGGGCTAATGTTATGGGTAAAATTGCACCTAACAAAATAAGTTCGAGATTGACTAACCATTAGGCTAACCAACTCTGCAGACCAACTCTTTGCCCGAATAGCCCAAGGGTTGAGTTGGTCAAAGTTTGGAAAAATCCTATGTCAATTCTCATATAAATACATCATTATAACTCTTAGGGGTCTTTAACGAACTCAACAAACCCAACTAGAAACATAAGGTTTGGATTAGGTTAGAATAGCTCTCAGTTTGGATTGGGTTATGTTTTTTAGGAACCGACCGATTCGGTTCGATTGAGTTAAGGGAAAAAATTGGTTCAACCTGAACCAAATAAATTTTCTACATACACACACACACACATTTTGTTTATGGTTTCATTCATTCCTTTAGCCTTTAGGCTTTTGCAGGTAGACTCATTTGTTTGTTCCCTCCCTCGTCAAATGCCTATTTATTTGTTCCCTATGTTGCTCGCCTCTTCAGTTGTTGGTCGCCAATCACCTTGCCTCACCTGGACAATTGCCAACGTCGTGACACCCGTCGTCACTATCACCTATTCATCGTTCATTTCCATTCGTTCACAACAGATGTTGCCTCTTCATCATTCGTTCCCATTCAATTAGTAGCAGACGTCACCTCTTCATCGTTTGTTGCCATCCACTAGTAGTCATTGTTGCCTCGCCATTCATCATTCACTTTCCATCCCTCTACTCTTCTCTCTCAACCGATAACTGACAACTCGATGACCTAACCTGACTTAACCGAAAAATATGAGTTGGGTTGGGTTGAGACGTTGCTCTCTTGAACAGGGTTGATTGGGTTGGGGAATTGACCCACTCAAAAATTTGGGTTGGTCCAAAAAACTCCCCTAACCCTACCCAACCTAACCTACATACCACACTTAAATGACTCTAATGGAGGTAAATTTAAACTAAGTCCTCTTACTTTAAGCTTACTACACTTTTTCTAGTATCGGAGCGTGTGTGGCAAGCACCACACTTGTGTGCACGTGTGCAGTGTTCATTATTTTGTAAGTTACCTCTTTTTCCAAATCAACAAATTTATCATTGAAGCATGTGCAAGTCAGGTGCATTCTTCTGTCCCAAATTTGTATATCTAACATTGTCCAAATTCACATGTCAGCTTTCAAAGATTTGTGTAATCATATAGCAAAGCATAATGGAAATATTCCACGCCTTCAACAACAAAACCATATTTATTTATTTATTTTTGTTTACGTGTAACGTAACACCAATATTTACAATAAAAAAAATAAACTAGAATTAATTGTCGAAATTTTCCAGACGACTTGTGGACTTCCTTTTGTGGAACCCAACAACCCTAATGATCTTTTTAACTTCTTTTTTTTAATTTAAAAAAAATATATATTTGCATAAAAATGATATTATTATAATTAAGAGATAAGGTGCGATGGTGGGAGAGATGTCCGTTTCTGATGATATTTAGAACTTGTTTTTTAATAAATTAACGAATATAGCCTTTGGAAAACGCTTAGCACGTAAAGTACTTGACGTAAATGAGAAGGAGATATGAAATTCGAAACAATAAGAATCATTTTCTTTATTTTTATTGGCATTGTTTATTGACTTTTAATTTGGTCACTTTCTATACAACTTGGTTTCCTTATCCAACAAGGAGGAGCTCCCGACTTATGTTATATTTAATAATACATGAGCAAAAATGTGTTTTGAGAGTGCTCTTTTTAACAACATTTTTGGCAACGATAGAATTATAAACACTAATTAAAATTTTTCTTATATGAAATTACTTTAATATCTATAAAGGTGTTTTTGAAGTATTTTTAGATTAAGCACTTGAGCTAAAAGAACACTACCAGTGAGATGGACTTACGTTGAGATTGACCTCTAGAGATTTTGTGAAAAGTTCCTTATGTATGTATAAGTGGTGGCAGTCACTTTTTTTTTTTTTTTTTTTTTTTTTTTTTTTTTTTTTTTTTTTTTTTTGAGAATGGCCGTAACACTCTAAATAATTGTCTTTTCGAAATTTTTTGCTTTAAAATTTTTAAAGTTTATTTAATCAAATATTATAATTATATATAAATCTACAATAACATTGAGATTTGACTTCAATTTTCTATTTGAAGTTAATTTGCCACTACTCACCCAGGTTTTTGTTTTTTTCTAATTTCATCACTTTTATGTCATCTCTAAATTCATTTCATTGGCATAAATATTTTCTATGTTTGATATTTGCGTTAATTTTTCACTATTTCACATTCGTAAAGACAAGTAATGCAATTAGCATAACTAATAACTGGCAAATAACAATAGAAAAATTATGTAAAAGGAAATATAGACTTTTTACAAATTACTCAAGTCTAGAAATTTCTAAGGCATTTAATTTAAAGTCAATTATAGATGATTTTCACTTTACAAAATAATGTTGAACACAAATTTAGTTGGTATTATAAATTTTGTTAATTTGTAATTGACCTTTTAATTTTTGTAGTTTTATTTCGAGTATATTTTTATCTTTTTTTGAATTAATAATACATTGAAGAAGGTTAGACCACAATAATGCTAAGATTATTCTTATTTTCAACTTATAGTTGAGATCATGTATTGGTGCATCCTACTTATTTTATCACCAATAACTTTATTTAAAAATGTTTTTTTTTTTAATATTTATCCAACATGATAGGCTTTCAAGTGAAATACTTTTAGAAAAAAAACATTCATTAAAACCCTTTTGTCACCAATAACTTTATTTTAAAATGTTTTTTTTTTAAATATTTATCCAACATGATAGGCTTTCAAGTGAAATACTTTTAGAAAAAAAAAACATTAATTAAAACCCTTTTGTTTTGACTGTATAATGGCATGCTATGAACTTTTTTAAAAGTACTTTTTAGTATTAAAAAATCTCGTCAAACTCACCTTTAATATGATTTATCTAATACAAATAAACTAAAAAAAAATAAAGTAGAAGCTACTCTTTCCAGTGTGGAGGCAAGGTATTTTCCTTTTTTTAAAAAAATATTAAAAAATAGAGGAAAATGAGATAATTTTTTTGAGCCACCCTAATTTAGAATAATTTATATTCATGTGCAGAAAGTAGGAAAAACGCATCCATGCTACAATAGTTTAGATAAACTTCAAAGTTAGAATATAAATGATTGTAGTTACACAATTTTTTTCCAGGGGAAGGGAAGGAATACCACATTTTGGTGAGCCGCACCTTTCTCTTTATTATTTTCTTTGTATTTTTTTAATATGTTCTAGTTGCATCATCATTTAGATTTAGTTTTTAGATTTTTAAAATTAAACTTATAAATACTACTTTCATCTATGAATTTTTTTTTAATTTTTTTTTATTTATGTTTTGTTATCTACTTTTTACATATGTTTTCAAATTCCAAACCGAATTTTGAAAACTAAGTCCCAATTTGATAACCATTTAATTTTTTATTTTTGAAAATTGTGCTGGTTTTCTCATTATTTTTCTACAATTTTCTACAATAACTTTCATCTTTCTTGAGACAACATTTGAATTCCTAGTCAAATTCCAAAAACAAAAACAAGTTTTTGAAAACTACTTTTTTTAGTTTTCAAAACTTGAGTTGGTTTTTGAAAATATATGTAAAAAGTGGATAATAAAACAAGGAAATCCATAGGTAGAAGTAGTATTTATAGGCTTAATTTTCAAAAACTAAAAACGAAAAACAAAATGGTTATCAAACAAGGCCTATGTTGGGAGTTATGACCTATGCCTCGTAATTAAGGATTTATTTAATAATTAATAATAATTTTGATTATTTTATTTGCAATATAATATTATCCATTATAGGAAAAATCTAAAGTTATTAGTGTAATATTGAACAGTATGTGGTTGACATATGAGATGATCATGTTCAAGAAATAACTTAAAGGGTCATAGTATATGGATAAGATTGGGTTCTTTATCCTGGTAACACTATTGGTACGACACACTTTATAATAGTTATAAATGATTTTATCCAAATCGTTCATGTGGAGACATGTGAGTGGGGGTATCTTATACAATGAGTTTGTATAAGACTGGACCACGAAATATTTAATCTTTCTTTATAAATCTGTTAATTTAGAATATTAATATTGTATCAGAATGATCATATACGACTCGATCTTAATCCTGAGTGATTTATGAACTTCTGCCTGTGAGGGCTTGTCCTTTGATTTGCATGGGTGAGAGTGGCTTTTGTAGCAGATTCAATATGTCTACCATTTTGGAGACTTGACCAAATAGGGAACTGGGAACATAATCTCACAAGATGGAATTCACTCATTTCCATATAGGGTAAGTAGATAAGTAGTTCTCTTAAGTGTTGATTTCAGGACTTGAACAATTGGGCCACACCCTCTCACTGCCCTGAGAGAGACTTAGTTTATGGTTAGATCATAAACAAATTGTTCATTAGAGAATCAGTGGTACTTAAGGTGCAAGATGTAATTACAGAGGAAAAATAGACTTTTGACCCAACTGCAATTACGAACAACCCGTGAAAAATCGACTTGCATGTAGTGATTATATCCATGGACACAACTTGTCCTACAGTGCGTAAGAGTACAACTTTATGTCTATAGTGAAGTGACCTATAATTAATTAATGAAAATTAATTAATTAAAGAGTTTAATTAATTGATTTTGTATCATTGGAGCTTATAATATGTAGGTCCATAAGGTCCATTTACTAGCTCATATAAACAAATAGGGATAAATTTAGTTGAAAGAAATTTTGAAATGTTCGAATTACAATTTAATATATTTGATATATTAAATGAGAAAAAATATATTTATTGTATATGATGCATTAAATATTAAAGAAGTTATTAATGTATTAAGATACATTAAAGAAAAAAATATTTATTAAATTTAAATTAGATTTAAATAAGGAAATAGATGTCATATGAGAAATTAGAAATGTTTGAATATGGTTCAAATTGATTAGATAATTATATTTTAATATATTAGGTATTAAAATATATTATTTAATTATTTTCCCTAAGCCATTATAAATAGGGTCCTAGGGGTGAGCCATTTGTGTGCATTCCAAATAAGAAAAAGAAACTCTAGAGAATTCTCCCCCTCATTCTCTTATTATGTTTTCAAGAAAATTCTCACAAACCTCTTTGATCATTTGTTCGAGTCATAGCAAGGAAGCTTTGTGGAAGTCTTGGAATTCAACCTCATTGAAGTTGGAGGACAAGGAGAAAAAGACCCTCCATAATATTCTCCATATTATTTTCAAGGTATATTTTGCTTAGCCTAAATTATTTTAATTTAATTTTAAAATAAAATCAAAATCGATTCTAACGCTTCCGTTGTGGGTTTAATTCGATTATTCCCTTCAGCCTAAATAAAGTAGACACCGTTTGATAACCATTTAGCTTTTGGTTTTTGACCATTAACCTTATACATTACTTCCACCTATGAGTTTCTTTGTTTTGTTATCTACTTTTTAGGATTATTTTCAAAATCCAAGTCAAGTTTTGAAAACTAAAAAAAGTAAGCCCCGTTTGATAACCATTTGATTTTTAGTTTTTGGATTTTGAAAAGTAAGCCTATAAATACTACTTCCACCTATGGGTTTCCTTGTTTTGTTATATACTTTTTAAGTATGTTTTAAAAAATGAAGCCAAATTTTGAAAACTAACAAAAGTAGTTTTCAAAAAATTGTTTTTGTTTTTGGAATTTGACTAAGAATTCAAATATTTTCTTAAGAAAGATAAAACGCATAGTAGAAAAATGATGAGAAAACAAGCACAATTTTTAAAATAAAAAATTAAAAACCAAATAGTTATCAAACAGACCGTAGTTCTTAAAATCTTGTTGTTTTTGGAATTTGGCTAAGAATTCAAATGTTTTCTTAAGAAAGATGTGTTAGCTTTACGAGCTTCAATCATACGATCATATGTTTTGATGATAACAAACCTTTAAATTATTAATGATTTTAGTTCTTTAAAGTATCCATGGTGTAGAACTTGAAAAGACAATTCCAACGCCCTTTGAATCGCTCAAATCGGACGTCAAACGGGAAAGTTATGACCAAAGGAAGATTGAGAAGAAAACTGTTATTTTGTAATGACGCTGACGAATAACATTGTCACACATGGCTACATTTTTTACCGTTGCAACCCTCATTTAATTCATTTTTATTACTGTTTTTACCACTTTCTTCTCCATTAAAACTCTACCTTTCTCTCCAACATTCTCCATTATTGATCATTCTTCAAAACTTCATCCTTTTTCTATTTTTCTCGTGAGAGAATTTTATATGAGAGATTAGATCGTTTCTTTTGAGCCAAAACTTGTAAACCTACTCTTTGTGGGTCTTTAATTTTAATTTCATCTTTCAATTGGGCTTTGTATTAAGGTGTGGATACACTTTGGAATTTTGAGTGAGTGGTTTAATCCTTACCAAAAAAGGATTGTAGTGGTTTGATCTTGAACCAGGGAAAAGGATCGTAGTGGTTTGATCCTGAACTTGTTAAAAGGATCGATATATGTTGGATCATGAACCTGCAAAAGGATCGATTGGGGGTTAACTCTTGAACCCTTAAAAAAAGTGGCAAATCGGTTTGGTTCTCACCCATAAGAGGACTGTCGCAGTAAAATACCCAAGAAGGCGTCTTGGGGAGTGAAGTAGGGATTTTCGAACCACTATAAAAATCTCTGGTGTTATTCTTCCTCTTTACTCTTTTAAATTTTCATTATCTAATTATTTGTTTGCGTAGAATGTATGTTTAGAAAATTTTCTATATATTTCTAGAATTTTTTAGAGTGCTTATTTTGATTTGTTTGGATTGAATTAATTTAGTTTAATTCTTCGAAAAAGTTGTAAATTTTATTAAGTAGCCTTATTCACCCCCTCTAGTGTTGTCATACCATCCTACGAGATGAAGATTATTTAGAGAAGTGATAAGACAACTACAATTTCAACAACTAAAAACTAAAAAGTTGAATGATTATGCCAAAGGGAAAAATGATTTTCAATCCAATATTTAGACAAGCACAATAATTAACTTTTAATCCACACACATTAATTTTCAAGTCCAAAATTCTAAGCAAAAATCTTTGGTATCTAATCTAGAAATTTTGACATTGGAAACTATATGTAAAGTTTTCTAAGTTAACCAACCAACTCCAATGATGAAATTACTTTCACGACTTTGATTTTTAAAAATAAAAAAAGTCGGTTTAAGTGTAGTCTAATATTTTGAAAGATCTAAAACTATATTTATTGGCTAAGTTATTTAAAATAATGTGTTCATAAAGTATAAGAGTGATTTCAATAACGGTTTTATTAATTCATTTAAATTTACTTTTAAGTTGTATAAAAGATTAAATTAAATAAAAAATAATACGCTTTGGTTGTATTGAAGCCACCAACACCACACATTTGTTCAAGATAGCACAATGTGTCGTAGATGATGACTTGTTATTTCTTCAGTATTTTTGAAGTCCTAGCTCTATTTTTTATCATGGATCATGAGAGGGAAGACTAATTTTTGCCTGGTGATTGTGAGAGAAAAGATACGAGTAAAAAATAAAATTAGCCACATTGTACTCCCTATTTTTTCCTCTGTCTCTCTCTGATCTCTTAAATTCTAAGATTCTAATTAGTTACAAACTCTACTATTAGGTCTAAATTCTATTTTGATTTTAATGAGGAAGTTAATGAATGATGTATTTTTTTTTTCTTTTTTAGAAAGCTTAAAATTTTAAGGGTTAAAATGAAAATTGTTAACGAAAAAAAGATCGGATTGAAACCAATTATATTATTTAGAGGCATTTTATATAATTTTACCATATTTATTTTATAATCTTCTTTTAAATCTAGTTTTGGGATTTCTAAAGGTGTCGTTTGATAACGTTCATGTTTCATGTTTCCAATCTTTAAAAAAAAAGAAGCATTTGGTAACTGTTTATCGTTTTTTAGAAGCATTTCCAAAATTGTGTAGAAATTTTAGAAACAACAAAATTTAGGACTTCCAAAATAATGCTTTTGCTTATGTTTTAGAAAAAAATGAAAATAGAAATAAGAAATGAGAAATGAGAGACAAAAAACGGAAACATGATGATTGCATTCAATTATGCTATCTTATAACCTATTATTTATTCTAGTCGTGTTATAAATGTGTGAGCTTTTATGCCTATTTCTCTTGATTTTGTAGAAATCGAGCTTGAGAAGCAAGACCAAGTGTTCAAGGGCATTTTAGTGATTTTGGACCTCATTAGAGCCATTTTGAAGATCCAAGAAGAGAAGAAGTAGTGTTTTGGCAAAAGAACCTGAGGGGAGAGCGTCTAGACCATGAAAATAGAGTCTAAACCCTGAAAATGGCATCTAGACGCCATATTTGGAGTGTCCAACTCGAGAGAAAGCGTCGATACGCTATCCTATGGTGTCTTGACATTCAAAAAAACATGCCCAGCAATTTTCGTCCGAAATGTCTCGACACTCTCTCAAGCGTCTCGACGCTACCTCTGGGCGCTTAAGGAAAACGATTGCGTTTTAGACAGCGTCAAGACACTACCTATACATGCTTAAGGAAAACGATTACATTTTGGGCAGTGTCTCACGTCTCGACGTTGTCGCGATAGGCACTATAAATTCATCTTTTTCTCTTCGTCCAAAAGGAGGCCAACCTGAGGGTTTTAGCTCTAAACTCGATTCCATACTATTCTTGAGGGTTTTGGAAGTATTTGTGAGCATTTTTGGAGTGGAATTGAAGATTCGAAGCTCTAGGATCGAGGAGATAGCGACGAGAACGCGGGATCGACCTTTCGTTTGCATTTTCTTCCCTTTCGTTTGTAGTTATTGTAGAGGCTGTAAATTAAGAATTTAGGGGATTTAAGTGTATGATTTTGAGTATTCTTGTCTCTAATTACTTGAGTTTAATTGTTGGATATTGATTTATGGTTAATTGTGGTTTAATTTGGATTTATTGTTTAGTTAGGGGATGTTTGTGACTATTGTGGCTTTGAATTTATTTGTGCATTTGGAGTTTAATGCTTTTAATTAGTGTTATGTGATTAATTGAATTAGACTAAGTTGAGCTCGAAAGAGGAGACTTAATTAGAATTAAAAAGAGGCAATTAATTAATTACTTGAGTGACAGTGGGAGTATTGGCTAATTAGTTGGAGTCGTTGAGAAGATTAATTTGTAAAACACTAATTAATTGATTCATTTACTAATTGAAACTCGATGGAGAGAAGCTAGTTTAGAACCAAACACATGACTGATAATCACTTGGACATGACAATGATAAGGGCGATTATTAGAGGTCGGTAATGAAGAGTCTTAATGCTTTGTATGAGTTAGCTAGTGCTAGGGACACCTAGGTTAGTTAATTAGTACTTGAGATTAGAGGAGATCGATAGGAGATTCTATGCTTGTAGAGCTTCTAGACTTAAGAATTAATTGCCGATGCGGTTATAATTGCAGGGAATAATCGAATTAAACCTACAGCGGAAGCGTAGAAATCGTCTTTGATTTATTTAGAATTAAACTAAAATACAATGGTTAAGCAATAAATACCTTCCAAATATGAAGAATCTTCTGGTGGATCTTTATCTCTTCCACAAAGTCTTCCTAGCTTGACTCGAACACAGGACCAAGGCTTGTGGGAGCCTCTTGAAAGAAAATCCCCAAGGGATTGGAGAGGAAGAGGTCTAGAGAGAATTCTCTAATTCTCTCTATTGAGAAGATGTGTGTTGTGAAGAATGGTTCAACCCAAGGGTCTTATTTATAGAGACCAAGGGAAAATCTTTGCCATAATTAAAATATTATATTTTAATATCTAATATATTAAAATATATCTTATATTTATTTCAATCTCATTCAAATCTCCTACAATATTTATTTATTTGAATCTTATTCAAATTCTATAAACATATTTTATTTAATATATCAAATATACATTAATTATTTTAATATTTAACGTATCAAATACAATAAATATATTTTTCTCTTTTATATTTAATATATATAATATATTAAATATTAATTTGAACACTTCAAATTAAATATTAAATTTGAACATTTCAAATTTTAATATTTAATGTATCATACAATAAATATATTTTCCTATTTTATATTTAATATATCTAATATATTAAATATTAATTTGAACACTTCAAATTAATATTAATTTGAACATTTCAAAATTTTCTTTCAACTAAATTGATTTTTTAGTGTTACTATGAGCTAGCAAAGAAACCTTATGGACCTACAGATTATAAGCTCCAATGATACAAAATTAATTAATTAAACTCTTTAATTAATCAATTTTCATTCATTAACTCTAGGGTCACTCCACTATAGACCTAAAGTTGCACTCTTATGCACTGTAGGACAAGTTGTGTCCATTGATATAATCACTACATGCAAATTGATCCTTCACGAGTTGTTTGTAATTACAGCTGGGTCAAAAATTCGTTTTACCCCTGTAATTACATCTTCCACCTTAAGTACCACTGATCCTCTAATAAAAAATTTGTTTATAATCTAATTATAAACTAAGTCCCTCTTGGGCCAATGAGAGGGTGGGGCCCCATTGTTCAAGTCCCGAAATCAGCACTTAAGGGAACTACTCATCTACTTATCATATATGGGAAGGAATGAATTCCATCTTGTGAGATTATGTTCCCAGCTCCCTATTTGGTCAAGTCCCCAAAATGGTAGGCATATTGAATTGGCTATAAAAGCCACTCTCACCCATGCAAATCAAAGGACAAGCCACTCACAGGAAGGAGTTCATAACTCACTCAGGATTAAGATCGAGTCGCATATGATTATCCTGATGAAATATTAATCTTCTCAATTAACGGATTTATAAAGAGAGATTAAATATTTTGTGGTCCAGTCTTATACAAACTTATTGTATAAGATACCCCCACTCACATGTCTCCACATGAATAATTTGGATCAAATCATTTGTAACTATTACAAAGTGGGTCATATCAATAGTGTTATCAGGATAAGACACCCAATCTTATCCATATACTATGACTCTTTAGGTTATTTCTTGAACACGATCCTCCTGTATGTCAACCACATACTGTTCAAGATTACACTAATAACCTTGGATTTTTCATATAATAGATAATATTATATTGCAAATAAAATAATCAAAATTATTATTAATTATTAAATAATTAATTAATTACGAGGCTTTAGGGCATAAATCCCAACAGTAATTGTTTGTTTAATTGAGTAATTAATCACTTCCCTAAGTTTATCTCGTAGGTTTGTATCTCCCATTTATTTTCTTGCATTTATTTTCTGTTGCTTAGGTTAGTCTATCTTCTTTCAAATGTTTTCTCTAAATAAAGCTAAGAGAGAGTAACCACGATACTTAATAGAATTAAAATCAATCCCTATGAATTTGATATTCGATAGGAATACTATTTTATATTACTTGACCCGTGTGCATATAGAAATGTAAATTGTACACATCACATGACCAAAAAGGCCCAACGTTTCTTGCTTAGTTGCTTCTTATTCTTATTTCTAATGTTTTCATAAACATACCTGAAAACATTCTTTTATCATTTTATAACCTGATAAACTTAATCTGTTTTTAATTTTAAATTTGAGAGAAGAGGAAAAAAAAGGATATATATATATATATATATTTGTTATTTTCAATTAAGAAAATAAAAAAAATTACTATTTTTTTTCTTTCTTGAAAAGGAAAAAGCATAAAAAACAAAAAAACAAAAAAACAAAAAAGGAAAAATGTAAAATAAGAAACCAGAAATGAAAAGTTTTAAAATGAGTTTAAATTTTTATTCATTTTCATTTTAATTTTTTTCTTTTAGAAGTCGAGCTTGCATGTCAATACAAACAGATAGCTCGGCGGTAATTAACATAACTCTTCTTAAATTCAGAAGTTCATATTCTCTTTTGTTGGACTAAAAAAAATAATAAATAAATAAATAAAAAAGAAGAAGTAGAAGAAGAAGTCGAGCTTGCATCATTAAACATTTACTCACTTTTTATTTCAATGAAATAATTTATTGCAACTCAATCTTTTTATCTTTTAGCTTTTACTGATCATGACCATAAAAACCTTAGTTTCAAATTAAAGTTTGCAAAAATTTAATATAACATCATTTACTAAGCTGTGCTAGGAGTGGCCTTGAAATATACTATTTTAATTAATTAATTAATTATATATAATAGTAAAATTAAGATAAGTGTTTTGATGTAATTATGACATTTTCTTGTTAGCCTTACTATACAAACATTTTAATTTCTATATTATTTATGATTGTTGAATGATAAATTTTGGCTAATTATAAGTTGCCACGTCATTATCCAATATTAATGATGAAATTATATTTAATTAGGGATTAATTAAATTTGTAAAGATCCCTAAATTAAATTATGACACATCCAAATATGCAATTGCGTTCTATGAAATTTGGATAAATTTTAGACAAAAGCTCAAATGGGAGGCTCCAATAAGCAAAGTCCAGTCCCAAAGGGCTAGGCCCAAAGTCAACCAGGCTCAGTCAAAAGAACTAGGCCCAAAGTCCACCATGCTCAATCTAAAGAGCTAAGCCCAAAGTCAACAAGATCTAAGCCCATTTGAAGCCTGAGGAACACTATAAATAGAGAGCTCTCCCCCCTATTTCAGAGGGGGGAGAACAGAAGAAGCTTAGAGAGAATTCAGAAATAAAGCTGTGAAGTCTCCAGAAGCTCCTGAAGATCAAATACTGCTTGAACGTAGAACACTTTTTGAAGATCAATAACGATCCAAGAAGATCAACAAGCCATAGGCTGATCATCCAAAAATATCAACAAGCCAGAGGCCAATCATCCAAGAATATCAACAAGCCAAAGGCCTATCATCAAGTAGATCAACAAGCTAGAGGTCGATCAACGAAGAAGATCAATAAGCTAGAGGTCGATCATTCAAGAAGCTACAAGTAGAAAACCTTGAACAAGCTATAAGCTGAAAACCTTTAGGAAGCTACAACTTGAAAACCTTCAAGAAGCTACAAGTCGAAGACTTCCAAGAGCTACAAGCTGAAGACATTCAAGAAGCTACAAGCTGAAGACCTTCAACAAGCTCAAAGTTGAAGACTTTTCACAAGTTCAAAGTTGACGATTAAACCTCGAGAACAATAGTTCCAGGCCTCAAGTCAAGTATACATACGAGAGAAAGAATCAATGGACCATATATTAGAGATTGTATTACACCCACTATATTCAAATTAATACAAATACAAAGTTTGTTTTGTACTTGTCTCATTATTTCTTTCTCTTTTGAAATCATGTGTGAACAATGATATATATATATATAATTAAGATAAATATTTTGATTCATGTTAAGTATAATAAATGTTTAAATTTTATTTTTAATAAATGTTTAAATTTTATTTTGGTCCTCGAACGTTTATACTTATTTCATTTTATTTTTGTCTTTCAAATTTCAAATACTATGTTTTAGTTCACAACTTTGCATAAAAAACTATTTTAGTACTTGTTATTTAATTTTCAATAGAAATTTAACAAACACTTAAATCCTTATAGATAATTGACACCTAACCTACTACATTTGACTAATTTTAGCACAATTATTTTGAAAGTTGTGCCTATAATCAAGTAAATGAATAAAAAAATATTACTTCATGTGATTTCAAACAATATTTATCCATACATAAGTAAATGAACAAAAGATGCACTTGAGTTAAGTTTTTACAAAATAATTTATTTAAAATAGTTTTTATCTAAAGTTTATGAGGATTAAAACAGTATATCATTTGAAAGTTTAGGATGAAAATAAAATAAATATAAAAGTATATTGACTAAAATAATAATCGACTCAATAATAAAGGAAAAATAAATAAGAGTAAATTCTCATCATTATAAAATAAATTTAGCTTTAATTACAAGTTTATTCTCCGAACTTTCAGGTTTGTGTCTATTTAGTCCTTGAATTTTAAAAATGTCTAATAGGTCTTTAAACTTTTAATTTTATGTCTAATAGATCTTTGAACTTTAAAAATGTCTAATAGGTCATTGAATTTTAAAAAAGCCTAGTAGGTCCTAGAACCTTCAATTTTGTGACTAATAGGTCCCTGGCTTATTAGAAAATTTTAGAAATTAACTGGTCTATTAGATATAAAATTGAATTTTATGTCTAATCGAACCTTAAACTTTAAAATTTGTATCTAGTAGGCATGTGAATTATTTTAAAAAACGTCGAATAGTTCAAATACCTATTAGACACAAAATTAAAAATTTAGGGATCTATTAGACACAAAATTAAAAGTTTAATGACTTATTAGACACTTTTTAAAGTTTGAAAATCAAATAGAAATAAATTTAAAAGTTTAACTAGGAAACTTGTAATTTAACTACAAATTTAACCTAAAAGAATGTTTACAATATCAAGAAAGGGACAACGAATGTTAGATTTACTTCCTTTTAAATAAAAGAGCCGAAAATAATTTTGGCAATTTTTTTTAAAAAAAAAGTTAAAAGCTAAAATCAATTTGATTTGCTTCTAGCACTTCCCATCAATTTCTTGCGCCTAAACTGTGGAAAATTGGATAAAGTGGTACTTATCTATAAGGACATCTTTTATCTCTTACTTTTAGAAATGTATTAGCGTAATCATTCACTTCTTTAGATGTTGTTCATGATTATATAGTTTGTCCTACTAGCATATTTGTCTTCTTATTTTGTGCACGGATTGTATGGGAGAATAACATACACATCTATTTGGCACACCTTCGAATTACGAATCTCATCTAGAGATGTCCACGGGGCGGGGCGGAGTCGGAGAATGGATTCTCTGTCCTCGTCCCCGCGAAATTCTCCATTTAATTTTGCGGGGATTGGCTGCGGTTTTCCTTCAACAATAATAAAAATTAGTTCTAAATGAATAATTTTCAATATAATTATATTTAAAGAAAATGTTATAAAATTTCCTAATAAAAACAATAATATATCATAAGTAAAAATACTATAATGTCGAAACAACTTAATTTCTAAAAATTCAAATTTCAATATTACAACATAGTCTTTAAATTTTTTTTTTATAACGAAATAGTCTTAAACTAATTCCTACTATAGTTTTTTTTTTTTTAAAAAATTCTATTTATAGGTAATAATTAATATATATATATATATATATATATATATATATATATATATATATATATATATATATATATATATATATATATAATATATATATATTACTAATCGGGGCGGGGCGGGGAATCGGGGTCGGGGTCGGGGACGAGGAACGTTTAGCCAATGAGGAGAAAACTTTCCCCGCTCCCTCTCCCATTCTCCGTGTAATCGGGGATTCTCAGCCCCATTCGGAGCGGGTCCCCGCGGGTTAAATGGACATCTCTAATCTCATCACAAGATTACTATATGACCAATCAATCGTATGGATAAAAAGGATACCGGTTGTTGATCTCATTATAATATCTTGTTTTAGTGCACTTGAAGGAAAAATAGAACACCCAAACCTATATCAATGTAGTGTTATAATACTTTTTTGAAGTGACTCTAATGATCTAAGTCAAAAACTATGATAGCAAGAAGGATAAATTTACCAAAGAAGGGGACAAAGCCCTTAGAGTCCGTTTGGTTTAACTTTTCAAGTGTTTAATTTTGAAAAAAAAAAGTCATTTTTGTAAAATTTGTAGTGTTTGGTAACAATTCAAAATGACTTTTTCAAAAATGAGTTTAAGAAATAAGTCATTTTTGAAAAAGTCATATTGAGAGAAACATTTGAAGCCAAATTTTAGAAAAAGTATATTTAAGTGTTTAACTTGTAATCCATACCAAATATTCATGATATATGAAAATGACCAAAACACCTTCACACTACCCCACTCACCGCCGCCCACCATCGGCGACCACTCCACGACCACAGCTGGTGACAACTCCGATGACCACTCCAACGACCCCTCCGACCGCCTCCCCTAGCGACCACTGCTGCACGACCACCCCAACAACAATTCTAGTGACAACTTCGACGACACCCAACAACCACCACTAGGGACAACTCCAACAACTACTTTGGTGACCCGACCACCACTGACGACTATCCCAACAACCTGATCACCCGACCACCACGACAACCCGACCACCTCGCAACCACCACCAAAAACCACCCAACGACCACTTTAGTGACCAAACCACCAGGCAACTGCCACCGCCGACAACCACTGCCGATGACCACTACAGAGGACCACCCGATGACCACTCCAACGACCAACCCGACCACCCCTGATGACCACTATGGTGATCTACCCAGCGTCTTGACCACTCCGACGATTGACCACCCAACAACCACTGCCAACGACAACTCCGACGACTCGACCACTCAACAACCACCGCCTTCGACCACCCCGAAAAACTAACCACCTGGCAATCTGATAGGAATGAACACTTCAACCCGCAGCAGAAGCATTGGATCGTCTTTGATTTTACTTAGAATTGACAAAAACTAAGGCTAAGCAATAAATACCTTTGTATAATATGAAGATATTTCAAGTGGGTCTTTAATCTTCTTTCTCCAACTCCAACAAGGTTGAAACTCTAATTTCATAAAGCCTACTTGCTATGACTTGAACGTAGGAACCAAGGCTTGTGGGGGCCTCTTAAAAGAAAATCTGCAAGGGATTGGAAAGGAAGAGGTCTACAGAGGATTCTTTAATTCTCTATTGAGGAGATGTGTGCTATAATGGCTCAACCTAAAGGTCCTATTTATAGAGATCTGGGGCAAATATTTTTCATAACTACATAATATATATTTTAATATCTAATATATTAAAATACATATATTTAATCTATTTGAATCTTATTCAAATCTTTTAAATTCTCCTACGATATTTATCTCTTTATTTGAATCTTATTCAAATTTTATAAATATCTTTTCTTTAATGCATCTAATATACATTAATTATTTTAATATTTAATGTATTAAATACAATAAATATATTTTTCTCTTTTATATTTAATATATCTAATATATTAAATATTAATTTGAACATTTCAAATTTTTCGTTCAACTAAATTGATCTTTTAGTGTTACTATGAGCTAAAAAGATGACCTGTGAACCTACAATTATAAGTTCCAATGATACAAAAATAATTAATTAAACTCCTTAATTAATCAATTTTCATTCATTAACTTTAGGTCACTCCACTATAGACCTAGAGTTGCACTCTTATGCACTGTAGGACCAGTTGTGTCCATGGATATAACAATTACATGCAAGTCGATCCTTCACTAGTTGTTCGTAATTACAACTGGGTGAAAAGTTCGTTTTACCCCTATAATTACATCTTGCACCTTAAATACCACTGATCCTTTAATGAAAAAATTGTTTATGATCCAACCATGAACTAAGTCCCACTCGGACCAATGAGAGGGTGGGGCCCCATTGTTTAAGAACTGAAATCAGCACTTAAGGGAACTACTCATCTACTTACCCTATATGGAAATTAGTGAATTCCATCTTGTGAGATTATGTTCCCAACTCCTTATTTGGTCAAGTTTTCAAAATGGTAGGCTTGTTGAATCGGCTACAAAAGTCACTCTCACCCATGCAAATCAAAGGACGAGTCCTCACGGGAAGGAGTTCATAACTCACTCAGGATTGAGATCGAGTCGCATATGATCATCCTGATGAAATATTAATCTTCTCAATTAATAGATTTATAAAGGGAGATTAAATATTTTGTGGTCCAAACTTATACAAACTCATTGTATAAGATACCCCCACTCACATGTCTCTACATGAACAATTTGGATCAAATCATTTGTAACTATTACAAAGTGGTCCGTATCAATATTGTTATCAGGATAAGGCACCCAACATTATCCATATACTATGACTCTTTTGGTTATTTCTTGAACATGATCCTCCCGTATGTTAACTACATACTATTCAAGATTGCACTAATAACCTTTGATCTGTCACATAATGGATAATATTATATTGCAAATAAAATAATCAAAATTATTATTTATTATGAAATAAATCATTAATTACGAGGCTTTACGGCATAAATCCCAACAATCTCTCACTTGCACTAAAGCCGGTGAGACATGTATCCTAGGGCATACTCTATACCCAACATGTTATCCCATTTGCCTTAGCGAAGATGAGAAATGTGACCGTCAAACACTTTAGTCAGGAGAGTCTTCTATATAGATCCAAACGACTGTTGTTAAAAGCCATCTTGGTCACTACCATGATGCTTTCTCTCTCTCGATATGATTCCCTATACATTGATGCTTTCCAACTTCCTTAATATTAGTCTTTGCACCACTATTATCATAATAAATATGATAGACTAAATCATATCTGAAATACCTTTCAGATCTTTAAGGAACTATTATAGTCATACAAGTCATTTTTTTGCTTCAGAAGCAAAAATATTAAACTTGTATACCTTACTTCATCACTTAAGGAAAAATTTATCTTAACATAGATTTTCCTAAATCTTTATAAGAACTAGTGAATCAAATCTTTAATTGCAAAAATTTCTCATTATTCATAGATAATTTAAGAAAGTTTTTAATTTTCTATTCAATGGCCATACAATTCGTTTAACTGATATATGTTAACCAACTGTATATTAAATGTTAAGTCTCATTTATGCATTAATTGTCTCTCACTTAGAGTAGAATTCATTTCATAAATGAATCTTTACTATTTTTCAAACCTTTTTGCTTTTGATCTTTGGAAGTAAACTTTTCTGATTGATATGTGTATATGCATTATCTAAGACTTCTTTTCTTAAAAGAATTTTAAACATTCATTTTTCATATCTCATATGAAACAATGAATTAAATAAAGGTTGAGTGATCTCATAACTCTCCTACTACGATGAGCCTTATCCAATTCATGATTATGTTCTATTTGACTTTCAAATGTAATTAAATTGTTAACAACTTTTATTAACTATTTAGTGGCTTCACTTGAGACCAATTTATTAACACTATCTCACCTTATTAAAGATTTATGGTCTTTAATTTGACATTCCTTATAGAAAAATTATATTTGTCATACAAATACCTTATTCTTTTTAGGACTAGATAAAAGACCATTTTATTACTCCTTAGAGGCAACCTACACTTAAGCATATCTTTTGAACATATTTAGTATTTCTGAGTTTGTTTTAGCATGTAAGCTCAACATTCCCAAATGGTGAAGTGTTGTAAACTAGTTTTACTACTCTCCTATAATCCCAAAATTGTCTTGTAGACACTTTTAGAAGGAATAATGTTCACTATGCAAACTTTATTGCATATCCTAACTAGAGTCTTGTAATTGTTAGGATTTGTGCCCTAAAGCTAGTTTTTTGAAATTAAACATTTTCTCATTTATTAATAAAATAATTTATTATTTTATATTGTTCATAACATTATCCAATATTGTGTAAAATCCAAGGTTATTATTGTAATCTTGAATAGTATGTAGTTGACATACATGAGGATCGTGTTTAAGTAATAACCTAAAGAGTCTATAGTATATGGATAAGATTGGGTGTCTTATCATGGTAACACTATTGATACGGCCCATTTTGTAATTGTTACAAATGATTTGATCCAAATCATTCATGTGAAGACATGTGAGTGAGGGTATCCTATACAATGAGTTTGTATAAGACTGGACCATGAAATATTTAATCTCTCTTTATAAATCCGTTAATTGAGATGACCACTCCAGCTACCATTCTGGCGACCTGACCACCCTGTGACAACTCCAACGACCAACCCAATGATCTCTTCTAGTGACCCGACCACTTCAGCGACAAGTTTAGTGACAACTCCAGTGATAACTTTGATGACAACTCCGACGACCACTTGGCCACCAACGACGACAACCACTCGGTGACCCGACCACCCTAACAACCACTCTGGTGCCACCATCGGTGACCAGTCACCACCCAGGCGACCACTCTAGCGACCCAACCACTTCAATGACAACTTCGGTGGCCACCTGGCCACCACCGATGACGACCACCCGACGACCTCCTCTAGTGACCACCCCGATGAAAACTCCAACGACCACTTCTAGTAACCACCTTGACGATGGTCGAGGTACGCGGTCGTTCATGAATATGAGGGTTTTAAATATAAATTTGAACTTATTAGTTCAGAATGTTTAATAATTATCCTTTATAGAAATTTGACATTAGTATAAGCATTTTGAGTGTAGAGCAAACCAAACAAACTTGTATATAAAAATACTGTTGAGAAAATGTAACTATACATATGGGTGTTTTTATTTTAAACCCTTTTTTATAAATATGTTTTAAAAAAATGCATTTTTGAAAAACACATTTTTTACAGACAATCCAAACAGGCCCTATAACTTAGTGATTAAAGCACCACTTCCTTTTTGTTGGAGTCAAATGTTAAAATTAGCACTCCTACACTTGTTAAACTAAAAAAGAGTCGAGCAATTAGATTGGAAATATACCTATGTAGTTGCCTCTTTCTTTATTTGCACTAAGCGAACCTCACTCAAGACAAAATGTTATTTTTCAAAAGTCATTATGGACTAGTTGAATTGGCTTGAATGGTTGAAATTTTTTATATTTTGGTTTTTTTCTTCTATTCGATGACAGTTGTTTGGGATCAGTTTAGTATACAATTCAGATGCACTTTCTCAATACACTCCAAAACTGAGGTAAAGAAGATCAGGAATGGACCCATTGCCAAGAACACGATGAATGATAAAAATCACTTAGAGTTCAATTACACTTACAATGTTCTATTCTTATCGTTTCTAGTGTAAGGATTCCTGCAGCAATGACGACTTTGTCCTTGCTAGCAAGCTTAACCTAACTCTATATTTGGAGACACTACAAGAGTTACATCCAATATGATTTTTTTCACTTCTAAGATTCAATTTCTCAAAACAAAAAAAAAAATTGACATTTTCTTCCAATTTTTTTTTGTATATTAATATATAAAGATAAACAAGCTAAAACAACAAGAATTTGACCTTTTTTTTTATCCTTCTTATATAATATATATGAAATATAAAGTAGTAGCTTTCATATGTGCATTCCAAATATAACTAACATTGTTCTAACAAATTTTAACAAAGGCTATAAATTGAGTCACTTAAGCAATATGAGGTTTTATGAATAACATTATTAGTTCAGGGTTTTAGTCGACTCAACTTGCAAAATTTAGGATTTTAATTGATGAAATTATTAGTTTAGGGTTTCAATTGATTCAACCAATATAATTCAAAGTATAAATTGATGTTTATCCTAAAATAAAATGTATCTTTTCAAACAAGCTTGGTTTGAGAGTCAAAATGACATTTAGGGACTTTTAGCCACTTAAACACCTTTTAGCTAGTTTATAATGCAAAGGGGTGGGTTATGTGCTTTAGGTTCACCTTAGGCACTTTCTAAGTTGGTTTGAGAGTAAGGGTGTACATGTTGACGTCAATGAAAATATCAAAATCTAAATTTTATGGAAATGTCGATGGATGTTTATGAAAATATTATAAAAATAAAAATTTACAAAAAAATATTTAAACTAACAAATATGAATTATATCATTTTTAAATAAGTTAAATTTCTAATTATTAATATTATGTTCACATTAATGATGTTCCACTAATATATATATTTTTTAGTTCAACAACATATGTGGGTGGGGGGATTCAAACTTTTGACCTCTTGGTCGAGGGTATATGCCTAAAGTAGTTGAGCTATGCCCAAGTTAACGATATTTCACTAATATTTTTGTTATATTTTGATGATTTTTGATCTATGATATAATGAATATGTCAATTTACTCCTTCGATATGTTGAACCCATGAATATAAAAAAATGTCAATAGAAATGTCAACATGTTGGCAGAAATTTAATACCCTATTTGAGAGTCAAAATGACATCTAGGCACTTTTAGGTCATTTAAACACCTTTGTTAGCTAGTTTGTAGTGCAAGAGGGGCGATTATGTGCTTACAGTTTACCTTAGGCATGTTATAGATTGGTTGATTATCAAAATGACACTTTGGCATGACTCTTAATGTACAAGATTGACCACTAAACCAAAACTCACAAATTTAAACTAAAATCTAGCTCAAATGTTGTTTTTTTTTCTAAAACCCCACCAGTTACATATCAACCTCTATTTTATAATTCATTGACTAAACAACTCTGTGCAATCATTTAGAAACAAAATAAACTTCAGTTAAATTATATAATGTATATGCCAATTTATTTCCAATTGAAATCTAAATTACAATCTTCCATTTATTTTACATTGTCATTAGTTATCCAATTTTTGTGTATTTGGCGAGTTTTCTCTCGCTAGGAATCTATTGAATTGTTTTTTTAATTATTTGTTTGTAAATTTTTAATTAATATTAATTATATATTTTTTAAGAAAATTCATTACAAATTCATATTATTTTTCTCGAATTTTAATGATATATAAATATAATCCCTAAAAACACCATGAATTATATAATTGTCTTTCTTTAGAGTGTTGGGATTTATGCCCTAAAGTATTGTAATTAATGATTTATTTAATAATTAATAATAATTTTGATTATTTTATTTGCAATATAATATTATCCATTATATGAAAAATTCAAGATTATTAGTGCAATCTTGAACAATATATAGTTGACATACGGGATGATCATGTTTAAGAAATAACTTAGAGTCATAATATATGGATAAAGTTTGGTGCCTTATCTTGGTAACACTATTGATACGGCCCACTTTGTAATAATTACAAATGATTTGATCCAAATCATTCATGTGGAGACATACGAGTATGGTATATTATACAATGAATTTGTATAAGACTGGACCACGAAATATTTAATATCTCTTTATAAATCCGTTAATTGAAAAGATTAATATTTCATTAGGATGATCATATGTGACTTGATCTTAATCCTAAGTGAGTTATAAGCTCTTGTCTGTGAGGGATTGTCCTTTGATTTGCATGGGTGATAGTGACTTTTGTAGCCGATTCAATGAGCCTACCATTTTGGAGACTTGACTAAATAGGGAGCTAGGAACATAATTTTACAAGATGAAATTCGTTTCTTACCATATAGGGTAAGTAGATGAGTAGTTATCTTAAGTGCTGATTTCGGGACTTGAACAATGGGGTCTCACCCTCTCACTGGCTCGAGAGGGACTTAATTTATGGTTGGATCATAAACAAATTGTTCATTAGAGGATCAGTGGTACTTAAGGTGCAAAATGTAATTACAGGTGTAAAATAGATTTTTGACTTAGCTGTAATTACGAACAACTTGAGAATGATCGACTTGCATGTAATGGATCTATCCATAAACACAACTTGTCATGCAGTGTATAAAAGTACAACTCTAGGTCTACAATAGAATGGCCTAAAGTTAATGAATGAAATTTGATTAATTATTGATTAATTAAAGAGTTTACATAATTAATTTTGTATCATTGGACTTTATAATCTATAAGTCTATAAGATCTCATTGTTGGCTCATAGTAATACTAAAAGATCAATTTAGTTGAAATAAAAATTTAAAATGTTAAAATTGATATTTAATTTAAAGTGTTCAAATTAATATTTAATATATTATATATATTAAATAAAAAATAAAAAAATATATTTATTTTATTTGATATATTAAATATTAAAATAACTAATATATATTAAATACATTAAATAAAAGATATTTATAAAATTTAAATAAAATTCAAATAAAAAAATAAATATCATAAAAAAATTTAAAATATTTAAATAAAATTTAAATAGATTAAATATATGTATTTCAATATTTAAAATCTTTAAAAATTTCTCAGTTAACAAACATGGTTATCATAAAAAAAAATCCGAACATTCTTATTTTCAAGCATTGAAATCTAGATTTCTTGATAATAAATGGTCCATAAAGAATTAATAAAAATTCTATTACCATTAAGATGAATAGATTTGATTTGACTGCACAACCCATAATTTTTTAATATAAAAAAATGATTAAAAGTTGAATAAGAAATTAGAAAAAAAGAAAGCATAATCTTAGATAATCCAAGAAGAATTTGTGTGTGTTGTAACGTTGTTTGCATTTGGTATAAAACGTGGAAAGGGAAAGGATAATTCCTGCCCGCCCCTGGTTTTGATAAATCCAAGCCCAGGCTAGGCTACCTGGGCGTTCAACCCGATGCCATACGGACAGAGCTGTCACAGAGAATAAATCTCGGATGCCATTCGTGGTGGGACTCTCTCACGTTTATCCATCTCCTCTTTTGACACGTGTCTTCATCCACAACCTGTCACTTCCCATATATCTCCTTCCACGCTTTATCATCATTTTTCGGCGCCGGCACTTCAATTCAATTATAATACATTTATCATTTCAATTTTAAAACAACTCCATATCCGATTTTTTTTTTTTTTTTTCTTTAAGACTGGAAACATTAATATATTTATCTCTACATCTCACGATTGTCTATGCATTTAAAAAATAAACTCGTATCAAATTTCTCCAATTCCTTGTGCGCTTAATCATTAATATTCATCATAAACTTATACTTATTCAAAAGACAATTTTTAAATCCTTTATAAAATTTCCCTTCAAAAAATCATTTCATGCCTTTCGTCTACATTTTTTTCTAATCATTTACCGACAATTTTTAAAGAAATGATAATATTGTTTGTTTTCCCTTCTATTTTTCAAATTTATAAACTTCTTTCTATTCTCTTAAATTCATACTATAAAAACAAAAACTTGTTAGCTTAAGAACCTATTCTGTTGTTGCCAAAATTCGGACAGAGAAACTCACCTAACCTTTACGTGATAACAATCGTAAATTTATAATTCAAGAGAAGAAATGTGGCCTACAAAGAGAAAATAAAATTGTACACCGGTGTGGTGCTTGCCACACAGGCTCCAATGCTTAAGTTAGCTATGAGCTTTTAGAGTGTAGCAAGAGTGAGCTTAGGACTTACATTGTTCAGGTTGAAGAATAGTATTTATATGACACTCTTAGGGTTTTTATCCATTGTGCCCCTCATGGGGCCGAGCATAGGGTCGACCTTGGCTTCAAGTCGATGTTGACTAAGTGTGTTTGGGCCACCTCTTCCCCTTTGCTTGGTGGTCCGATCCTCTTTGTGCTTGGGTATATTTTCCTCTCATTGGGCCTTTCTGTCTCATTTGGCCTTTGATTTTCCTCACCATTCGGATTTATCCTCTTGGTCCAATTTCACCCATAAAATTAGCCCAAACTCTCTAATTAGGATTTATGGTGTGACTTGTTGTCATAGGCCTAAAGGATGGAGCTCAATTTGGGAGTACAACCCTTTTAATTCTGAATATGCGTGCTTTCAAGTTTAAGTGCTCCAAGGTAGTCCTCAGATTATCCTTAGAATTTGCCCATCAAATCTCGTAGAGATGACTCTAGTCTTCCATAAGTTTAAGACTCTCCTATAGAAAGATGAATATTGATTCCTGAAGAAAATATCAGTGCTCTAAAGTAATTCCTCGGATTATTTTTAGAATTTTCCCATCAAATCCCATAGGGATGACTCCGGTCTTCCATAGGTGTAAGATTCAACTATGGGAAGATGAATATCGATTTCCTGGAGAAAAGAACAATGCTCCAAGGTGACTCCTCGGATTATCCTTAGCATTTACCGATAATCAAGCCCCATAGGGATGAATTCGGTCTTCCATAGGTGTAAGATTCTCTTCTGGAAAGATGAATATCGATTTCCTAAAGAAAATGTCAGTGCTCTAAGGTGACTCCTCGGATTATCCTTAGGATTTTCCGATCAAGCCCCATAGATATGAATTTAGTCTTCCATAGGTGTAAGATTTTCCTTTGAAAAGATGAATATCGATTTGTTGGAGAAAATGTCAGTCTAGGTCTCTCCTCTTAGAAAAATGAAAATCAATTTCTTGAGAGGTAATTTTTTACCATCAAGTGGTGTTTTGTTTTCTTTAACTTGCATAAGTGTACTTTTTAACACGTGGCGATCTTTTGTAGGTTGAGAAGTGGAGAGAAGCTATTCGACACACGTGGAAAAATAAGAATGAGGGGAAGAATGTGCCATGCGTGTGTCCAGCACACAATGGCATGGGCCTAGCCTGGCGCAGGCTGGCGGAGGACAGCCTCGGCCAGTCGATTCAGTTTTGTTATTTGAATTTTGAATCTTTGCCTTTCCCACCTATTTTTCTCTATAAATTGGAGGTCTAACCTCTTCATTTCTCACAAATTCTTTAAACTTTCCTCTCATTTCTAAGACTTTCTTCTTCTCTTCAATGTTGGTTTTTATGTCTTCTTCTTTTTCATCTAAAACCATGGGTGATGAAGATGTTGTCACTTCTCTTGAGGCTGAGGGTTCTTTTTACGATGATGAGTTTTATAGTACTAGTTACTATGTGGCTCATTCATCTCCTGAAAATGTGGCTCATGGATCTCCCGTACATTCTCAAGATTTATCATCCTTGGTGACTGAGGCTCATCTTGAGTGACTACGGTACAAGTATGATATTTCCTCTAATGTACAAATGAGAGTCCTTGGTCTTGATGATTGTCTGGATAACCCTCCTTCTAGAGAAGTAGCTTTTTACAATGCAATGTTCCTTTTTGGCATTTGTCTTCCTTTGCCTTTATTTTTACAAAGTTTTCTCATGTTGGTTGGTTTAGCCCTTGCTTAACTAGTCTCAAATAGTTGGAGCCATCTCATTGGTTACAATATCATTTGGATGACTTTTGGTGATGGGACTCCATTAACTTCTCACACTTTTATGTCTTTACATACTTTAAGTCATAATCCTTCTTTACGAAATTCTTTTATTATCTTAGTGCCTTGAATGGTAGATTAGTTGGTGGGCCATCTTCGGTCCATAAATAAAAAAATGGATGGTTGCTTTTAAATGAGAATTGGCTAGCCCTTGGGCCTCAAAATTCTACTTATGTGGTTTCGATGAGATTGAGAGAGTATGATGAATGTTTTTTATTCTCGTTTTCTCGTTTGGAACAACGTCTTGTTTACTCTAACAGACTATCTTATTGCTTTCTTTTTTAGTTTCCTGTGAAATTTGTCGTTCCTTTGTGGCCAAAGCATTTGCTAGAGCTATTAGAGGGTTAAAAGATACTACACGTCGAGCCTTTCACTTGTGTACTAAAGTAACTTGATTGCAGTTGGGTTTGCTCCTCCTAATCTTCCAAGAGGTGAGGGTTTCTCTTCTCTCTTTCTTCTTTTCTTTTTCTTCTCTTATTTTTTCTTTTTTTAAAAAAGGTGGTTGGCTTTAGCCTATCGCATGTTGGGGTCGGCCTCGGTTGATTTTCTTCTTTTTTTTTACTCACTATTTTTTGTAATTTATTTTCAGACATGCCTCCATGATCCGCTTCCTTGTTCGAACTCCGAGGCAAGAAGAAAAAGAAAAGTATTTTTGGAGAGGCTATGACTTAGAGAGGAACCTCGAGGGCTGTGTGACTGACCTCACTGGAGAGGATACACCATTTTGCAATACTTCTTCTGTTCCTCTTCATCCTTCACCCTTTAGTTTCCAACCGTTAGCGATTCAAACGCAATATGGCTTCTTCTGTTTCTGAAGAAGAAGTTCCATCTAGAGATTCAAGCTTTCACTCTTCCTGAAAATTATTCTGGGGTGAGCGGTGAGGTCGACCTTCTTATTTGAAGTTTTGAACTTTGACAAGGGGTGAGCCAAGATCATCCTTGACAGAGCTGTCGAGGCTTGTCAAAATTAAATTTATAAATCAATCCTAAGCTACTTGTAACATTCAGTAAATTGGGTCGATTTCAGAGAACTGTATATCGATTTTTCTTTATTAGATTTCTTTAAGGACCCAAAACAGAACAAAGAGATTTTGCATAAAGCAATAAAAATGCAGACAAGTAAAGGAAGATAAAGCCAAGAAAATAAACGATCAGTATGTCGAGTTTAATTGCGATGTTGATCACTGAAAACTCATGCTAAGCTCAATTTCATAATTAGTCACCTAATCGACTAAATCAGAATAGCCAGGAAAGCACCCTAAGGTCCCCTAATTAAACTAATTCAACCTAGCATCAAATTAATTTTAAAATAATTAATTAGCTGGGTACGATAGAATTCCATACTAACCAATTAATCGCATTACGCTCAAGGGATTGATTAGGACAAATTAACTAAACTGGATAGCCGAATTTAATTAACACGGTCTCTTAATTTTAAGGCCTATCATACAAGCTATGAAAAGAGTGTACATCTCCAGGTCACAAACACAAGTCAGCCTATTCGCTACTAAAATTAAGCATGTGCTATTGACAATTACGGATCTCAAACAACATGCATAGCATAATGAACATACAAGCTGCGATTAAGGCGTCAATTTAATCTACAAGCATGCTCATAAATCATACAAGATTAAGAGATAATTAATATTGAAATTGATAGAACTTTATAGCCAAATCTCACAACATAACAAAATACAACCCGAAAAACCTCCGAATTGGTGTCGAAAGTTTAGCTAGCCATCGAAACGGTGAAGCTCAACACCATGAATCGATCAAAACTCCTAAATCTAACCATAAACTACTAAAAATAGTAAAGAGGTTGAGAGAAATCATCCAAAATGGCTGTCAAACTTTCCACACTTGACCTAATTGTGAAAAGTTTCCTTTTATACAAATCGCAGTAGCGTCGAGGTGGCCTCCTCGCAGCGTCCAACGAGGCTTTTTTATACATCCTTCGGACAGCGTTGAGATGCTACAAGCGCTGCCCTGATTCCGAGCATTCTGCCTTTCCAACAACGTCTTGACGTTGTCAGGGGCGTTGAGACGCTCTTGGCAGATGCATTTTGGTCTTTTCTCAATTTCTCGTGCTCTGATTGCTCAATTGACCTCCAATTCACTCCAAATTAACTCTGTTTTGCACAAAACAATATGAAACACTCCATTTGCTCGATTCCCTTTAAAATGATCATTTAAGCGATAAAATCTATCGAACTAGCATAATTTAGCAAAATAAATATAGGACATTTTAGGTCCTATCGATCTTTCTGGAGGGTTTAGAGTGAATGATCGGTCTGAAGCTTCTACGTGAGACCTTCATGAGCTTTTGTATGCCTTTCTTCTATATTTCTTCTTCCATCCAACTCTTCGTTTCGTCTTTATGGTTGATTTTCTCATTATTTCCTTTCAGGCTTTTGGTTAGATTTTTATATCTGCAATGAGCATGGCTGAGAAAATTAACTCCCTTCAACAAAATAGTGTTCCAAGGAAAGAGTTAGTTCAAGCTCAAACTAGCCTTAATCATGCCAATCGCCTTTTGTCTGAAGTTAGAATTGAGCTTAAGTCTTCCAAGCTTGAGATTCTAACGCTCAATTCTCAACTTGATGAGGCAAAAGCTCATCTTACAAATGCCAAGTATTTGTGATGAGTTTAAGAAGACTAAGGAATACACCTCCATGCAAAATGAGGTGTTGAATTTGGAGTTAATTGGACTATTAAACATGCTTCCAAGCATCATCCTAAGGTGAATTTTGGAATTGTGTGTGAAGATTTTGCCATCTTTAAGAATGATCCATATGCCTTTCCTAACTCTAATGATTCTAATGGAGGAGGTGATGGCAACATGGAGATGGATCCTCATCTGGATGAAAATTAGCCCTTTTCCTTCTGGCATCGAGTTTTCTCTTGTATTTGCTTTCATCTCCTTTTTTTATGATGTAATGACTTTTTTTTTAATGTAATTAAATCATCTATCTTTCTTTTGACTTTTATTTTTCTCCATTGGCATGCTTCAATTATAAACTTAAATTCAAAAGAGCAATTTCTGATAGGGGTGTACAAATGAACCGATAACCCGATGAACCCGGACTACCCAACCCAAATTGTAAGGGTTGGGTTGGGTTAGATTTTTTTTTGGGTTGGGTTGGGTTTTTTTTAGGGAGAACTGAAAATTCGGTTCGGTTCTCGGGTTGACACATTTTTGGCTTGGTTCAACCCGAACCGAACCGAATTATATAATAATAATAATAATAATAATAATAATAATAAAATATAAAAAGAAACCCTATGTCTGTAAGTTTGCCCCTCGAATTCTCGCGACTCACAATGATGCACACAGTCCAATGACTCCATACAAAACCAGCGTTTCTTATCTTCCCTCGCTCCTCACGCCGATTTTCGAAAGCCGTTCACCATCTCTCTCACCGATTGTCTCTCTCGCCCACTGTCTCTCTTGCCCATCGTCTCTCTCGCCCATCGTCTCTCTCGCCGGATGCAAACATGACACAGTTTAAAGTAGAAAGTAGTGGTCGTTTGTCTTCACTCGTCTCTCTCGCCCAAAGATCTCCGATCTGTAGTCGTCGTTCTCAGATCTGAAGGTAACATAGATCATTTGTGGTCGTTGTTCTCAGATCTGTAGATGTGGGTTCATAAAATTATAATTTTGTTTCCATTATTTCTATTTTGAAATTTTGAATATGTTTTTTTAGATATGGTTATGTACAATTTTGTTCTATTATTTATATTTTGTAGCATAGTTAGGCTCTTTCAAAGCCGTTAGTGTCACCACGAAGTCGGACTCGAAGAATCACCCATTTTCAACTTCATTGTGAGTAATTTGTCCCACCCTTTTGTATGGAACTTATTAGTGTTTAAGATATTCAAAAGAAAAAAAAAATAGTCCAACCCGATGACCCAACCCGACCCAACCCGAAAATATTGGGTTGGGTTGGGTTACTCTTGTGAATAGGTTTAGTTGGGTTGAAGGATTGACCAACCCGAATTTTCGGGTTGGTCCAAAAAACTCCCCTAACCCGACCCAACCCGACCCATGTACACCCCTAATTTCTAATAATTAAAATCTTACAAAAAACTTCAACGTGGAATTCTAGGATTCTAGTAGCCCCTTGTCTATATATCTTTGATTGACAATCAATGAGACCAATTTGTTGTGGTCAGCCTCGACCTATAAGGCTAGGGTCGGCCTCGACTTTACCTGTGTTTTGCCATATTTCGCTTCTATTTGCTTTTGTTTAATAGGGAAACATACCCCTTATGTAGCCCCTACTCAAGGAGGAAATTGTACTTGTAACATTTTTATGCTTGAGTATATTAGCTTGTGGCATTGGAAAGAATAATTTTCATTGATCAAACTTAAATTAGATACATTTACATGGATTGTAAAGAGACAATGATTGTCTTATCTAAACCAGTCTACTGAAAGCAAGCAAATAAAGGAAAAAAAAAGTTCTAAAATTCCATATTGGTGTGGTTAGCCTCAGCCATGCAAGTGTCGGCCCCGACCTTGACCAGGTGAATGGGGGCTATTTCTTTCATCGCTTGACTTCTTTTAATGTTGTGAAGTAACATTCTCTTGAAATATTTTGTTCCCCTTTCATTGTTTATGTTCCATGTGGAGTTGGAAATTTTAATCGCTTATGGTAGGTTGAAGCCACTACCTTGAGCTCATGCAATGTCGATCTTTCTAGAATTGCATTATATGCTAACATGCAAAAGTGACTGGAAGTTCTACGCTACCTTCAAGGGTTATCTTTTCTCCTCCAAATCCTACTAATGGTGTCAAGCTAGGTTTCAATAGTATCCTCCCTAATTTCATTGCATTAAATGCTACTAAGGATAAAACGTTGGTTGAACTTCCACCATCAATGAGGGTTCTATGAACTTTTACATTAACGATAGGTAAGGTGACTACCAAGGCATCATTGTGCGTCTAATGAATACTTATTGCTTTAGCCTCAGTGAACTCCAGAGCTTGACTTATTTTTTTAGGTGGACAGAATACATACCTTTATGCCCAGGCTCGAACCGAACTTCTCTAGTTCTAACTTTACTTTTTCATCTCGACTCTACCCCTATGGATCCTCCAAAGATTGTTTGGATCTCCCGCAAAGGCTCTTCATCCACTCAGCCTCGGCCTCCTCTAGTCATCATCTGCAACATACTCTTTTAAATATCCTTCTTTAATCAGTGTTTCAATTTCATCTTTTAATTGGAAGTAATCACTGGTTTCATGTGCATGATCTTGATCGAAAAGACAAAATTTGGTATGGTCCTTTTTTTCTAGAAGCGCCCTCATTTTCTTCATATACTTGACCAGATTGCTGTGTCGAATTTCCATAAAAAAAAATTTCAGGTGGGATTAAAGTCGTGGTGTATTTGTCAAACCTTCTGAGGTGGCCGACCCTAGGGTCAGCTCGGCCTCGATCTCTATCCTCCATCCCCATTTTTCTTGTGTTGGAATGAGAGCTCTCCTACTTTATCTTGATCGTAGAAGCTGTCAGCCTTCACTCTATTTTCGGTGGTTGCTACCTTTGATCTCAGCAATTACTTAGCACTTATGTTTTTTTGTGCCCTAGTTATGAATTCCACATAAGATGTAGGTTATTTCTTAACAATAGATCGAAGGAGCCTCTTATCTTGCAGTCCAACTGCTATTGCAATCAAAGCTGCCTCGTTAGTGTATCTTTTGATTTCTAGTGCTTCATCATTGAAGCCTGAAACATAGTATCGTAGGCTCTCATTTAGTCCTTGCTTGTTGTTAATAGATGCATCTGAGGCTTGCGTTGAGCTCTTGCTCCTAAGAACTATGTAACGAATACACGGGCTAGTTTTCTGAAGGAACCAATTGATCTTTTTTTCAACTTCCTAACCAGTCTTTCACTCGTCTTGTTAAAGTAAAAGAGAAAGCACGACATTGAATCTCATTTGAAACTCCGTAGGGTTCCATCCATGATTGATAGATGTCCAGTTGTTCCACTGGATCACACTGACCATCATAAGTTTTCAAAGTAGGTACCTTGAATTTTACAAGAACTTCAAATTGCATTATCTCGTCTGAAAAATGAGGATTTATCTATTCAATCAAAGCTTTTAGGTCCAAACCTTCGAATTCTCAAGGTTTCTGGGTGTTCCCTTAGATAGCCCCCAATTTTAGATCTTCAGTAGAGTGGCTTTCTAAGGCGAAATCTCTGTCTTAACCTTACCTTAGCCTCAGCCTTCAACTTTTGTTTTTCTTCAATCAGGCTTCGTAAATTGGAGCTTGTTACCTTGTGGTTCATGGTGGAAGGTCGATCAAAGGCCCGGTCTCGACCTTAGCTGGGACTCCTCGACACTGTATGCACGATGGACTTAACTCTTCCTATTCTGTTGGTTGAGGTCTAGTCCTCTCGACGTTCTTTAGATTGATTCCCTCCAAGGATCAACTTTTCTTTTGGTTTATGGGTATGAGTTTTAGTTTCTCCCATATCCTCAACCATTGGAGTTTTTCCTATTCTAAAGTCTCCAATTAACTGCTCTTCTTGAGTTTTCATAGGAGGAACTTGATTGTCCAATTTTTCTACAATTCGAGCCAAATTTCGATCCATTCCATCCATTCTTTTTTCAGCTTTGTGATCTCTTCTTCCGGTCGTCCTTTATGAAGATGAGGATGTGGAGGTGTCATCTCTCTTGTTCTTCGAGGATGGTGATCTCCCTCTAAATCATCTCCATTTAGATTTCGATTCTTTCTTTCCATGATCTTGCTCATCCTTGAACACGATGTGCAAATTTCTATAGCAATCTTTTTTCTTCCCTACAAACAGTTGTTGCTAAAATTCGGACAGAGAAACTCATCTGACCTTCACGTGACAACAATCGTAAATTTGTAATTTAGGGGAAGAAACGTAGTCTACAAAGAGAAAAGAAAACTGCGCACCAGTGTGATGTTTGCCACACAGACTCCAATGCTTAAGTTAGCTAGGAGTTTTTAAAGTGTAGTAAGAGTTTAGGAAGAGCTTAGGACTTACCTTTTTCAGGTTGAAAAAGGGTATTTGTATGACATTTTTAGAGTTTTTATTTGTTTCTTGACGAATTAGGAAGAGGATGAAATGAACTGGGCTGAACTAGGAAAAATCGAGTCGAGGGCATGTAGGATGGGTGCCCCTCATGAGGCAGAGCATAAGCTCGACCTCGACTTCAGGTTGAGGCTGACCAAAATCACCTCTTCCCCTTTGCTTGGTAGTCCAATTCTTTTTGTGCTTGGGTCTGTTTTTTCTCTTGTGTTGGGCCTTTTTGTCTCATTTTGCCTTTGATTTTCCTCGCAATTCAAATTTATCCTTTTGGTCCAATTTCACCCATAACATGTTCTATCAATATTTAAGTAATAGACATAATGATCAAATTTATGGACTAAAATTTTAATTTTACCTTTTATTAATTTTTTGTATACATATTAATTTAATAATATAATAGCTTTAAACCGTTGTTTTTTGTTAAAAGATTACATTATAAATGCATAGGAATAACCTATGAACTTTAAGAGATGAAGATTTTTATACTTCTATAGCACCTATTATCTCCATTCACATTATGAGTTTTCTTTTATAAATAATTCATCAATATCTTTGAGACTCACATCAGTCTAAAAAATGTTGGCATGACCAACAATAAATAGAAATATCGTCCATACTTCTTTAGTACTAAAGTAGTCTCCTTTAGAGATCTTCGCGTGTTAAGACAACTTATTAGTATTAATTTAGCTTATTTTTGTGCATGTGTACTCTATGATTGTTAGTCTTTAGTTAAGCAAGTGGACATAGTTGTTAGAGATATAGTCTAAAGACATTTTTCTCAACTGAGAGAAATCCTTCCTATCAATGGCATCTTCTTCAATGATAAGGGCTTTTAGTGTAGTCAATTCGACCTCTGTTGGGAGAAAAATATGCGAAAATACAAAATAGTATTATGACGGAAACATAATACTATAATTATTTTTCCTTCCACAGATTAAACCTGTTGAGTATCCCACATCAAAAAGATGAAGAGGCCTCTCAATCTTTATAAGATACATGGGTTACTCCTTTCATAGCCACTTCTTTTTGAGATGGAATCTCATGATTATCTAATATGGTATTAGAGCCCATGAAGTCCAAACGGGTAATGGGTCCAAATATTGAGATCCGACTCAAGAATGGTGAACCCAAAGAGGCACCATCTTGAGGAGACATATTGAGGATCCCACATCGAAAAGATGAAGAGATCTTACAATCTTTATAAGAGACATGAGCTACTCCTCTCATTGCCAATTAGTTCTAAGATGGAACCCCATGTTTATCTAATAAAGCTAAACAAGTTAGAGTCACAAAATGAGAATAAAGAGATAGAGAAAAGAAACAACACCGAAAGCTATACTAATTCGCTCCAAACTTGGGATTACGTCTAGTCTTTCTGCAATTGCAGGTTCTACTAATATTGGAAATTACACATTACACTTATTGTATAAGTTGATCAACACTCATGAACAAAAGTTCACTACACTCGAATAATCGCAACACAAATATAATATGTGTGTGTGTGTGTGAATGCAACCTGCAAAACCTAAGCCCATAAATGGGCCAACCTTCAGCTACTAAACACCATGCACACATTTGGGGTTTTCGTCTGTAAAATGTCATAGCGTCAAGATGCTCTCCTAACATCTCGATGCTACGAACTTTGTAGCATGCATATCCTTAGTGTTTTGGCAGTGTCTCGATACTTTTCCAACATCTCGACACTATCCTCTTAGGCTTCCATGTTGTTTCAGCAAATTTTGGCTCCACAAACCTAATAGCCTCTTCCTACACATACAATTTCTCTTGGAAACAAGATTATGAAAGGCGTGACAAAAGTAATTTTGGTCATTCGAAAATCACTCCCAAATATGCCCTAAATGATGTGTTAACTATATTTTATGGAGATTCCAAGTGTAGACAACCTAATAGGAACATGGATCAAAAGTTTATATTGATTAACAATTGAAAATTCTACTACAATTTGTGTAGTCGGTGGAAGATGATGTTGAATCAATTCTGCCCAAGGAACTTTGGCTTACTCTTGAAGATATATTTGCTTCTACAAATTTAGCCAAGGTTAATTAGAGGATTTAAAGAAAATGCTCTATAATTATTAAATATTATTTTGTTAAGGTCAAGTCATTGGTTGATTTTGTGGTTGCTGTTGGAAGAAAAATTTATGTTGAAGATAATATAATGCATCTGTTGCAGCCGTATAGCTTCTGATTTTGACTCAATTGTCTCTAATATTAGGCTCGAACAAATACTCAATTACCTTATAGGATGTTTATGCACTTTTATCAACTCAAGAGAGAGAAATGAATAAAATCTGATTGCTATTGGTAATAGTATTTCGTCTATCAATCTCATTATGTTCAAGAACAATAAAAGAAATTAGGGGTCGTTTATTTCGTGGTAATACAAGATTCCCATGGAATAGGCATCTGGATTACTTTGTTTGTTTTGTAAGAATGTAAGATACCTTGGCATATCAAGATGTCCGGGTATCCTAGGATGCTCATTCGGAGGGCATCTGGTTAAATTTGGATGCCCTTTTGAAACATGAGTTTTTAAGATTCCCACGTTGAGGGCATTTGCTAATGACATATTTGCCCCTTATCAATTTTCTTAATTTTACATTTTTATTTTTATTTAAAAATAAATTGATGAATTTATGCACTAATAAATGATTATATGTAGTTAACTATATTTATATTTTACATTTAGATATAAAATAAAGCTGATTTAAAATTGAATTAATATTTAATATTAAATATTTTATAAAAATATCAAACTAATATAAATTAATTTGTTCTACAAAATAACACATAAATATTAGTATAAAATATATTGTTATACAAATATAATATTAAATTAACAACACCAAAATGCATGTGATATCAATTTAACTAAATTACAATAATAATTAAATTATGTAAAGGTTAGCAAGGGAATTATTGGTATAACACATAATCTTAAGACATTCCCATACTTAAATCCTGCAAAATAAACATGACTATCTAAATATTCTCAGACATCCTTATAAATTTTTCTGCAAAACAAACATTGTAATTTAAAGATGCCAGACATCTAAAATTCCAAACATCTAAGATTCTGGGCATCTGAAGATGCCGGAAATCATGATTCCCTAAAAACAAACGACCCCTTAAGGTAATAATGGAAATGTGGGTAATTGTTGCGTAATTTTTGTGCAATACCGCAAGTGTACGGGTCAAGTTTTAATATAGTGAAAGAGTGTTCGAGTATCGTCCTCAAGATTGGTTTTCTAATTCACTTAAGTACTATGAATATTATCACCCAATTTTACTTAGAGAATAGAATTGAATGATGGATGCAAGATTTAAATAAAACAATTATAATAAAAATTGAAACAATCAGAGGAGAGAATATCCTAGGGAGTTGATTTCACCTATTAGACTAAAATAAATAAATTACTTAAACATCCAAGATTGATCAAACAAATATTTCATAAGTCTAGAAGTCTTTTATCATGAATGACTCTTTCGAGGACAAACAATTCTTATGCAATAAGGTAAAACCTACATCTCTGATGATTTTTAACGTTATGCATAGCATTAAGTTCCTTCATCAACAACTTCAAAAGGAGCTATAATCATTATCAAGTTAGAACTACGTTTAGTCATGCAATTATGATCTAATCTAAATTACCTTTCTCAAGCGTGAATTTAGACCAACATAACATTTAATCCGTGATCAAAAGATTAAAAGCATTAAGAATATAAAAGCATGAATGAAATTAATGACAATCAATCATGAAATTTAAATAATTAAAACATAAGGTTTAATGGCTACATCAATCCCTAGAATAAGAAAAGAGTTTAGCCACTCATGTCCACTATCACAAAATCTAAACTCTTAAACAACATTTAAATACTAAATAAAAAGAAAGAAGAGAAAAACTATGCTGGTGTGTCGATTTTCCGTCTCCGTATGATCTCAACAACTTGGTCTTGAATATTTCCCTCAGGTCTCTTCTCACTCTTGTATGTAGAAATTTAGAGTTGTGCTCTCCAAAGTTGAATGTCTTGAAGTGAAGAGAATGTGGGTATTTATAATGGGTTCATCCATATCCTAATATAATTAGGAATTCATTATTTAATTAAATTAATAATCCAAAATCTAATCAAATTAGGAATCCATAACCTATTTAAATTAGGAATATTTTTCTTCTCCAAAATTTCCCCCCAAAATTGGTTGCTTAATGAGCTCATTTAGCACCATATTTCTTCTAAAATCTTCATTTTGCTCCAAATGCTCAATTTCTACAAAATAAACAATTATGAACGTGAAAAGCATATTTTTAAGTCTCAGAACTAGTATAAAACGAAGCCTAAAGATAGCACATATTGTGTGCTATCAGTAATATAAGTGGATGTAGATCAAAAGCAAGTTTAATAATTCTATTTCTCGATATAAAATCTATCTTGTTGATGAGGGTTTTTTGAATATTAGTGAAATTTAATCCTCTTGTTAAGCCAACAACTATTCGTGTTCTTATCATTATTGCCTTTATTAATGATTGGATATTATATCAGGTTGATATTAGTAGTAACATTTTTCTTCATGGATTTGTAAATGAAGAGGTTTTTATGTCTTAACCACCAGAGTTCAAATTCAAAGTTCAACTCCTATGGTTTGTGAACTCTCACCAAAGCATTATATGATCTTAAACAAGCTTCTTGAGCTTCGTTTCAAAGGCTTAGTTAGTTTCTTTATACTTTAGGTTTCTACCACTCTCATGCTAATCTATCTTTCTGGTTCAACATTGGATTTTCATTATAAAGGTGTAAATGATACTGTCATTATTGGGAATTCTAAATGTGATAGGAATGTTTTCTCTCTTCATGCGATATTTATAACTTTGAAAGATCTTGGCCAACTTAGTTATTTTCTTGGTATTGACTTTTCTTATTTGGCACTGGGGTTCTTTTTATATCACAATCAATGAATATCACTAACTTATTAAACAAAATTGAGATGCCTGATGCAAATCCTATCTCTACTCCCATGGTTAGTGGCTCAATTTTATCTGGTTTTAATGGTGAGAATTTTTATGGATGTTCACCTATATATTGGAGTACTATTGTTACTTTGCAACATGCTAATATTTATCACATTGAGAGAGTGTTTATAGTGTGAACACGGTATGTCATTTATGCACACTCCCAAAGTTTTACATTGGCAAGCAATATTATCAAACGTATGTTTGGTAATTAAAAGGAACCTTTGATCATAGTTTATATCTTCGGAAATAGAAGAATTTATCTTTACATTGATATGTTGATGTTGACTAGGCCTTTGATCCCAATGATCATTAGTCTACTTCAAGGTTTTTTTTTTTTTTTTTTTTTTGTTTTGTTTTTCTTGGCGGCTCTTTGATTATTTGGAAATCTAAAAAGAAACCTATTATATTGAGGTCAAGTACATAGGCTAAATTATGTAGCTTGGAACATGTTGCTACTAATTCACTTCCTTTAAGAATAAATTTCTAAACCACAAAGAAAGGAAGAGAGAAATGTGATTGTAATCTACTGTAAAGTTTACTCTTCACATATCCTTTTTATATTGGGAGGATATGAACTGAAAAATATAATTACAAGTGCAAGAAATAACTCAACAAGAAAGATTTTTTTAATACGTAAAGAGATATGGCAAACCGAGAGAAAATGGGAATTAGGTGAGATAATAAATGATAAGTACAATATTGTATCGACCACTATGATATGGCAACTAGGCTTATGTTTTAACATCCCCCCTCATACGAGAGGTTGGTGAAGAAAGAAACCTAAGTTTGTCACGAAGAGCAATAAATCGATGATGAGGTAATGATTTGGTGAAGCAATCAGCCAGTTGATCAGAGGATGAAACATGGCGAATATGGAGCTGTTGGCAAAGAACTTGTTCACGTATGAAATGATCATCAATTTCTATATGTTTTGTATGTGTATGAAAAATTCGGTTGGAAGCAAGGGCAATGGCACTTAAATTATCACACCAAGTGATAAGGGTAAAGGCAAGAGGAACCCATAGTTCAGTAAGGAGAGATTTCAGCCACATCAATTCACAAGCAACATAAGATAAAGCCCTACATTTAGACTCAGTACTAGAACGAGCAACTACAACTTGTTTATTCGATGACCAAGAGACAATTGTGGAATCAAAAAAGACACAACAACCACAATGTCCAATTAGCATCTGAGTAACCAGTAAGCCTAAGTCGTGAGGCAGATTGGATTAAGATACCAGGATGTAATGTGTCTTTAAGGTAACGTAGCACACATTTAACACATTGCCAATGGTGATTAATAGGGGCCTGAGCAACTGACTAAGTTTATTGACCACAAAAGCAATATCAGGGCTTGTATGGAGAAGATATTGCAATGAACTAGAAGTGCTACGATATAGCACCGGGTTGTCAATGAGAGTACCATCCCTAAGTGAGAGAGTTTTACCAACCGTCATAGGAGTAGAAGAAGGCTTGATATGCTGAAGATTCAAGTGTGTTAAAAAATCCAACACATAATTAGTTTGTGTAAGAATGAGACCAATAGGTGTGTGATGAGCTTGAATACCCAGAAAATAGTGCAATGAGCCCAGATCTTTGATAGCAAAAGCACGATGTAGCTTGGAGATAAGTTGAGAGATCAACAAAGAACTAGAACTAGTAATGATGATATCATCAACATAAACGAGCACAAATAAAACATCATGACCACAATGAAAAATAAATAGCGAGAGATCAGACTTAGAGGGAACAAATTGCATGTAGTGAGTGTAGAGCGAAGGCGTTCATACCATGCACGTGGTGCCTATTTGAGGTCGTAAAGGGCTTTAGTAAGACAACATACATGTGTGGGATAATGAGGATGAACATATCCTTTAGGTTGAGACATAAAAGCGACTTCTTGAAGATGACCATGTAAGAAAGCATTACTAATATCAAGCTGTCGGATATCCCAACTTTCCGTAATGGCAAGAGTAAGAATGATTCGAATAGAGGAAAGTTTAATCGTTGGGCTATAAATCTCACTAAAGTCAATACTAGGAGTATGGAGATATCTTTTAGCCACCAGCTGTGCTTTGTATCGTTGAATAGCGCCATCAACACCCTGTTTGATTTATACACTCACTTAGTACCTACAAGATGTTGAGAAGGAGAGGAGAGAACTAGTGTCCAGGTGTTGTTGCGAAAGAGAGCTGAGAATTCTTCATCCATGGCATGTCGTCAAACCACAACACTAGCAGCATCTTTATAATGAATTGGCTCACACGAAGTCCAATCAATGGACGATTGAAGCTGAGAGAGACAACCAAAAAATGGCGAGGCCTTGAGATGCCAGCCTTTGCATGAGTCAACGTGGAATGCGTATTTATTGATTTAGTTTCGGGTGGGCGAGGAGGGTAAGGAGAATTAATGTTTTCTTCTATTGTCTGCAGTGAAACTTGAGGAGAACTTAATTCACTTTAACCAAGTGGTCATGGCATGCTGGCTGGTGTTGTTACTCTTTGAGGACTATGATCCATATCAATTCGATTAGTAGCAGTGGGAACATTTGCAGATGCTCCACTTAATGAGGAATGAGTTGAAATTTCTACAGGGAATAATTGAAGATAGGGATAATCAACTTCATTAAAGTTCACATGGCGTGACATGTATATTCGACCACCAACACTTAAACACTTGTATCCTTTATGATTATCACTGTACCCCACAAAAAATACACTTCTCTGAATGAAAATCAAACGTGTGTTGTTTATATGGTCTCAAGCATGGATAACAACTAGACCCAAAGGCTCTCAAGAAGTGATAATCCGGACCTTAGTAAGAACATAGTATGAGCAATTTCCATTTAGAACTGATGTGGGCATCCGATTAATTAAATAAACTACTGTATGAAAAGCTTCCCACAAGAATGTCAAAGGCATTTTTGCTTGTGCTAATAGTGTAAGCATGGTCTCAACTAAATGTCTATGTTTTCTCTCAATCCTTCCATTTTGTGAAGAAGTGTACGGACACACATGTTGCAAATGTATTCCTTGCTCATTTGCAAATTGAATCAGTGTTTTAAATTATCTCCATTCATCCATTCTTACTGTCTTTTGTTTTTAAAGAATATCTAACATCTACTTGTACCTTGCATTGTTTGAAGAACAAAGTAGCTTCACCTTTGTGTTTTAATGAAAAAATCTAAGTAAATCTACTGTCATCAAGCAACCCCATGTAATAAGAGTATCCATTTGTTGATTTTATTAGAGAAGGTATCCAAAGATCAATATGAATCAACTCAAAAGATTTGCTAGCTCTTGAATCATATAAGTTAAAAGGTAGTCTATGAGATTTTCCACGTTTACATACCTCACAAAATGCTAACTTATCATTACTTTTCATAGAAGCATTATATCTTAAAAAAATATTACTCTGAATTCTAGGAGATGGATGACCCAAACGATGGTGCCATACATCTTTAGTACAATTCAAAACAACAAAGTTCCTTGATAGAGAATTTCAGCTGGTTTCTCTTCTTTCCAGACTTCACAAACATAGCACATGCATAAAACATCTCCATCCTTGCTTCTTTATTCTTCATTTTCATAAATACTGAGGCACTAACTATTAGACATAGTTACATGTTAGTTACTTGATTAGTTACCTTGGTGAAATTAGTTACTTGTGGTGAGTTGTTAAGTAACTTCCTTCTTGTATGACACTTGGATATTTATAGTTGTTTTCCATCAATAAGAAAATATGCAAGTTTTAATTTACACTCAAGTTTAATATGGTATCAGATGATTTTTAAATCATTTTTCTTTTGAGTGTATTTCCTCTCATTTTTGCAAGAGTTTCTTTATGCGTCTTCTTCCATGGCTGGTATCGAAGCCACTCTTCCTTCCTCGTCCTCTTCGACAAATCAACCGTTTGCTCAATCCGTTGTTGATAAATATGTCAATCCCTATTTTCTTCACCATTCTGATAGTACGAGCCTCATCCTCATGTCTAATCTCTTGACGGAATCCAATTACATTGCATGGAGTCGTGCGATGATCCTCGGCCTTACTGTCAAGAAAAAATTAGGGTTTGTTGATGGTACCATCCAAAAGCCGACTGGCGATTTGCTTAATTCTTGGATTATTTGCAATAGCGTAGTCACGACGTGGATTCTCAACTCTCTGTCCAAAGAAATCTCCGCCAGTGTAAACATCTTCGATTCAGCACGAGAAATCTGGCTTGATATTCAACAACGGTATCAACGCAAGAATTGTCCTCGCATTTTTCAACTCCGTCGAGAATTGTCGAATTTGGATCAAGATCAGTCCTCTAGAACGAACTAGCATCTTATCACCCATCTTGGACCTATGGCCGCTGTTCTTATGGTGGAGTCAAGGAATTAATTGATTTCTTTCAGACTGAGTATGTTATGACCTTTCTCATGGGCTTGAACGATTCTTTCACTCAGATCCGTACTCAATTACTGCTCATGGAACCGAAACCTACCATTCAACGAGCTTTCTCCTTTATTGCTCAAGAAGTTGACCAACGTGCTTCATCAGTTACTCCTAATCCTGCCCCTATTGCAGCAATGATGGTAAAAGATTCAACTACTTCTCGTTCTTCCACACATTCTTCACGAAATCCATCCATTGCAATAAAGAAAAAAGATCGCCCTACCTGCACTAATTGCGGTATCTTAGGGCACACCATTGATCGATGCTACAAGTTGTATGGTTATCCTCTCGGCTATCGCAATCAAAAGTCCAATGTTCCTAAAACAGAGGTTGCATCATCCGATTATGATGTTTTGATCACTGAACAGTGCCAAGGCCTTCTTTCTTTGTTGCAATCGCATCTCAGTAAGGCCAAGACTATTCCTGAATCTACTCCTACGACTGCTCATGTTGCAAGTATTGTTCATCCCCTTGCTCCCAATTGTAATTCATGGGTGTTAGACTCTAGGGCATCTACACACATTTGTTCTATTTTCGATTATTTTTCCGACCTGAAATCTGTCCAAGGTGTTTATGTTACTTTGCCTGATCAAACATGTATATCTGTGGATTCTATTGGGGATGTTTAGATTAATGATCAGATTACTCTCCGCAATGTCCTATTCATTCCTTCATTCAAGTTTAATCTAATCTCTGTTACTGTCTTACTAATTGATCAGTCCCTTCTTATTCAGTTTGCTGGTACTTCATGTCTCATTCAGGATAGGTCCTCCTTGAGGATGATTGGGAAGGCTAAACTATGGCACGGATATCTTTTGTCGTCTTCATCACAACCTCCGAACAAGATTTATGTTTGTTATGTATTACCTGTTGTTTGTCAGTCTATCTCTTTAATATGTGGCATGATAGGCTTGGTCATCCTTCACATAAACATTTGTCTACATTGAAGGATGTTTTACATTTTGTCCCTGATAAACATGATCATTTTTCACCATGTCTGATTTGTCCGCTTGCTAAACAGCGTCGACTACAGTTTCATTCCCTTAATAACATGGCTAGTCATTTGTTTGAATTGTTGCACTATGATATATGGGGACCATATCAAAATCCCATTCATGCTGGTTTTCATTATTTCATCACGCTTGTAGATGATTATTCCCGATATACATGGGTGTTCTTAATCAAACAAAAGTCTGAGGCATTGACTGTCATTCCACGATTTTTACAATGATAGAAACTCAGTTTGGTGCTGTTATTAAAAAGTTTCGATCAGACAATGCTCCTGAACTTGCATTCATTAAATATTTCTTGTCCAAAGGTATTATTCATCAGTTCTCATGTGTAGCTCGCCCTAAACAGAGCTCCGTGGTTGAACAGAAACATCAACATTTGTTAAATGTGGCTCGATCTCTTTTATTTCATTCCAAGGTCCCTATTCAATTCTGGGGTGAATGTATTCTGACTGCTTGTTATCTTATTAATCGCACTCCATCACCATTATTGAATTGGCTAACTCCCTATCATTGTTTACATAATAAACATGCTGATTATTCTCATATGCAAGTTTTTGGCAGCCTTTGCTTTACATCTACCCTTTAGTCCAACAGATTGAAGTTCCATCCCCGTGTTGTGCCTGCTGTTTTTCTTGGCTATCCCGCTGACATCAAAGGCTATCGCTTATATGACACTGAGAAGAAGAAAATATTTTGTATCTCGTGATGTTATCTTCCATGAACATATCTTTCCCTTTCACAATGTCAGTTATCAAGATGCTGTTATTAATTCATTTCCAAATTTGGTCTTGCCTACCCCTTCTGGATACTCTGGTATGTCTCATGTCTATCTATATGTTGTTGACAATGATGTTTTTTCTCCTGAGTCTCGGCATGACATATCATCTTCTCACCCACTTGTTGTTGACAATGATGGTCTTTCTGAGTCTCAACATGTTGCATCACCACATAATGCTGCTAACAATGATGCTTCTTCTGAGTTGCAGCGTGGTCAGTTTGACTCTAATATTGCTATTGACAATGATGCTTCTATAGATATATCTACATTGCCTGAGTCTCAGCATACTTTACCAATAGCTCATAATGATGCTAATCTGAATGAGTGTCATATTGTTCCTTGTCGATCATCTCGAGCATTCAAAATGCCTTCTTATCTACGGGACTACCATTGTAGTTTGCTACATTCTATTGACTTGCCCAATACAGATTCTAAGTACCCTTTGAATGTTGTTCTTTCTTATAACTGCTTATCTTCTCCATATAAGCATTTTCTACTGACTATTTCATATACCTATGAGCCTCAGTTTTACCACCAAGCTGTATCATTCCCGCATTGGCAAAAAGCTATGACGTATGAGTTGAAAGCCATGGAAGTCAATAAGACGTGGACTATTGTTCCACTCCCTCCCAGTCAACATTCTATCGGTTGCAAATGGATCTATAAGGTCAAGCACCAATCCGATGGGTCTATTGACCGATACAAAGCTCGTCTCGTTGCTAAAGGATACATGCAAGAAGAGGGCCTTGACTACATAGAGACTTTTTCCCCTGTTGCCAAACTAGTCACTGTCAAGGTACTTATCTCTATTGCTGTTTATTTACATTGGCCTTTGGTCCAATTAGATGTAAACAATGCCTTTCTTCATGGTGACTTGTATGAAGATGTTTATATGGATTTACCTCTAGGGTATAAACATGAGGCCGTTTTGACTAAGTTTAGTGTGCAAACTTCATAAGTCTATATATGGCCTTAACCAAGCCTCTAGGCAATGGTTTGACAAATTTTCTCATTCATTATTGTCTCTTGGCTTCCAGCAGTCAAAATATGATTATTCCTTATTCACTCGTGGGTCTGGCACTACTTTCATTGCTTTACTTGTATATGTGGACGATATAATAATTATTGGAGCCTCTTTGCATACTATTGATAATTTAAAAGCCCATCTTAATGATGCTTTTAAATTGAAAGATTTGGGCTCCTTGAAATATTTCTTGGGCTTAAAGCTTGCTCGATCTACCAAAGGGATTATGTTGGTCAACGCAACTATACTCTCCAGTTACTTGAGGACATGGGTTATTTGTCTTTTAAACCTAGCTCTTTACCTCTTGATCCCAAACTCAAACTTTATTCTGACCAAGGTGAACTGTTGACTGATCCTACTGTTTATCGAAGGCTCATTGGTCGTCTTTTATATCTCACTATTTTGCACCCTGACATCACCTTCATCAAGTTGAGTCAATATGTTGCTCAACCACGGGTGCCTCATCTTTCCGCTGCTCACACATTACTTCGGTATTTGAAAGGATCTCCTGGCCAAGGTGTCTTCTTTTCAGTCTCTTCTTCTTTTCAATTACGAGCTTTTACATATGCTGACTGGGCTTATTGATTAGACTCACAGAAGTCCACTATTGGTTTCTGTGTTTTTTTAGGTGATTCTCTTGTCTCATGGAAGGCTAAGAAACAGAGCACTGTCTCACGTTCCTTTGTTGAAGCTGAATATTGTGCCTTAGCAGCAACCACCAGTAAATTGATTTGGCTGATTCAACTTCTCCGGGATCTTCGTGTTGAGGTTCAGTCACCTGCACTAGTCTTTTGTGACAACAATTCAACCATTCATATTGCCTCGAATCCTATCTTTCATGAACGGACGAAGCACATAAAGCTTGACTGCCATTTTGTTCGTGACATCATTGGTCAAGGAGATTTTAAGTTGCTGCCCATTCATTCTAATCTCCAGCTTGCCGACATCTTTACCAAGCTTTACCTTTTTCTACTTTTTCTCATATCTTGTCCAAGCTGGGCCTTCTTAATGTACTCAACCCATCTTGAGGGGGAGTATTAGACATAGTTACATGTTAGTTACTTGATTAGCTACCTTGGTGAAATTAGTTACTTGTGGTGAGTTGTTAAGTAACTTCCTTCTTGTATGACACTTGGCTATTTATAGTTGTTTTCCATCAATAAGAAAATATGCAAGTTTTAATTTACACTCAAGTTTAATACTAACATCATACTTCAGTCAGTACAGCCCATTTCTAAGCCTTTCTTCCACCAGTGTCATCCTCGTTTCCTTGTCCTTAAAAACACAAAACACATCATAAAATTCAACAAGTACGTTGTTATCCTTAGTGAGTTGTGATATACTAATTAAATTCTATTTTCATGTGGGGTATATTCAATAGACCTTTGAGAGCATGTGTTTTCCCTTTCATTTTGACAAAAGAAGTGCCAATGTGTTCAACAACAAGTTTAAAACCATTTCCTACCATGATTTTTTTTATTACTTGTATAGTCAGATTTCAATGATAAGTTTCCACATTCAGAGGTCACATAGTTGCTTGCTCCACTGTCAAGATACCAAGTAGGGCCCTGAAGTGTCTTAGGTACCGCTATCAAAGTAGAGAGTTCAATGTCCTTTTGAGTGGAACTTGATGCAGAAGTATTCGAACTCTTCTAAGTGTCTTCTCTATCATATCTGTGGTAACAAATGTTGGCTATATGGCAATCTTTCCACACACTTGGCAAATGGGGCTTGTATTTTGTTGTCTTCCTCTTCCTCTCACACGTCCACCCCTATAGTTACTTTGACTATATCCACAATTTGGTTGATATTGTTGGCTTCCTTGCTTATTGTTTTGACAACTAACATAATTCATAGAGGCTTCGTTAATCGAAATTGTACCTTTGAGTTCTTGAAGTCACTCCTGTCTTTGTTCAAAAGATAGCAGTTCAAATTAAATTTTGCTCCAAGTCAGATTTTGATTTCGTATAACATAGACGATTGGAATGTATTCTTCATCTAACCTAGCTATAACATATGAAATGAAGCTTCTCATGTCCATGGGGTATCTAGCTAGCTACAAATTATCAAAGTGCTTTTTCATGGTTGTTAAATATTCAGCCATTTTCAAGCTTTCTTTTTGTTTCTGTTGAAGCATTTGTCAATTGTCGTCCTCTTAGGATCTCAATTTCACTCCATAATACTCTTGCAAGAAATCCCATAGATATTTTGGATTTTAAAGCCCATCACTTGTGCTGCCACCTCAAGTGTCATGGAGCTATACAACCATCCTACAAGTAATCGTTCTGCTGCCATCCACACATCCCATTCTAGGTTTGGAAGTAGAAGACCTTCTGGTTCTTCTTTTGACGGCTCTATGATGATTGATTATTCAGGACAGGTCTTGCCAATTAAGTGGTCTTTCAACTTATAACTTCTCAAAATAGGAAGAACTATATTTTTCTAGAGGAAATTATCTTTGTCCAGTTTTATCAATTTTACTTGGTTCAGGAGATTTATGGAAGAAGGATTTCTAATTGAAACAGCACCAGATCTTAATTCATATGGGTCGGACTCTTTAGACACATGGTTGAAAATGCTAAGATCAACCCATTGCCTAATAGTCCCAATGTCTTCCTCTTTAACTTAGCCCAATCTTTCTCTTTCATTTTCTCTGGTTTTGAAGGTTTAGCAATGTTGCCATCAACTTCTATGGTTGTTTCAATTGGATCATACAAATCTTTGCAAAACAACAAATCCTCCATCATCGGTCTCCAAATGGAATAATTGGTTGATGTCAGTCTAACCATTGAATTACCTCCACTACTGCTAGTAGACTCTATAACAATGATTAAATTAAACCTTGGCTCTAATACCAATTGATAGGGCCCAAATAGTATAACAACTCACCAAGATCTCCTCCAAGACAATCAACCAAAAAAGATATTCCAATACACCACAAATTATTCACCAAATAATTTCCAAGCGATCAACCAGCAATGGACATTAATAAACCATAAAAAATTGCAGAAGACTACATGCAAACAACACACAAATTATACGTGGAAAACCTCTTCGATGTGAAGAGTAAAAACCACGGGACTTGTGAGGAGTCCACCCTTGTCACATTCTCTTATTGTGATAAAATTGAGGGGAAAAGAACCCAAATAATTCATACAAAGGTTCACAACCCACCAACAGTTCCATACATAAGAGAACAACAATTGAGAGATGAAAGATAAAAAAAACACCCAATTTTCCAGATTCTGTCTATCAACGATTACCGACAAACCGGAGCTCAAAACGACGATCAACCGTTCAAAACATGAACCTATGTGTTCTCAACAAGCTGACCAAATTTAAACAAGATCCAACGGCTAAAACTCTGGAATCGACAACTTTGTGGAAGCTGTCTCTGAAAAACCGAACTGTCCTCTTCCCTCTGCATTTTATGTATATCTCCCTCTGTTTTCTCCTCCTTTTTTAAGGTCATTATCCCCCTAAAAAAATCTAGGTTTTATAGGTAAGCCCACACGTTTAATCCCAAGTGGGCTAAATATATAACCCAACATTTTGGGCCCACAAACATAAGAAAAACCATGTTTGTCTAACAAATGGGCTGGACACCCATAACAGCTTCTTGGTTGGCGCTTGCCATAGTGCTCTAATACCAAATTCACTTCCTTTAAGAACAGGGTTCTAAACCACAAAGAAAGAAAGAGAGAAATGTTATTGTCATCTACCATAAACTTTACTCTTCACATATCTCTTTTATACTGAGAGGATATGGAGTGAAAAATATAATTACAAGTATAGGAAATAACTTAACAAGAAAGACTTGTTTAGTAAGTAAATACATATGGCAAATCTAGAGAAAATGGAAATTAGATGAGATAATAAGTGATAAGTATAGTATTGTATCACCCACTCTGATACGACAACAACTATAGGCTTATGTCTTAACACTACTAATTTGATATGGATGCAATTTTTGTTTATCGACTTGCGTCTTCATCTTTCTTATCCTCCTACTTTGTGGTGTGGTAATTTTGAGACTTTCCACTTTAAAGCAAATCCTACTCTTCACTCGTGAATTAAGCATGTGAAACTTGATATCTATTTTATTCGAAATCTAGTTACGTTAAAAGGAGGAGCTTTAGTTTGTCATTTAACTTCTTTTGCTTAGGTTGCTGGCGTGCTCACCAAGCCTTTATCTGCTTCAAGATTTCTTCCTCTCAGGGGCAAAGCTCTATGTATGTTCTGCTAGATCCATTGGAGGGGGAGGCTCACAACTATCCATATATATTCCATGATAATTAGTATTTAATTAAGCAAGTGGTCATAGTTGTTAAGTTATGGTTCTTATATTATTAAGAAGGTAAGACTGTTATAAAGTTATTCTGTATTGGACATAAAGTATAAATAAATTTCTGTCTTTTGATCACATTCAATAAGAGGATAATACATTTTCATAATCAATTCAAAGTGTGATTTTATAGGTAGATATGTCTCAACTATTGAACTATATTTAGATTAGTAGGTTTAAATCAAATTAGACTTAGAAAAATTATTAACGATATAATTGACAACTAATTGAGAAAACAAACCGGATGTGAAAATTAACGGGCTGTTTGGTAAGCAATCTGGATTCTGTTTTATGTTTTCATATTTATTGAGTTTAGTGAATATGCGTTTGACACGTGTGTTTTCGAAAACTATTTTCGAACTCTGTGATCCAAATAGTAAAAATTTTGAAAACGACATTTTGATGTTTTCATTGTATCCAAATTCTAAATTTTAAATTTTAAAATGTAGAATTATATTAGAAAATATAAAAACCCTAATAAATATAGTATTTCATGTTATAAACTTAATTTATTTTTGTTAAATTAAAATATGTATAATATAATATATTATAAATTATATGATATCGTAAAATAATTATACAAAATTTATAACAAAAAACATGTTCATAAATTAATTAATAACAATTTATATTCAACTTAATATTTAGTTTTGCAACTACAACTAGTTTTATGGTCTATAAATATATTATTGAACATATTTTAAACAATTGTTTAAATTAGAATTCAATTTCTAAATCTACTACCAAACACATATATGAAAACATGAAATATGTTTTCATTGAATTTCTTGTTTTCAAAATTTTGTTTTAGATTGCCAAACAAACAAACCCTAAATTTTCAAATGGTTTTTTTTTATACATAAAAACTAGTTTAAAAATTATACTATCAACAAAGTTCTCCCCTCAAAACTGTTTTCAATATTAAAAAAAAAGAAAAGAAAAGAAAAGTTTCTTTAAAAAAATATATTTTTTCTAAAGGGATGGGGGTATTTTTGTCCGGTTGTTAAATTAATGCCGAGTTTACGCTCTACAAATCTATCTGGTTGTGGCCCCCACAGGCCAAGCAAAGCTGTAGTTTGTTGTTTCTCTGCTGTCCCTTTCTCTTTATTTTGAATTTTCCACTGTTGCATATAAAAAAAATAAGGTTAAAATACCATTTTGGTCCCTATACTTTGAGTTGTATTCCATTTTGGTCTCTATACTTTCAAATGTCTAATTTTAGTCCATGTACTTTCAATAAAGCTTAAAATTGGTCCCTATGATAAGTTTGAAGATAATTTTTATCAAAATTGATTAAATAATAATAATAATTTTAATACAAGAAAAGACACCATGTAAACAAACTTCCACAATTTATAGAGGAAAATATAATAAAGACTAACTTTTTTCAAGAAAAATTAACCATAAACTAATAGTATGGACCAATTTTAAGCTTTATTGAAAGTATAAGGACTAAAATTGGACATTTGAAAATATAGGGACCAAAATGGAATAAAGCTCAAAGTACAGGGGCCAAAATGGTATTTTAACCAAAAAAATAATAAACCCACCATAAATTAGTCCATTTTTAAATGAAAAAAAGTAAACGCATAATAAAGTAATCTTTTTTATAAACATAATAATATAAATGGAACTTAAAAAATTGAAAATTCAGATTACGTGCTGGAATGAGTTTCAAGGGCTAAGAGAACAAATTCATTAATATCATGAATTATACAGTTTTTTAATGGAAAATTTTAAAAATTCTAATAAATATTTTGGTATTGTTAAATGATTGAGTTGAATTTAGAATCTTGGTTTCGTTTCCAATTTTTCTTTATTTCAAATAATTTATTTTCTTCAAAATATGAATGGAATTAGACAAAAATTTAAAGTTTGTTATATTTTGAAACAGAAAGATGAAAAGGATAAACCATTTTCTTCTTTTAATCATTTCAAATTTTTTTGATATGATAAAGTAATAAAATAATTTTGATTTATAATATAGTAAGGAGAATTATTTAGAAAGGTTGTAACATGACCCAACCACTACGATTTTTTCGTTTTTTTGAGTTCAACATCTGGGGTGGGAAATCAAACCTCTATTCTTTTAGTCGATGATATAATACATTTACCATTTGAGCTATGCTTAGGTTGATCCTTCTATTTTTACATTTAGAAGTAGTTTTTCAGATTGTGACTTAATATTAAGATTATTGTAAGAAGTATTCATTATTGAGTTGGGTTAAAAAAAAAATTGGATCCAATTCAATTGCTTAGACCCCATTTGATAATCATTTGATATTTGGTTTTTGATAATTGTATTTGTTTTCTCACATTTTCATTACAATGATTTTCAACTTTCTTAGAGAAAACATTTGAATTCTTAGCCATATTTCAAAAACAAAAATAAGTTTTCAAAAACTACTTTAATTTTTTAAAGCTTTGTTTGATAACCATTTGGTTTTTAAAAATTAAGTATATAAATATTATTTCTACCTATATGTTTCCTTGTTTTATTATCTACTTACATATGTTTTTAAACACCAAGTCAAGTTTTGAAAACTAAAAAAAGTAGTTTTCAAAAACTTTTTTTTTTGTTTTTTAAATTTGACTAAGAATTCAAATGTTTTCTTAAAAAAGATTAAATTCATTGCAGAGAAATGATGAGAAAACAAGTATAATTTTCAAAAACTAAAAACTAAAAACCAAAGAGTTATGAAACGGGGCTTTAGATTATGTTATGCAAATTGCTACCGCAAGTGTATGAGTCAAGTTTTAATATAGTGAAGAGTGTAAGAGTGTCACCCTCAGAATTTGTTTTCTAGATTATTCAAGTACCATGGATACAATTGCCCAATTTTATTTAGAGAAATTACTCGAATGATGAAACTTAAAACTCAATTAAAATTTATTGAGTGTAGTGTTGTGTTGAAATTGTGATCGATAAAAATATCCTATTTTAGGTTTTCATTAAAAAAATGAGATTAAAAAAAACAAAAAAAAATGAAATCATTAAAAAATGTAAATGAGAAATAACAATTTTATTTTAAATTATATCTACATTTTGAAACCAAAACTATTTAGTTACAACGGTTCCTTTTTGAAAGAAAATAAACGCAAAATCCTATAAAATAAAACTATTGTTAAATTAAGAACTCAGAGAGAAAACATCATAGGGATTTGATTTCACAAATTAGAAAAACGAATCAATTAATTAAACAACTAAGATTGAGCATGCATTTATTTCATAAGTCAAGAAGACATAGGTAAAAGTTATCTTTTCCTGAGCACAATTAAATCTCAAGCATATTATGAACCCAATATTCCTATCTAAATTCATTAACATGCAAAACCTTAAATCTATTTTTTTTAACAACTTCTAAGTTCTAAAGGAATCCTAAATCTCTCGATCTTAGGAAAACTCTAGTCATGCAATTTAAGTTCTAATTTAAACTACCTCTCTTGAGCATAAGTTTAGAACCAACAATAATTAACTCATGATTAAGGGATTAAAAACATGAATGAAACAAAGGCAGTCAATCAAGACAATCAATTAGTTAATTCATCAAATCTAACAGGCTACATTAATCTCTAAGACAAAATGTTTAGTTGCTCATTTTCAATAAATCGAATACAAAACTCAATAAAAATTCCATAACAAAACAACAAGATTCAAAGTGAGGGAAGAAAAATTGAAGTTTGTGTGTCAATCGTCCGTCTCCATTACGATATCCACGATCACGAGCTCAAAAATTTCTTTCTTTAGCTTTGATAGTCTCCTCTTGCTCTCCAAATCAAGTTGGTTTTGAAATAGGGTTTGCATCTCTTCAAAAGTGGCTCCCCCAAACTCGATTGAAAAAGATGAATATATAGGTATCATACTCAACGCTACCACTAAAACACATGGTATTTTTGGAAAGATGGTGAGCGTTGAGATGCTCTCAATGATACAGACACGAATGTACATGGCTATATGTGTGCGCGTTTTGATGGAATGACTTGCGTAACTATTTTTCGAAGAGTCTCGACGATTAATTGTAGCATCTCGATGTTGTTTGTGCTGATGAATTAGCTTGGAATATTGCAAATACGAGAGACACTCTGATAGCATCTCAGCACTATCCATTTAAAATTTTTGGCTTGGATTCCTTCTTCTCTTCATTTTGGTTGCTTTAAAATGCTTTCTTTCTGTTCATTTTTCATCATAATTCTTATAAAAGCTCCAGTTAGCTCCAAATGCTCGATTTCTACAAAATAAACAAATAAGTGTGTGAAAACAACAAATTAAACCTCCAAACTAACAATATATAAAGCCTAAAAATAATACATTTTGGGTGCCATCAAATTCTAACCATTTTTTTCTAGATGGTGCACCAACTCAACTCATTCACACAAGATTTTGGTTAAATTGGATTGAGTTATTAATTCGGGTCATTTCTTCATTTTTAAACTTTTTTTTTTTTTGTTAAGAGGTAGTGAAAATGTTAAGCATTTTTTTACCTATTTTCAAACATTTTATATTATGATTGGTCACCCATCCACTTTTATGTCATATAACAACATTATATTCATAGGACTTAAAGCAATTCTTTTAAATTATTTGAGAGTAAAAAATTGAAAAGAATTATTGACCAAAAAAAAACTAAAATAATTTCATTAGTAATTATTTTTAACAATAAATTTAGATTGCTTCATTGAACCCAAATTAATTTTAAAAGAATCTATGAACCAACTTAATTCCATACAATTTTAATTTTATTGAATCAAACCCAATTCAGACCAAGTTAGTAATTCTTAGTTTTTTTTTTTTTAGTAGTAGTTCTTAGTTATATTGTACATTGAACTGACTACTCACAAACAAGTGATTTGTAACATAAGCTCCAGTGCATAAGAGTGCAACTCTAAGTCTATAGTGGAGTAACCCTAGAGTTAATTAATGAAAATTAATTAATTAAACTCTTTAATTAATCAATCTAGTTGAGCTTAATTAATTAATTTTGTATCATTGGAGCTTATCATTTGTAGGTCCATAAGGTCCCCTTGGTAACTCATAGTAACACTAAATGATCAATCTAGTTGAAAGAAAATTTTGAAATGTTCAAATTAATATTTAATTTGAAGTGTTCAAATTAATATTTAATATATTAAATATATTAAATATAAATGAGGAAAATATATTTATTGTATTTGATACATTAAAGAAAAGATATTTATAAAATTTGAATAAGATTCAAATAAATAAATATCATAGGAGATTTGAATGAGATTCAAATAAGTATAAGATATATTTAATATTTTAGATATTAAAATATAATATTTTAATTATGGAAAAGATTTGTCATTGGTCTCTATAAATAGGACCCTTGTATTAAGTCATTAGACATAACACACATCTTCTCAATAGAGAATTAGAAAATTCTCTCTAAACCTCTTCCTCTCCAATCCCTTGTGAATTTTCTTGCAAGAGGCTCCCACAAGCTTCAGTCCTGTGTTCGAGTCATAGTTAGGAAGACTTTGTGGAGGAGATAAAAACCCATCAGAAATATCTCCATATTCATGCCAACTAAGCTTGCTTAATTTTTTTTTTTAGTTTAATTTTAAAAAAAAAAATCAAAGACGATCCAATACTTCTGCTGCGAAGTGAAACGTTCATTCTTTCATCAGGACCCTACCACCTCGACTAACTGACCACCTTGGCAACCACAGCCAATGACAACACTGGTGACAACTTTGGCGAGCCCTCCGGTGACATCCTCCGATGGTGGTCGGCAATAGTCAGCCGATCATATATATAAGTGTTTTAAATACAAATTTGAACTTATTAGTTCATAATGTTTGCTAGTCATCCTTTATAGTAATTTGTCATTAGTATAAATATTTTTAGTGTAGAACAAACCAAACAAACTTGTGTATAAAAATGTTTTGGAGAAAATGTAACTAAACATACGAGTGTTTTTATTTTAAATGGTTTTTATAAAAAAAAAATGTTTAAAAGAAAATGCATTTTTGAAAACGTTTTTTTTTTTTCACAAGCAATCCAACACATACCCTAAATATTATTTTAATAACTTGCATATTTAAGGCTAAAGTAAGCATAGCTTATCGGTAATTGACATACTCATTCTCTTGAGATCGAAGATTCAAATCTTCATACCCTCACATTTCTTGTACTAAAAATTATATTTAAAAAAGAAAACTTGCATACTCAAGAGAAAGAAAAAAAAAAGAGAAAAATAAAAAACAAAAAAGTTTGCATACTTATTTTATGTTTTTTTCTTTTTGTTTTAAAGTTTAACCATGGTGAGGGTTTGAGAAATTTAACAATTAACCTTTAGAGTAGTAATAAGTGCTATATCTACAAAGATATGCTCGGATTAACATGTACTCTCTACATCCTAAAACTTTGTTTTAATAGGAAAAAAGTTAGAAATAAGAAATATATATTATTCCCTTTGAACTTGTTGATAAATGCAAGAATTAAGAGTAGTAGCACAAACCAAGATTCAACCAATATCTTGATATGAACTCATATGCCAACATGAGCATAGCTCAATTACCATAAAGCATGTACCATCAACCAATAGATTAGGGGTTCAAATCCCCGATCCTACATATTTTTTTAAAAAAAAGGATTGGACCAATATGGTACGTCCATATTGCCTTTTTGATACACATCTTTAAATGTTGATTACGTTATTGGGATCCACAAAATCTTTCAGACCTATTTTTTCGTTTTCGACTAAAGAGTTGTATTTCCACCCTAAAGTAATGTCAATTACCTAGTGCCTACCGACAGTTAAAAACAAATCAAAACAACTTAGTTCCATTATAATTCCTTTAATTAGAAATGACTCAAATCTCCTCGACATGGTCCACTATTTCTATAAGTTAGAGTAGGAAACAAGTTTTATTTTGGTGAGCCTCGACAACATGACCAAAAGAGCCAAGGAGCCTCAGCTCCTTATTTAGACTAATATAAACATTCTTAATCCTCACTTAAAGGTGATTAGTTCATGTTACAAGTTGAAAATAAAGAAAAACTGCAAGAAAATATCATAGGAGAAAAAAAATACAGGAAACTAAAGTTTAGAGGAAGAAAGAAAAGAGGAAGAGTAAGAGTTACCGAAAATAGAAGGTTGCAAGGTTGCTCCTTCTTCTCTCAACTTCCTTTTCTCCTTGGGAATTGCTTCTGCTCCCTTGATTCCTCTGCCTCTCCCCTCTGTAATGCTTCCTCCCAAAAACTATTGTTTTGAAAGTTATAACCCTTCATTTTATGAAGTCGAGGCTGATTAGACTAGGTGGGTAAAAATGGCATTTTCTCATTGGTTGATTACAGTTGATTCGGTTAACAAAATAGTTAGCTCAATTAATGAGTTGTTATCCCACGTGCTTAAGCGTGTGAACTTTGCTTCTAGGATTGCTTTAGCAAACTTGTAAAAATCAACTTCTCTTAATCAACTTCAGACATTAATCTCTATGCCCATCAATAACTTTGTTGAATAATTACCTTCACAAACCCTGAATCACACAAATAAATCTAAATTAGCATTTTTAACAACTTAATTGCTCTATTAAATAACTTTACTCTCCCAAAATACTATTTAAGCAAACCAAGCATTCAAGGGGAATTACACATCAAAACACACTTGCAATTTATTCCTAAATTAACAAATTCAAGGTCAAAGGACTAGCTAATAACTATTATTCTAAGAGTTATCAGGTAGTGCCATGATGCTAACCATAAAGTGCCTTGGGGCTACCATGTAGTGTTTTGGTGCTATAGCATGGTGTCATGGCACTCTATAATTCATTTTTCAGCCTTATTTTTAGGTTAGTGTCATGGTTCTAACTATGATCCCTTTTATAAATGTAGAGTTCTGTGGGCTACAATGGAGAGAATTTATTGAGAGAGTTTTAGATTGAGATATTTTTAAATTGGGGGCAATGAGATGATAATGGAGCCAAGAAAAGGATTTTTTAAGCTTCGAGATCGTGGATATTTCTTTGGGGATGGACAATTGACACGCCAGATTTAGTTTTTCTTTTTTCCCTTGACTCTTTGTATCTTTATTATGAGGTTTTTCATGTGACTTGATTGTGTACAGTTGAACATGAGTAGCTAAACTTTTAGTTCTTAGGAATTAATGTAGCCTCTAAATTTTATAGATTGATTTTCCTATTGCTTTTAATTGAATGAATTTAAGCTCTATTTATGTTTCTCTATATTCTTCATGCTTTTAATCTACTGGCCATAAGTTAATTGATCTTCAACTTATAATTTTATGATTGGGAGATGTGGTTTAAAGTCATAATTGAGATGCATAACTGAAGGGATTTTTAAGATTGGGAGATTTAGATTTCGCCTTTAGAGGTCGTTATAAGACTTGCTCATTAATGTATTTGGATGTTATTGAAACTAGATAGAAATATTGGTTTAAACAACAAAAGATGATTACTAGCGCTCGAGAGAGGTAGTTAACAGTTGAGAGTTCTTGGCTTATACTATAGAGTTGATAGTGCATTCAATCTTAAGTAATTAGTTGATTAATTCATAAATTTAGTTTGTGAAATCAATTTCCTAAGACGACCTTTCTCCCATTTATAGATTTTCTCTCATTAATTTTAGTTGCTTATTTACATTGATTGATTTGTCTCTTTTTAATTTGATTCTCTAAACAAAATTGAGTGATTATACTTGTAGAGCTCAAGTGAGCTAGAAATCCAAATCTAGAAGACGATACTCTATTTACTTACTATTATATTAAAACTTGACACATATACTTGTAGTAAGCAATTTTTGCTATAGAATTCCAAAATTCAAGTTCAATTGATGCAACCCCTTTTTTGAGGAATGGTAAAGGATCCTAGAGGTGTGAAAAAATCGAGCCGAATTGATTCAAATTGACTGGTTCGATCTATTCTTTTTTAACTTGCGATTTCTCTCGGTTTAATCTTTTAAAAGATCGAGTTTTTTGATTCAGTCTACAGTTTATCTCTTAAAAAAATGAAATGAACCAACACTTTAAGTTAACTTTTAAAAAATCCTAACATTAGCCTACCACCAAATAGTTCAAGCCCAAATCCTAAGGCCCGATCTTACTTTCAAACCCTAATCTCACAACCCTATCTCTCCCTTTCACTTACTCATGCCATCTCCCCCTTCCACACTCTGTCTCTCTCTCCCCCTCCCTCTCTCTCCTGCAAGATTTTTCGTTCCTCTCTCCATCTCTACCCTTACTGCCACCTCTATTGTCGCCATCTCACTTCGTCTTTCAAAATCACTACTCACCCCGCCTCTTTGCCTCACCAGTTTAATCTTAGTTTCTTGATCTATTTTATTGTTTTCATCTCTTTGTTGTGCATCTCACTCTTTCTTTCGCTCTCTATGTCTTATGTATGCTACTATGTCAAATGTGAAAGCAAGATCGATTTAAAACCAAACCAAAACTAAAGTGGCTGGAACCGAACCCGATTGGTTATGTTTTATCCAAAATCGAGGAAAACATCGGTTTTCTCAATTCAAAACTGACGTGTTTGGTTCGATCACCGATTCTACCCAAGACTAGAACCAAACTGCACCGTGAAAACCCTAAATGATTCGTAGTACCTAAAGCATTAGAGCGATCCTCTAAATTGATTAGAGCTGTTATTTAGTACTTTATAATTCTCATTTATGAAAATTATTTAACCCTAAAACTAAGTTGTTCTTACCATTTTTGCACATTTGATCAAATAACGAGCAAGTTAAAAATAGCATTTATAAGATATATTCATGCAAGCTTATCGGAATATGGAAAAAGAAGAATTAAGTTGAAAAGATATAGGAAAGTTGGCTAAAATTGTTGTTTTTGTATAGAATTGAAGAAATGAAGAAAATGCAAATGAAATGCAATTGCATTTCCTTGAGAAAGCAAAGTGGTGAACAAGAGGGAAAATGCAATTGCAATGCAATTGCATTTTCTGGACTTATCAATTTATTGTGGAAATCACGGAAATGCTCCAAAACCCCCACTGGATTTGCTCAATTTCTGGATAATTTTTAGCCTAATCTCATGCCCAAACATTGACCCATGATTGAAGGAGTACAAAGATGGAAACCCTAGCCCTCAATGCCTATAAAAATGGAAAAAATGAAGGAAAACGTGAATTGGCGCCCAATTCCACCGACTACTATTTTTCTTTCTTTTTTTCTCCTGTTTTTCTTTTTCCTAGCTTTATGAAATTCCGAGATTGATCCCTCCTCAACGAAAGTTAGAGGAGGTGAAGATCCATTTGCCTTTAAATGGGTATTTGGATCGATCAAGCAAGGAATGCATGAGTTTGTACTTGGTAGTATTTCTAACATTTTTATCATTTTGAGTTTCTATTTTTATCAGTTTTAGTTTCTGTTTTCAGCATTTGTAATTTTTGTTTTTAGTTTATGTTTTGAGTTGTTCTAGTTGGGTTTTCTTTTTCCGTTGAAGTTTTAGTTTTTGTAGTTTTTAGTTTCTAATTTTATTTCATTTTGAGTTTAATAGATTGGTTTTACATCAAGTTTTTTTAATAAATTTTCAGATTGGTTGTCCTTATTGTTTTGGAATGTTCTTTCCTTTATTTGGTTATTTAATTATGAGTTTGGTATCCATTGATCAAGTGTTGTTTCTCATTCCCATTTAATTTAGTTGATCTCTCAATTTCTATCTAAGCTTGTTATGGATTCTCTACATTTTAATTTACTATTTTTCATCCTCATCATAATGAGCTAATTCCTCCCTTGGAATTCAAGTATGTAAATGCCCTAGAGAAAGAAATAAAGGCCTAATATGTAGGAGCAACCTTGCTTAATCTTATAGCATTGTTTGCTTTTATTGATTAAATTTTCATTACTAGTTTATATTGATCACCTAGATTAGTATACAACAATTTGAGTCTAATTCTGAATAGGATAGATAAAAATTGGGTTTTCATAAAAGTAATAAAGGAAAATAGCTTAGACATAGGAATTTGTTTTTGACCCTAGACATAGGGCAAAACCTTTAAAACCAAAAGAATTGTGTTTCAAAATTAACTAAGTTCGCATTAGCCATAGAAATATCGATTTAATCACTTAGCCTCCTAAAGATACTTCATAGAAGGTCAAATAGGTGTTGAATTCGGTTTACAAAGCTTAAGTGTTGAGTCAAAGGATTGCAATTGCAATTAGGCCGCAATTTCTTTCAATGGGGCAAAAATACGTTTGAATCCCTCTTTTATCATTTTTATTTATTCTTTTCAAAAACAAAAACCATCCCACTTAGGGGGTGTTTGGAGCAATGGGTTGGGTTGGGTTGTTTTGGAATTCAAACCCAAACCCTTGTTTGGGCTACTGTGTTCAAAACCCAATGGTTTTGAAACACAACGCCATTGTTTTGCATAGTGAAATAGGGGGGGTTTAATTTCTAACATACCGGTTTGCTCCTCATTTGACACATGTTTTCATTATCACGTTTTCTTATCTCTCTCCCGTCTCTTCCATTGTTTTTTTTAATTGGTATCTCACATCTTTTTTTGTAACAAACAATAAATTATTACAAATGTTTGTTTTATACATGTCATAACATAACCAAATTTCGTATTTGACGAAGTAATTATTTTTCATTGGTAACTCACATTTTTTTTTCTAAAAAACAATAAATTATTATAAATATATATTTTTTTATACTTGTCATAAACCTAACCAAATTTGATATTTGACAAAGTAATTATTTTTCATTGGAAACTCTTTTTTTTTTTTGTAAAAAACAATAAACTATTATAAATGTTTTTTCTATACTTGTCATAAACCTAACCAAATTTGATATTTGACAAAGTATGTTGATTTTTCATTGGAAACTCACATTTTTTTTTTTTTTGTAAAAACACAATAAATTATTACAAATATTTTTTTTATACTTGTCATAAATCTAACCAAATTTGATATTTGACAAAGTATGTTGATTTTTCATTGGAAACTCACATTTTTTTGGTAAAAAATAATAAAATATTACAAATATATTTTTTTTAATACTTGTCATAAACCTAACCAAATTTGATATTTGACAAAGTAATTATTTTTCATTGGAAACTCACATTTTTTTTTGGTAAAAAACAATAAATTATTACAACTGTTTTTTTTATACATGCCATAAACCTAACCAAATTTCGTATTTTACGAAGTAATTATTTGCATTTCCAGTAACAAATTTCTCATTCTTATACTAATTAAAAGGTCCGTTCAAAAGTACTAAAAAAAATTACCCAACTTACACAAAGGATTCTACAACCAACCAAAGATTGCCACTAGAATATAAGGAAATGAAAAAAAAAAAAAAAAAGAGACCAAAGTAGCAAAGGAAAAAAGGAAAAACAAAAACTGCACAACCCTAGGGTTCAGAACACTGCACTCCAAACACTGTTTCCTGATTCTCAGGGTTTAGAACACTGCACCCCAAACACTGTTTTCTGATTCTCAGGGTTTAGAACACTGCACCCCAAACATTGTTTTCTGATTCCCAGGCTTTCAAACCCCCTAGGACAAACCCCCCAAGGTTCCGATTCCAAGGTTTCTGATTCCGAAACGGTGCTCCAAACGCCCCCTTATTGTTTTACATTGGCTACCCACAATTGCAATTTGAAAACATCTTTGCTTATTCTCTTGAATTTTGTTGTATCTGTTCCCTGTGAGATCGATACTCTAGAATACTTCCAGTTTTATATTACGTGCATCGACAATGTGCACTTACACTGAACTGGAGCTTTGTTTTAATTTACAAAAATTTTCTTTAAGCCTCACGTTTCAGTTCGATCAGTACTAGAGAAAGCCATAATGGAATTTCCTATCCAACTTGGAGCATTGATTATACAATTTTCTAGAATGGAATTTCCTTTTTCAGGTCACAGGTCCTTTGATGGACAAATTATTTAATGACGCCGCCACAATAAGGCTAGCAGTTTTGTACAGTTGGATGTAGATCTTAAAATTTATCTGTTCCTAATAATTGTTGGATACAAAAGCGAGGTACTTTTACAACTTCTCTCTCATACATCTAACAATATAAAACCGTCAGCCTCATTGTAGCACCTCCATCGAATAATTTCTCTCTTTAATGGCAGTAACACCCTTGTCGTCGTCGTTGGCGATCAATAGGATTATTTTTTATCCCCTTTTAGATTTTCTTTGTTTTTTTTTTAAAAAAAAAAAGATAAAAAGAATTGTATTCAAAGTCTCCTTATAGTCCTATTAGAAAGAGCATTTCTCTTCACAACCAAAAAAACATCAAAGAGACTATAATAGCAGTCAAATTTAGAAAACAATAGATCCATTATTCAATCATTATGATGGGTGAGTCTATAGTATGGAGGGCAATGGTGATGGGATAAGAAGGAAGAGATAAATAAAACAAGTTTTAATTTTTTTTTTATAGAAAAAATCAATTTTGACCCCTAAACTTGTCATGTTGTATTTTTCACGCCTCGCCCCAAATCACCCTAACCAACTTAGGACGTGGCGTGTCGACAATAGATCTTAACTAAATTATGGAATCTATTGTCGAACTTATAAAACTGAACACATTCTGAAAGCATTAGATGGCTAGCAAAAACATTATCAAAACATAATCCATAAAAATTTCGGCAGAGTTTTGCCTGAAAATCAGATAAAACACACATGACGGAATTTTTTAAAAAAATACACTCCCAAATAATTTATCCAAACTCCCACACATCTACCAAGTGTGCCACAATCAATAATCCGTTCAGAAATCAGCAACTACCACATAACCACAAACCAACATTGGAAAAACATAAATGGTTCCAATTTACAAACCATCATAAAATTAAAAAAAATAGTAGAATGTTGTCAAAAATAATGCTAGCCACCCTAGTTCCAAAGACAAATAAAATACTAAATTTACATGTAAAATGAAATGTAATATGCATGAGAATGGTGACAGATCTCCAATGCTACCTGGTAGAAAAAATTAGAAAAAGAATGAGCTAAAAAGCTCAGTGAGTGGTGAAAGTTTAAAATAAAATAATTTTAAGGAAACTATTAACATAAACATTTATAAATGGTCGTTCATAAACATTATAAAACTCTTGCACGTAAAACCCTTGGAAATACTTGTAAATTCCATTGCAATTAAGTAACTCAAATATTTGGAAGACTACAAAATCTTTAAAGTATGAGCGTTGCAGCATCATCTTTTTAAAACATAAACTTTAAAACACATAGACTTTAAAACATGGTCATATTGCTGGAAATTTCGTCACTAAATTTGTACCCAAAACTAGTCATACTGACGTAGAGTAATCTCAATACGCACAACATAACAAACTAGTCATACTATGCATAGATAATATCCCAAATACACAGCAAAGCAAATCTAGTCATACTATGCATCGAGTAATCTCAATATACACAGCAGAGTAACTGGTCATACTATATACCGAGTAGTCTCAAGGTATATAGCAGAGTGAATCTAGTCATGCTATGCATCGAGTTATCTCAAGATACATAGCAGAGCAATTAGTCATACTACATACCGAGTAATCTCAAGGTATATAGTAGAGCGAATCTAGTCATACTATGCACTAAGTAATCTCAAGGTACATAGCAGAGCGAAGTGGATCCCAAGGACCTCATATAAATCATATATACACTACGGAAACTCATTTGCATAAGTGTATCGAGAAATCACCATGGGAACAAAACATGCAGTGTTTTGAAAACAATTTCTATATAATAACTATAGTAAGTTTTCAAACCATGTACATTCCCAATTTGAGGTCTCATAATTTAAAGTCAACTCAATAATCAAATTCTGCAACTGAAATCAACAAAATCAACAAAAACCATTATTTGAACACAAGTCATTTCCAAAACCCACAAATATAATACTTGAATTCATCTAAGAACATTTGAACTTTTATCACTAGGCTAAAATTAAGAGATTTCCAGAAAAATCACCTTTCATAACTCAAATAATAGCAGAGTAAGTCATTATAGCTAAAATCATATACCAACATAAATTCCTTGAAATCTCATGATACTTAAATACAATTTCAATGTAACGACATAAATTATTTCTCATAAATTCAAGATTCATTGCTCTCAATAATAAAACAATTTATAGAATCAACATAAGTTCCTCAAAATCTCCAAAATTCTCAAATATCCAGAACATTTATATGAACACAATTCATAATCGATTTCAAAATTTCGTAATTCTCATCCAACACTAAAATAATTAAAATATTTATAAATTAACCACTCACAAATTATTGTTGCTGACATTTCAAATCATAAGCTATTTCAATTTCTGTCTAACCAAGCTTCAAAATTTTGCCTAAAAGACTCTTAGACCATTTTCCGCCAAGTTTCGACGTGATCACGACTTTTTCGGCAACTTTTGGTGACTAGCCACTACTCCGACGGTCATCTCCTTCTTTCTCAATTTGTCTTTCTCCATTCCTTTCTTTCTATTCTCTCTATTCTCTCCCGGTAAGCCCAACTTTTGTTTCCCTTTTTTTTAATGAGAAAAGTATGTGGCTTGCCATCCATGCGTGTGGCTTCATCAAAGAAGCTTATCCACACGCCTCCTCCCAATTCTCCCACTTTTTGCTTTTTTTTTCTTTCAAAATACACCAAAACAATACAAAATTTCAAATTTCTCTCTCATTTTTCTTTTTAACAAAAAGATTGTCACAAAATTTTCAATTTCATTTTACTTCTAATTTGTTCCAAACTTTCTCCTCTTTCAAAATATATGAAAATCAAATACCCAATATATCATATATATATATGTATACACATACATACAATTACCTACTAGAAGACTAAAATTGGATCTTACAATATCAATTTTTATCCTAAACTTTCTATTTCATCAAATTGCACACCTCAAACTTCGACAACTGTTGCAATCTTAACCCATCAACTTTCAATTTTAACGCTCTGATAAGTTTTTGTTCGAAATATAGTTAAAAAAATATTCTCATATGCATGCGTTCAATGAACTATTAATGTATGGTATAAAATTAATAAGATTTCAAAGAAAAACGAAATTAAATTTCATGTTGAAATTTATGAGTTTTGACAAAGTTATTCAATGGTTAATCATTGATCAAACTTAATTTTGTGCAAAAGTTGATTTTACTGAAATCAGTAAGTTTATGAACATTTTTATATTGTTTTTTTTTTTGGTTAAATTTAGTGAGTGAATAGTGAAAATTGAATATAGGATAAAGATCGCAACACTTGTTTGAGTTTAGAGTCCAATTTAATGAAATTAAAAGTTTATGGTGAAAATTGATACAACTTGACAAATTTATGGGTGAAAATTGATGTTTTTTCCTTTTTTTTTTGTCACATCAACATAACATAAAAATTAAAATTTTAATTAATTCCATAACATCATGATAGATCTATTAGGTATAAAATAGTCAATCTTGTGAAAGTCACAATGTTGATAAGACCCAATGTTATTAGTTAGCCACTTAAACGAATAAAAAGATTTTAGAAAGTGAGTGGTACCCACCAACTGTCATGTGACGTATAATTTCGTGTATCACTCATTAGTAGTTTTATTGATGCAAGATGTTAATTACTAAAATTATAAACTTCAAAATGTACAAGAGTTTCAAAAGTGTTCAAATAGAAAAAAGAATTACTTGGAAAATAGAGCAAAATATACTTCGTCAAACAACCGAACAACATTAATTGTGAGCATAATTCCCTGCAACATAAAGTTAGAAGAATATAAAATTGATATCCTGAATTAGATTAGGTACGGTTGAGAAAGAAAGCAAAATTAAACCATACCTTTACTTGACGCATTTGATAAGGAGCAATAGATAAGATACAAAAGAAAGCTACTTGTAACTGTTAAACATTGTGGAACCACGCATATTGTGGCACATTACTAGTATAATAATGCACAGATGTACACAGTTCACTTTAATTTCCACACACTTGAAATGGCAACAAGTACTTGCGATGGAAGTCCAGCTAAGCTTGTCCTTCTCATAGCTCTTCTGTTTTTCAGTAACATCATTGCTAAGAGAGAGACTGACCAACCCGGCAAGAGATGGGCGCTTCTGGTCGCTGGCTCCAATGGTTATGATAATTACAGGCATCAGGTGAGGTGCCCAGCTTATACAAGCTAAGGTCATTAATCAATTACACACCCATACGTACGTGTACTGATATATATTAACTTAGCTGCTGCTTCTTCTTCTTCTTCTTCTTCTTTTTTTTTTGACATAAAAAAACAAAAACCTAGGCGGATGTATGCCATGCATATCAAATACTGAGAAAGGGTGGCCTCCCCGATGATAACATAATAGTTTTCATGTATGACGATATTGCATTCCATCCAAGCAATCCAAGGCCAGGAATCATTATCAACAAACCCGATGGCGTTGATGTTTACCAAGGAGTTCCCAAGGACTATACAGGAAACCATGTGAATGCACTCAACTTTTACGCTGCCATTTTGGGCAACAAATCTGCACTTACTGGAGGAAGTGGTAAGGTTATCGATAGTGGCCCTCATGATCATATTTTCATCTACTACACGGACCATGGTGCTGCTGGGGTGCTCGGTAACTTAAGCTTCCAACTCTAATTAAATTCGCCCCATAAATTTGAAGTTATAATATTATTTTGTTGAAATTACTTTTAAATGTCCAAATTTAGTTTTATACTTCAATAAATCTTAAAATTAGTCTTATTGTTAGTTTGAAGTTATTTTTATCAAATTTAGTAAAATAATAATTATAATTTACATTAAAAGAAAGATACTATGTGAATATATATATTTAAATTAGAGCACAACTTGGGTGCAGCCCACTTCACAACCACATAAGTTATTTTTTGATTTTTGATTTTTTTTTTTTTTTTGGTTTTTTTTAATTATATGGTATTTAAGACTAAATTTGGACATTTTAAGTATACAGAGACCAAAATTTTGTATTTTAACCTAAATTATTTGACTATATTACTTCACATGCACAATCATAGGAATGCCTGAGGGTGATTATGTTTACTTCAAGGATTTAATAGACGTGCTGAAAAAAAAACATGAAGCCAAAAGTTTCGAAAGCATGGTACTAAAATAAATTCCATATATTATATAGCAATTATATGAAGTTCAAACTATCAAATTAAAATTACAAGTTAACATGAAATTAAAAATCAGGTAATATATGTGGAAGCATGTGAGTCTGGGAGTATGTTCGAGGGACTACTCCCAGAAAACATACAGATATATGCGACAACGGCATCGAATGCAACGGAGAATAGCTGGGCAACATATTGTCCTCGGCAGTTTCCTAGTCCTCCCACAGGCTATGATACTTGTCTTGGAGATTTGTACAGCATCGCTTGGATGGAAGACAGGCAATATTTTCTTTACACCCTCTGCCTGTATAATAAAGCTAATTAATTAGTCCCCGACCATCTTAAATGAATTTGTGTTGTGCCATGACATGCAGCGACAAGCATGATTTGAGCAAGGAAACTTTGAATCAACAATATCATGTGGTACACATCGTCCTAATTGATCTTAATTAGGTCTTGTACATTATTGTCAATTTTCTTAAATATTATAATTTATGACACGATGAACATGTGCTTGTACATTGCCAAAATGCAGGTTCGAAGAAGAACTTTGGTTGATAACTTCGGTTACGGTTCTCATGTAATGTTGTATGGAAACAAAAGCATCGGCAACAATTTCCTTAACACTTATATTGGTAATGGCCTTGATAACAACTATACATCCTCTGTTCAGAGTACTCATGCCAACTCTTCACCATCAAAATTATTGTTATCCTTATCCTCAAATGCGGTGAGCCAGCGTGATGCCAGTCTCATTCATTATTGGTACAAGGTATATATGACTAATTCTTAAACAATATTGTATATATTCTTCTAAATTCTAATTGTACTGCTCAGATTGCAATCTACTATATTCATATAAGTCTAAGCGTGTATTATCAGTTTCAAAAAGCTCCATTTGGCTCTAGAGAAAAGATGGAGGCTAGAGAGCAGCTAGAGGATGAAATTTTGAATAGAAGGCACGCTGACTACAGTATAAATCACATTGGTGAACTTTTGTTTGGACAAGCAAAGAGCTCACAAGTGCTTAACAGTGTTAGGCAGCTGCAGCAAGGACAATCCCTCGTTGATGATTGGGATTGCTTTAGGACATTTGTAAGTCCTTATTTTCAAGTCCTACATGTATGCACCTTGCTATATTATTTTATAACATTAAGAACTCTCTGCTGATGCACAATCTCTAAAACACAGGTGAAAATCTATGAGAAACATTGCAAAAGACTGTCAAGATATTGGATGAAATACACACGAGCTCTAGCTAATATATGCAATGCTGGGATTACAATCAACCAAATGGATCAGGCCTGTCTGCAAACTTGCCTTGGTAAAACTTGAGGTTGGATTAGGCGCCAGTGGGTGATCCGAACGTCTTATATATATATATATATATATATAAAGAATCTGTAATGCAAATAATAAACTAATAATATTGATGTTGAACTGGAAGCATATATCAATCATCTCAGCCCTTTTTTGCTATAACTGAATCAAACTATCTACTAAAAAACTTATTTCAACCCCCTGATAAGAAATGCAATTCTAGCCTATTTAGAGGGAATTGGGCATAAAGTTTACTTCATCAAAAAATCAATATATGACATCTTAAATCATATATAATTTCAAAAAGAAAATCCTGCTCGATACTACTCAACCATTAATTCTCTAAGATCTATTAAGGATGGAGGTGCAGTCCACGGTGGTAGTCAATTATTCCCAAAGGTAATTCGCAGCCTAATGGCTAACGTCAATCAAAATCCATCACCTATCTTCTCAAGTTCCGGCAACTCAACTGGTCCATCATTAAATCAGCTGCTGAATCAAATTACTTCCATCAAGATGGATCGATCCAACTTTCTCCTCTGGAAAAACCCTAGCATGGCCGATACTTGGCAATTATCGACTTGAAAGCCATCTTACAGGTACCAAATCATGCCCTAGCAAGTTCGTTGATGGAAGTTCAACCGAAGAAGCGTCCGGCGAAGGGTCTAGCTCAGACACTCCTGCTGCAACCAGAATATGAGACGTGGCTTGCCGTAGATCAGCTCTTGCTCGGGTGGTTATACAACTCAATGTCTTCTGATATTGCCACTCAAGTTATGGGACACCAGACCTCAAAAGAGATATGGGATGCAGTTCAAGAACTTTTTGGGGTGCTCTCCAGAGCTGAAATTGATTATTTGAAGAGAATGTTTCAGCAAACTCATAAAGATGTGTCGAAATTGAGTGATTATTTATCTACTGTGTAACAGCTGGAGAAGAATTTGGAGAAACTCAAGATAGAGTGTAGAACTTTTTGTCTATGCTGTATTGAGTAAACGGCGCTCAATGAACAAAAAGGATTCAAGGGTTTCTAAAGAAACCCTACACGTGGCAAAAGTATATTGGGTAAACAAACAACCTATTTAAAGAATAAAATAAATACAGAAAACCATTAAGAGATAAATAGAAAAAGTAGAATTAAACTGATGGTTTAACATCCCCCCGCAAGCTAACTGGGTGGTTGAGCACAGTGAGCTTGACCCGTAAGCTTTGGAAACGAGACGTTGGTAAACCCTTGGTCATGATATCTGCTAGTTGATCTTTAGAAGAAATATGACGAACCAGAAGCTGATTGTTCAGAATACGTTCTCGAACAAAGTGCTGATCAATTTCAATATGCTTTGTGCGTTGGTGCATAACAGGATTGGCCGCAATATACGTGGCACTAATATTATCACAAAGGAGTATAGGAGGCGAACGTGGGCAAAGCCTAATTCAGACAAGATCGAAGAGACCCATACAACTTCAGCTGCTGCATTGGCTAAACCACGATACTCAGACTCAGCACTGGAACGAGAAACAGTTTTCTGCTTAGAGGAGGACCAAGAAATCAGATTGTTGCCCAAGAAAGTACAATAGCCACTAGTACTGCGTCTATCATCAGGACAACTAGCCCAATCCGCATCGGTATAACATGTTATAGTGATGGGGGAAGGAGTAATAAACAGTCCGAAACTAGGTGTGCCTTTCAAATAGCGTAAAATCCTCTTCACTGCATTCCAGTGAACAGTAGTAGGACTATGAAGAAATTGACATACCTTGTTAACTGCAAAAGATAAATCGGGACGAGTAATTGTACAATACTGCAACGCTCCCACGATACTTCGATATTCGGTCGGATTAGTCAGGAGCTCACCATCATGAACAGACAAATGTGTTCCAAAACTCATAGGAGTGGCAATAGGTTTGCTATCCAGCATCTCCACTCGTTGCAATAAATCCATAATGTATTTATGTTGGGACAAATGCAAACCATCGTTGATGTGCGAGACATGAATGCCAAGAAAATAAGAGAGACGACCAAGATCTTTCAGAGAAAAATGATCATGAAGTCTTGAAATCAGTGTGCTTAACACAACAGAATCACTACCCGTTACGATGATATCATCAACATACACCAAAACAATTAAAACGACAGTAGAGGTACGCAAGAAGAACATGGATGTATCAGACTTTGAAGCAACAAAACCCCAAGCAAAGAGACATGAACTCAATTTCAAAAACCAAGCTCTGGGACTTTGCTTAAGACCATATATCGCTTTGTTTAGACGACACACATAATTTGGATAAACAGAATTTACACAGCCAGGGGGTTGATCCATAAATACCTCTTCATGTAGCTCACCATTTAAGAAAACATTGTTGACATCAAGTTGCTTGATGGTCCACCGATTTATAACTGCCAATGATAGAACAATTCGAATAGTGGCAGGTTTAACAACCGGGCTAAAGGTGTCAAAATAGTCAACTCCATAAGTTTGATTAAACCCCTTCGCAACAAGGCGAGCTTTATGTCGTTCAATGGCACCACAAGGCTTCAATTTTAGGCGAAATACCCACTTGCAACCAACTGATTTACACCCAGGTGGGAGAGGGACAAGCCGCCAAGTATCATTTCTCTGCAACGCTTGGATTTCTAAGTCCATGGCAGATTTCCAATCGAGATTCTTTAAAGCTGTTTTATATGAAGTTGGCTCACGAAAGGAAATATTAGTAATGGACGAACCAGCTGAAGTTTGCCATACTTTTGGTTTAAAAATGTCGTGCTTTGCTCGAGTTAACATGGGATGGGCATTTGTGGGGATTGGGAATGGGATTGGGTTTTGGTTAGACAAAGGGGAAGGGGATGATGAGGGAGCAGAAGTTGTCTGCGAGAAAGAGGAAGGATTAGCCGGCGGTTCTAATGGAGTAGTCTGTGGGGGTGGGGTTGTTGGTATAGGTGATGGGTTTGTCACTGTGTGAGGAATTAAAGAGGTAGAATGAGATGTGTCTGACATATTGGGAAGGGAAGAACTGAGATGGTGTGGGGGAGTGGAGATGTCAGCCGTAAATTGGGTCTTTGACCAAGGAACAGAGGCTGAATTTTGGGTTGTGGGTAAAGGTGACTGAGCATGGAAAAGAGGTAAAAAATTTGAAGGAATGGAGGGAAGAAAAAATTGATCTGGTTGGTGAGATGAAAAAAATTTAGGCTGAAAAGAATGGTGAGCTAAGGGAAAAAAATGTTCATTGAATATGACATGCCTGGAAACATATAATCGTCCTGAAATGTAGTCCAAGCATAAATATCCCTTGTGATTTGAACTATAACCAAGAAAAACACACTCAGTGGAGCAAAATTGGAGTTTATGTTTAATATAAGGACGGAGAAAAGGGAAGCAAGAATAACCAAATACCTTCAAAAGGCTATAGTCAGGACTAGAATTATATAATTTGAAGTATGGAGATTGGTGAGATAAGATAGGAGTAGGTAAGCGATTAATTAAATAAACTGCAGTTTGAAAAGCAAAAGGCCAAAAAGATAGAGGCATTGAGGAATGAGCTAAAAGAGAAAGACCGACCTCAAAAACATGACGATTCTTCCGTTCAACCTTGCCATTTTGCTGTGGAGTGTAGGGACAGGAGACACGATGAGATATGCCTTGAGAAGTTAAAAAGGAGGAGAGAGATCGAAATTCACCTCCCCAATCTGTTTGAAGAGCTTTAATGTCATAGGAAAATTGAGTTTTAACCATATTCTTGAATCGCAAAAAAATAGAAAAAACTTCATCTTTTGTTTTAAGCAAATAAAGCCACGTAAAACGTGTGAAGTCATCAATGAAAAGAAGAAAATAACAAGCACCATTTACTGATTTTTCAGGGGAAGGACCCCATAAGTCTGAATGAACAAGCTCAAAAGGTTTAGAACATTTACTTTGACTAATAGAAAAGGGAAGTCTATGACTCTTTTCTTTTTGGCAAGAAATACATACAAAAGACTCATTGATTGAAGGACAACCAATGTTACAAAAATTTAGAATTTTCCTAACTATAGGAAATGCAGGGTGACCTAAACGAAAATGCCATAAAGAGGAGTCAATCTTGGAGACAAGAACAACAGGTGACAAGCTTGAACGAAACGCATGTGTTGAAGTAGGCGAGTGTCACACCCCCTCCCGAAACACCTGTTATCTTAGCCCGAAGGAAGGCGTGAAGCCAACAGGCATCGTTTCATTTCTTAACGATACCTATGACCTTTTTAATTCCTGATAAACAAACCATACCTGTAAACGAAATACTTTACATATTACACAGCGGAACCCTGGAAAATTTCTACATATGCACACGGAGCAGTTTTAGTTAAAACCTCTCTTGAGCAATCAAAACACAACCACTCGTTGGTTACACAAACAAGACCACTAGTTTCATACACGAACATAACTACATGTCTCTTTTAAGTTATCTACACTACGAGCAGACTCGCTATATAATACCACCCACGTACAGAGTATCTAACTCTGAGAACCCTCGGTGGCGATGGCAGGATCTCAGGCACTGGGAGCTCGATCTCTACCTGAAAAGTTGGAAAACATTGAAAGAATGAGCTGGGAAGCTCAGTGAGTGACTGAGTTTAAACTATTAACTCGTAAATCATAACATATAACATCAATAGCTTTTACAGAAGTCCAGCAAGTGTGTCAAAAATGTTAACCATTTTAAACATATGACAAACTAGTTGTGTAAGACTCGCCCAGTACAACCAATGTTCATTCTACGATGTAGTGGGGCCCGCCCAGCACTCCCATTGTCTTTGTCGTAGTGGGGCTCACCCAGCACTCACGACAGCATTGTTGTCACGGAGTACACTCAACGTCGACAACCGAAAATGACCTGTGTGCACACGGTACTATACAACCTCGGCTCAGTATCTCAACCATTAACTCATTCAGGTCTCAGAGAAACACATGAAAACCTCTAACAGTTCTTGCTAACACATGTAGACTTGGAATTAAGGTATTTCTTCTAGTTTCAGAAAATCAGTAAACATATGCTCACAACGAACAATTTAAATCAATTTTAGGAAACCATATATGCTTATGAATACATGTTCAAGAGACCATAAATCTTTAAGCTACATCATTCTTAGGAAGTCTTTTCTTTTCATGAACACAAGTTCAAGCATAGAATTTATTTTCAGAATTCATTTTGTCACTCACAGCGTTAATATTAGATTCTCGGTCCGTAAATTTGTCCTATTTCTTCTTGGCCTGCCAAATAAACAAAACCAAGCATTAGAATCTTGACCTCATGAACTTAAGGCCTAGGGTTGCAAAAACCACCCCATCAATTCCTAGCATTCCACATGATTAACACCCGAAACTCACATACTCATAACTTTTCCATTACTTGGTCAAAATTTATGTTCTTTATACCAAACCCTTCCTTTTTGAACCCTCTAAAACTTATCTGAAGGAATGAAATCTAAATTCCTAAAGGATGTGTCTGTAACTACCTCAAAATCTATTTTCCCCAAAACACGTTTCAGCTAAAACTAGAACTGTTTTCCTGCGACAGCCCAAAACTAACCTGAAATTTAAAGCAACTTCTAAACAATTTCTAACCACGACTTCTTCATGAAAGTTATAGGAAATTAAATCATCTTTCCAACCATACCTAATAAAGCTTCTAATTCGAAGTCTACAGATCAGCACATCCCAAAAACCAGAGGTTCCTCGGATTTGACAGAAAAACCTCTCCTTCGGTTCCCTCTTCACAAATCATTAACATAGCATCAGATTTTGCTCGAGCTTCCTTCACGAAAATCGTTCTAAAATGATTTAACTTTCAGAAGAATCAAACCTTACCTCTTAATTCTTCCTGTGGAGCTCGGTATGATAAAAAAACCAGACGTTGGCAGAATTGAACACCAGAATTTACCATGCAACTTGGACTGTGTTTCCCCCTTTTCTTCTTCAATTCCACCTTCAAAATCTCCTTCTTCTTCTTTTTCAGACTCTCTCCCTCGAAACCCCTCTGTTTTCCTTTGGTAAATGAAAATCTAAATTGGGTGACAGTGTGTAGAAGGGTTATAAAGAAAGGTCTTGGCGGTGGGTGAAAATTCCCACCTTTCCACTTTCTTTTTTTTTTTTTTTTTTTTTTTTTAAAACAAAACATACACCTTCCACTTTCCATTTCTCTTTTGTTTTAGTTTCTTCTTTTCTTTTTTTTAACAAGCTTACCAATACATTTTTCTTAAGAATTTTCAAGGAGGGATTCCGGGTTTACAGCGAGACCCGATAAAGTCCACCATCAAGTTGACCCTTGAGTAGGATTCTCTTGGACAATAGATCCTTCACAACAAAAAAGGTGGGATAAAATTCAACAGATGCTTTGTTATCATGACACAATTTTGATATACTAATTAATTTATGGGAAATGGTAGGAGTAAATAAAACATGATTTACGTAAATGGGAAAAGCATATGAGTGATAAATAGTGGAATGACCAATGTGAGAGATAGGAAGTGAATTACCATTACCAACAGTTACATGCTCAGCACCAGTGTAAGGAGATGGGTTGGAGAGGGAATTAATATCGGGCGTAACATGATGAGTAGCACCGGAATCCATGTACCAAGCATCATCAGGTATCGTGGGCTGATTTGAATAATTGGCAGGGTTGGAGTAAGGCAAATTGGTTGGGTAATTTGGCTGTGGGGATGGGCTGGGGATAAAAGGTTGCTGGTGTGGGTTGGATGGTGGAAGAACTTGGCCAATGAGGACTTGAGGTGGTCTTGCTGTGGGAGCATTTGGTTGGTATTGAAGATTAGCTCGGTGGTGACAAACAAAGGCACTGTGCCCAAATTTTCCACATATCTGACACTGGATTTTACCTTGACCGAATGATTGAGAGCGAGAAGGCCATAGACCAAAATGATTTTGTTGTGGCAAACCCAAAGTTCTAGAGTTCAAGCCAACTGGACGCTGATTACTTGCTTGTTGGGAACGAAAATTCCTTTTGGAGTTAAACTAAAGATTTGTCAGAATGGCTTGGATAGTATTCAACTGATCAACTGAATTCTGTTTTTCTAACCGATGCTCATAACTCAATAGCAATGTTCGGACATCCTCAAGAGCTGGTAAATCAAGACGACTTTGTATCGATGTCACAAAAGGATTGTATTCCATGCCCAAACCTTCCAAAATATAGGAAATGTGATTTTTATGAGAAATAGGTTCTCCAACAGAGGACAGTTTGTCTGCAATTTCTTTAAATTTTGCTAAATATTGAGTGACTGTCATGCCATCCTTGCGAATTTTCTGCAGTTGTGATTTAAGACTAAGAATACGAGTTGAAGATGTAGATTCATATGAAGGACGTAATGATTCCCAAATGTCAAAAGCAGTGGAGAAAGATATTATCTCACCCATTTTGTCTTCGGTAAGAAAAGAGTACAAGAGAGACATTACCGACCGATTATTTCTCTCCCAAGCAGTGAACTCCGGATTGATTTGTCTGGTGAGATTATCTAGAAATTGCGGTGGACTGGGAAGATTGCCATTGATAAATCCCTCTAAACTGTAAGCATAAATCAGATTAAGCATTTGATTTTTCCACAACAAATAGTTGGAATCGTTGAGTTTAACATATAATGATTGGGAAACATTGGGAATCATTTGGGGTATGAAGTGTGTAGTCTGAGGTATGGGAGAAAACAGAGGAGGTGACTGATACATTCCGAACTGAGGCCTAGATGCTGTGAAAGCGGGGGGCGTTTGAGGAAATGAGGTTGCAGTGGGATAAGGACCCGAAACATTAGGTGTAACCGGCGATCGAAGATTTGGGTTGATATTTACAACAGGTGGATTCATGTTAGGACGAGAAACACCGATGGGTATTTGAGTTGAAGAAGACTCTGAACTAGTAGCATGGATTGAAGGAGAATGTGCCATTTTTATGATTAAAAAAAAATAAGACTCACCAAAGCTCTGATACCATAACAGCTGGAGAAGAATTTGGAGAAACTCAAGATAGAGACAGTAGAACTTTTTGTCTATGTTGTATTGAGTAAACGACGCTCAATGAACAAAAAGGATTCAAGGGTTTCTAAAGAAACCCTACACGTGGCAAAAGTATATTGGGTAAACAAACAACCTATTTAAAGAATAAAATAAATACAGAAAACCATTAAGAGATAAATAGAAAAAGTAGAATTAAACTGATGGTTTAACACTGTGAAACAATTTTCTGATGGGCTAGCTCTTGCTATAAGCCCTGTTTCTACTAATAACCTTATCTCGCAGGTGTTGTCCGGTTTGGATGAAGAATATAACGCTGTTGCTGTCTCAATTCAGAATGATTTTAAAAATATTGATTTAACACAATTGATTTATTTAAAATTGATTTATTAAAAGTGATTTTCATATAATCATTTTAGGGCTTATTTGATAACGTTCATGTTTTCTATTTCTTGTTCATGTTTCTCATTTTTCAAGAAACAGACATATTTGATAAACCATCATTTTTCTTGTTTTTAAATTTTTTAGAAACGTTTATAAAAAAATGGCAGATTTTGACAAACTTCAAAAAGTAGTTTCTCAAATTCTGTTTCTGTTTTTTTTTTTTCAGGTTTCATGCATGTATTCCTATTTCTCTTTTTACTCATCTCTCTCCTCTTTCTTCTTTCTCTCTCTTCCCTTCTATTTTTTTCTTTTAATACTTTTTAATCTTTTTGTTTTTTTCTTCTTTTTCATTTTTATTTTTTGATTTATTTCTTTCTATTTTTTAATAGTTCATTATCTTTTTTTCTTTTTACTTTTCTCTTTTCGTTTATGTTTTTCTCTTCTCTCTTATTTTCTTATTTTCTTTTACTTTACATTAACGAGCTTATAGTTATTATTTTCTATTTAATTCTCTATTATTTTTCCTTTTGGTACGATTTTATTTTTTTTATTAAATAAATAAACTAATAATGTATTTCATGTTTACCATTAAATGTAAAAAAATATATACATTCTCTCTCTATTCTGGTTTTACTTGCGTGTATTATTGGCTAATGTATTTTTAAAGAAAAAATAAAAATAAAGTTTATTATTAAATTCAAGAAATGTGGGTATGTTCGATTGTTTGACTTTAGATAATTTACAAATTCGTCTAATTGAACTAACTTTTGTAAGTCAAAATCATTCAAGGTGAATTGATTGAAGTGAGAAATAACATTGCAAATCAACTTTGAACAACATTTGAAGGATAAAATTTATTATTATTGTTATTAATTAGGTGTTGGGCCTTAATAAAATACTATAACCTCTTTATAATTGTTTTATATTTATTTTAATGCATGTTATATGTTTTATTATAGCATATGTACTAAATTTTATTTTTACCAAAAAACAAGAAACAAGAAACAGAAATAGTTATCAAACATGTTTATGTTTTTAGTTTTTAAGAAACAGAAACAAGAAACGAGAAATAGAAACAGGAAACAAGAAGCGAGAAACGAGAATGTTATCAAACGGGGCCTTAATGTTTGGTTCTACACTTTGAATAGTGATTTTCGTACAATTAAAAAATGTTTGTTTGAGAGCGACTTTAAAATAAGTGTTTTAGGTTAAGTAATTTAATCACAATTAATTTTTTAAAAGTATTTAGTTATAAATCATGTTAATATTTGATTCAACACTTGTAAAAATTATTTAAATTTAATTAAAAGTATTTTTAAAAAAATGATTAATGTTTGTTTTCAGATGTGATTTTAGAATCATCAAGTTACTAAAAAAAGTATTACATTTGAGATTTTAAAAAAAAAATAGAAGGTGGTAGACACAAGTTATATAGAGAGAACTAGAAATTAAGAGAGAGAAAAATATAAAGCTAGAGAAAATTTTCAAAGAAAAAAAAATATGTTAGAGACATGGAGGGATCAAAATTTTAGAGGGAGGGACAAACAATTTAGAGAGAGAATTTTAATAAAGAGAGCGAAATTCAAAAATAGAGAAATAAAGATAGAGAGATAAACAAAAAATATTGAGCAGAATGATAAAAATTTTAGAAAGAAAAACTTTAATGAGAAGAAAAAAGTTAAGAGTTAGGGACAAAAAAAGTACAAGAAAAAAAAAGTAGAGCAAGAGGTAAAAAATTAGAGAGAAAAAAGTTAAAAAGATGCACAAATGTATAGAGGAACAAAAAATTTTAAAATAAAATAAAAAAAGTCAAAGAGAGTTAAAACCATTGGAGAGAAAAAAAATGAGAAAAATGAATAAAAATTTAAAAACATAATAAAGTAAGAGATACACATTATACAAATTTTAGAGAGAGAAAAGTTGTCATTTTGTAAACAATGATGGATGAACTCAATGGTGATGGTTTTGAGAAAACACAATTTTTAATAGAAATTAATGGATTTTTACCAAAGATTACGGTTTTTACCTATCACTAAAAGTATACTTTTTAAAAAAATTCAAATAATAGTCATTTTTAATCACAATCACTTGGCAAAAATCACTTGGAAATCATCTCCCAAGTGATTAATCAGGAATCACTTCAAGTGATTTTGGATACTTCAAAAATCACTTATTCACCATTGCCAAACATCACAATTTTGGAAGAGAAGTGATTTTAGGCATGTCAAAAGTGATTTTGATCATTCCAAAATTACTACCAAACATGCTCGAAGTCAGTTGAGCGGGACATAATCACAAAAGATGTAATTCACTCATTCCCATATATGGTAAGTAGATAAGTAGTTCCCTTAAGTGCTGATTTCGGGACTTGAACAATGGGGCCCCACCCTGTTACTGGCCCAAGAGGGACTTCGTTTTTTGTTGGATCATAAACAAATTGTTCATTAAATGATCAGTGGTACTTAAGGTGCAAGATGTAATTACATGGGTAAAACGGACTTTTGACCCAGCTGTAATTACGAACAACTCGTGAAGGATCGACTTGCATGTAGTGATTATATCAATGGACACAACTTGTCCTACAGTGCATAAGAGTGCAACTCTAAGTCTATAGTGGAGTGACCCTAGAGTTAATGAATGAAAATTAATTAATTAAACTCTTTAATTAATCAATCTAGTTGAGCTTAATTAAGGGTTGGGTTGGGTTGGGTTGAGGAGATTTTTTGGACCAACCCGAAAATTCGGGTTGGTCAAGTTAGCTACCCGAAAGAACCGAACATAGGTGGCAACCCAACCTAACCCAACCCTTCTATTTTTGAGTTGGGTTGGGTTGGGTTGCTAGGTTATCCATTTTTTTTTCTTAATTATTTAAAAGTAAAATCAAATCACGTCTTACCATTTCAAACTTGCTTGCCATACTCTTTTTAAAGACTACACCTTTAGCACGACAAAAAAACAAATGTTGATGCTGCAACTATAGACCAGAATAAAGAAAAGCCAAATGTTGATGCTGCAACTATAGACCAGAACAAAGAAAAGGTACAAACCAAATAAAAATTAGAGAATATAAAAACAAAACCCCATTTCCATTTCTCCATTTTTCCTTTATTTTAAGGTCAAATTCCCGTTCTCCAGTGGCTATACTTGGCCGGTTTCCACGAATTCCTCTTGTCTTTCTCATGACCATTTTGCAAAATTTCCCCATTTCCAAATAGCAACAGAGCCTGTTCTATCTTCTATGGAGCGAGACTCTATTTTTTTCGTCCTCGTCTCCATCAACTTTGCCATTCAACAATATAACACGAAATCAAAACTTTATTCCCAAAAAAATAAAAATCAAAACAGATCTATATACACACCTTCACTCTGAATATGAATCTGGGTCGACTGGGATCTACGACGTGTGGATTGCATTTAAAATTTGTCGACAATGAGAGTGACGATTTGAGGCTGAGTGAACGGTGACAACGAGCTTTAAACTACGAACAATGAAGGCGAACAACAAAGGTGAAAAGCGAATGACGATTGCGACTGCATTTTTTGTTTGCTGGCGATGAGACTCGGTGATGAGAAGCGAAGTCTCTGAGGCTGATGACCGAACGGCGTGAAGGCTTCGCTCATATGAGAGGGAGAGAGTGACTGTCGAGAGAAGAGAGGCGCTAAACTTATGCGATATAGGGTTTTATATATATATATATATATATATATATATATATATATATATATATATATATATATATATATATATATATATATATATATAAATTTATGAAATTCGGTTCAGTTCGGGTTGAATTGAACCAAAAACTTCTTAACCCGCAAATCGAATTGATTTTTCGGTTTGGGTTGGGTAGTCCGGGTTATTCGGGTTATAGGGTTTTTGTACACCCCTACAATTGGAATACATCGCAAAACAACAATCCGAATGGTTCTCAAGGTCAATCTAATAAGAGTGGCCGTGGGAGTCGAGGAATGGGTCGGTGGAACAATACTTCAACAAATCGACCCACATGTCAAGTGTGTGGGAAATTGGGTCATACCACTGCAGTATGCTTTGTTAAGAAAATTGAAGCCCAAAACAATCAAAGGCCCAATTTCATTTATTTAACCTAAATATACATATATGCATATATGTGTTTTTGCGGCTGCGTGAAATTGCGAGAGGAAGAAAAAAAATTTGAGTGGCTGGGTGCTTTACGGAAAACAGAAAAGCAGAAGAAAAGAGAGTCTTTTCTTCGGGTTGTTTTGCAAGAGCGTTTTCTCCATTGAGGAGTTTTGAGAGCTTATTTGTAGAGTGATTCATGAGCCTTTTCCTTGAGAGAAATGTGAGAGAAATCATTCTAGAAAGCATTGTAAACTCTTGTAATTTTCTCCCTGACATTTTAGTGGAACCTGCATCGGTAGCAGAGAACTAGATGTAGCCAACATTAGGTGAACCAGTATAAATTCGGTGTCAATTTGTCTTCCCTTATCTTTTAATTATCGTTCTTGTTGCTTAGAAGTTTAGGTTGGTTTATCTACTCTTTTAAGCTTGTGAGTTCCAATTTTCATTCCGCTGTATTTAGAACCATAACCTGATCTGGGATTTTTAGATAAAATATATATTGTCTGAATCTGGTTGAGTGAATTTAGATTGATTATATTTTATCGGCCCCTAACAAGTGGTATCAGATTATTCGAGCTGTAGAACGATGTCAGGAGGAGATGAGAAATTGGTTACTTTTAATGGATCAGATTTTTCGTTTTGGAAGTGTCAGATATTAGATTATTTGCATTCCAAAGAATTGGATTTGCCATTGGAAGGAAAGCCTGAAGATATGGGAGAAGCTGAATGGAAAAAGTTGGACAGAAAAGTGTTGGGGACTGTTCGCTTGACTTTGACAAAGAATGTGCAAAACAGTGTAGCAAAGGCAACGACCACAGCAGAGCTAATGGAAGTTTTGTCTAACATGTATGAAAAACCCTCTGTAAACAACAAGGTATATCTCGCAACCAAATTTTTTAATTTGAAAATGGCTGAAGGTGCATATGTTACTGCTTATATAAATGAATTTGATTTGTTGATGAACAAATTAGCTACTGTTGAGTTAGAATTTACTGATGAAGTAAATGCGATTTTGTTGTTGAGATATTTGCCTGATAGTTGGGAAACCATGAAAGCCGCACTTTCTAATTCATGTGGAAAAGAGGAATTGCAGTTTTCACAGGTTAAAGATTTTGCCATTACAGTAGAGATTCGCAGAAAGGACTCAGGTATTGTTTCTACTTCTGGTTTAGCATTGAATGTGGACAGAGGGAAGAGTAATAGCAGAAGTCATGGGAATCAAGGTCAATTGAAAAACAACATAAGTAAGTCTAGAAACGGCAGATTAGAGTGTTGGAATTGTGGTAAGACTAGACACCTGAAAAGGAACTGCAAAGCCCCTAAGCTAACTAAGGGGAATGAACCCGGTGCAAATGTTGTTGTTAATGAGGTGCATGATGTTTTGGTTCTAGCAGTGGAAAGTGCTCATGACCCATGGGTTATAGAGTCAGGTGCGTCATTTCATACTACAGGACAATGTGACATTCTTGAAAATTATGTTGCAGGAAATCATGGAAAGGTGTATCTAGCTGATGGAGAGCCTTTGGACATCATTGAAACTGGTGACGTGAAATTAAAAATGGTGAATGGTTCAGTCTGGAAAATTCGCAAGGTACATCACATTCAAAATATGATGAAGAACTTGATTTCTGTAGGGCAGTTAGACAGTGAAGGATATGAGATTTGCTTTGGCCAAGGAAACTGGAAGGTTACAAAAGGTGCCATGGTAGTTGCTCGAGGAAGAAAATCAGGGACTTTGTATATCAACAGTAATGACAAAGACATGGTGGCTGTTGTCGATCATTCGAGTCAGATTGATTTGTGGCACAACAGGTTGGGACATATGAGTGAAAAGGGTATGAAAATTCTTCACTCTACAGGGAAGTTACAGGGACTAAAGGCAGTTGAACACAAGTTGTGTAAGGGCTGTGTATTTGGGAAACAGAAGCGTGTCAGTTTCTCAAAGACAGAAGCAAAGCTAAAACCTACGAAGTTAGAGTTAGTTCGCACTGATGTGTGGGGGTCTTCAGAAGTATCTTCTCTCGATGGTTCTAGATACTATGTGACCTTCATAGATGACTCAAGCAGGAAGGTATAGACTTATTTTCTCAAACATAAATCTGATGTATTTTCTATTTTCAAAACCTGGAAGGCTATGGTTGAGAATGAGACAGGTCTAAAAGTTAAAAGCTTGAGGTCAGACAACGGCAATGAATATGTTGATGGGGAGTTCAAAAGATATTGTGCAGACAATGGAATAGTGATGGTAAAGACTATTCCAAGGACACCGCAGCAGAATGGTATGGCTGAGAGAATGAACAGGACACTGAATGAGCGTGCCAGGAGCATGAGATTACATGCAGGATTGCCTAAGATGTTCTAGGCAGAGGCAATCAACACGGCGACCTATCTGATCAATAGGAGCCCGATCACATCACTAGACTTCAAGTTTCCTGCAGAAGTCTGGAGCAGTAAATAGATAAACATTTCTCATCTAAAGGTTTTTGGTTGTGTGACTTACATTCACATTGATGCTGCAGACAAGAGTAAATTAGATGCCAAATCCAAGAAATGTTATTTTCTTGGGTATGGTGGAGCTGAAATTGGCTACAGGTTTTGGGATGACCAAAACAGGAAGATTCTTAAAAGCAAGAACGTGATCTTCAATGAGGAAGTTCTGAACAAAAATAGAACAATAGTTGATTCAAAGTCAAATGAAAGTACAGAAGAGAAAACTCAGTATATAAGTCTTCCTAAGGTGAGACCAGGATAATGAGATTTGAAGATCAGAATGCAATTACTCCTGAGGAAACAGTTGTGGAAACTGAGGAAACAGTTGTGGAACTTGATGAGCAGACTGTGGAACTTGATGAAGTTCAGAGAACGCCACCTACAGCAGTTAGGAGGTCTAGCAGGACTATCAGACCACCACAGAGGTATTCCCCTACTTTGAATTACATATTATTGACTGACAGAGGTGAACTTGAATGTTATGATGAGGCGGTTCAACTGAAAGATTCTGTCAAGTGGGAGTTGGCCATGAAGGATGAGATGGATTCTCTTATGACGAATCAGACATGGCAACTGGCTGAGTTACCAAGAGGTAAGAAAGCTTTGCAGAACAAATGAGTTTATAGAATCAAGCAAGAGCTTGATGGTAGCAAGAGGTACAAAGCAAGGCTTGTAGTCAAAGACTTTCAACAGAAGGAAGGTATTGACTTTAATGAGATATTTTCTCCTGTAGTCAAACTTACTACTATTAGAACTGTATTATCGATAGTGGCAGAAGAGGATCTGTTTTTGGAACAATTGGATGTAAAGACAGCTTTTCTTCATGGTGATTTAGAAGAAGAAATTTATATGGTACAACCACAGGGTTTCACAGTACAGGGGCAGGAGAAAATGGTTTGCAAACTTCAAAGAAGCCTGTATGGTCTCAAAGAGGCTCCCAGACAGTGGTATAAGAAGTTTGATAGTTTTATGTGCAACAGTGGATTTTAGAGGTGTCAGGCAGATCATTGTTGCTACATAAGGTCTCACGGTAACTCATATATTATTTTACTGCTATATGTTGATGATATGTTGATAGCATGTGCTAACAAACAGGGAATTCTGAAGATAAAGGCTGAATTATCTAAAGAATTTGATATGAAAGATTTGGGAGCTGCCAAACAGATTTTAGGAATGAGAATTGAGAGGAAAGATGGTACATTGACATTGTCGCAGGAAAAGTATGTGAAAAAGGTGTTGAACAGATTTCACATGGAATATGCAAAACCTGTGAGTACTCCTTTAGCTTGTCATTTTAGATTATCTAAAGAGCACTCACCCACTACTGAGTAGGAAAGAGATCATATGGCTAAAGTACTATATGCTTCAACTATAGGTAGCCTGATGTAGGCCATGGTTTGCACAAGACCAGATATTGTACATGCAATGGGAGTTGTTAGTAGGTATATGAGTAATCCAGGGAAGCAGCACTGGGAGGCCGTGAAGTGGATTTTCAGATATCTGAGAGAGACAACCGATTATGTTCTGCATTTTAAGAAGTCAGATTTTAAATTGCAGGGTTATGTGGATGCATATATGGCAGGTGATACAGATGACAGGAAAAGTACTACCGGGTATGTTTTTACTTTGGGTGATACTGCAATTAGCTGGGTTTCTAAACTGCAGAAGATAGTAGCTCTTTCTACTACAGAGGCTGAGTATGTTGCAGTTACTGAGGCAAGTGAAGAAATGATATGACTTCAGTCTTTTTTAGAAGAACTTGGCTTGAAATTGGGAAAGGGGACTTTGCATTGTGACAGTCATAGTGCTATTCATTTAGCAAAGAATCCAGTGTTTCATTCGAGAACGAAACACATACAGGTGAGGTACCATTTTATTAGATCAATTTTGGAAGATGGAGTGCTGGTGCTTGAAAAGATTCCAGGGAGTCAGAATCCAGCCGATATGTTTACCAAGGTCGTTCCTGTTGATAAACTGAAGTTGTGTGCAACTTCAGTTGGACTTCTCCATGAGTAGAGAGGAGTCGCTACCGTTGCAGGGGAGACATGTTGCTTATTTTGTCTCTAAGTGGGAGATTGTTAAGAAAATTGAAGCCCAAAACAATCAAAGGCCCAATTTCATTTATTTAACCTAAATATACATATATGCATATATGTGTTTTTGTGGCTGCGTGAAATTGCGAGAGGAAGAAAAAATTTTGAGTGGCTGGGGTGCTTTACGAAAAACAGAAAAGCAGAAGAAAAGAGAGTTTTTCTTCGGGTTGTTTTGCAAGAGCGTTTTCTCCATTGAAGAGTTTTGAGAGCTTATTGTAGAGTGATTCGTGAGCCTTTTCCTTGAGAGAAAAGTGAGAGAAATCATTCTAGAGAGCATTGTAAACTCTTGTAATGTAACGACCGACATTTTCAGGTATTAATTCAAGTGTAAATTTGAAATTAAATTAATTATAAGGCCAATTTCATGTTTAAAGTTGTGCATTGAGATTTAATTTTGGGACTTACATAATTGAAATTGGAGATTTTGAGGGTAAATTGGGAAGAAAGAAGGGAAAAAGAGATTTAATTGATGTTTGGGGCATTTTTGTAAATTGAGTGTGTTTAAGCCTAAGCCAAGCCCATGTATAAGCCAAGCCCTAATTTCCTTCTCTATTATTTTAATTGCACGCTGCCCTAGGTTGCTTCAAGCCTTCAAGCCAACTCTTTAAGCTAAGCCACTTTATTCTTCATCATTCTTATTCTTCCTTCCTTGTGTTTTGACAACCACATTAGTAAAGTAGGAAAAAAAAATTTAGCAGCTTGTCGCCACTCCCACACTGTCGCAAAGCACCGCCACCCCGCCGTCGAGCAGCCACCACGAGGACCGCAGAGCACTGCCGCACTGACCGATCCCAAGCCACAGTTCCACGAACCGCGAACCAGACCCGATTTGTCGCAGACCACCACTGAACGCCACGAACCACCGTCGCCGCCTCCAACTCGACTTGCCTCATACCGCTGTTCGAACGTCGCCGCCAGCCGCTCCCCAAACAGCCGGGATTGCTCTATTTTTGGGCTAATTTTCTGGCGATTTTCGACACTATACAGCCCCGATTCGGCTGCGTTTTCACGTGGGTAAGCTTATTCTCGTTGTATTCTTATGGTTTTCAGATGGTAGATTTAGTTTTGGGCACTGTTTTGATAATTTGGAGGTTGACCCATTGATTTTGGGCTTTATTTTGGAATATCCATTGTAGGTGGAGGTTGGTTTGACAAAATCGAATCAAACCATCATTTAATCGGCAAAGCTCGGTTCTGTTTTGGAGAAGAACTGAGGTAAAATTCCCATTCTAAAATCAAGCAAATCCTTGAGTATATGCTAGGCTTCAATTCTAAGATTTGGTTTGTTTGGCTTTTCTCTAAGTGTCATAGGGAGTTTTAGGTGAATTAAATTTAGTTTGGTGGGAGAAACTTTGGGATTTAATTATGGATTTTAGGAATTGTTTCTAACCTTAGGGATGGTTTGAATCCTATCCAAATCGTTTGACTAAGGTTCAAGGCGGTGGAATTTTGGTGAGCTTTTGGATGATTTGGATTCTTGAGCTTGGCCAAGGTAAGGAACTTTATGTCGGTATGCTTAAATGCAAGTTAGGAACTGAATTGAAATTAAAAAAAAAAAATTACATTCAAAATGAAAAGTTTTATAAATGTTTTATTTATGATTTTTGATGAATTTTAAAATGCTTTATTTCATATGAAAATGGATTTTGACATGTATGATTGCCAAATATTCTTATGAATGTTATGCATGATTTATGATTATGATTTATGATGAATGATATGAGAATGTTACTTGTGTTGCATCATGGAATGAAAATTTAAAATGCTTTGGGACCTCATGCATACATGTTTATTTTCATGATAGAATGATTTCGAAGGCTGTGGCAATTACCCCCTAAATTACAAATGTACATCTAATTGAAAAGGAACTTGAAAAGACAATTGAAAAGGAACCTGAAAAGGTTAATTGAAAAGGAACCTAAAAAGGTTAAATGGAAAGGAAATGTTAGGTTGAGTTAATTGTCCACATTAAGCCGAAGAGAAAAGTTAAAGAAATATTTTCACTATGAAAATGTTTTAGGTCCCATCAGAGGAAAAAAATTTTAAAAAATCACTTTGTATGTGTTTGCATATCCTGACCCCGGTAGTGAGGTCACTTACTGAGTATTTTAAATACTCACTCTTTTCAAAAATGTTTTTCTTTTCAGGTAAAGGCAAGGGCATCCTAGGCGAATGACAGGATAGTTGTTGCAAGAGGCCATGGGTGACCTATAGGAGCTTAAATTCCTCAATTTTTATTCATTGTTAGCATTGTTGTTTTTTTTTCAGTAGAAGTATTTGGAAAATCTTTTAAATTCTTAAAATGTTTTAGTTTATTCTTATGCTTTGAAATAAATGGGTCCTGAGATAAAGGTTTTTGATTGTTTTTATAAAAGTTTATTTCTTTTTGAAAGATTATTTAAGTTTGATTTTTCTTTCATTAGCATGCATTTAGTAACACCCCTAGAAAGTCGAATAGGAAAAGTAGGGTCGATACATGTAATTTTCTCCCTGACATTTTAGTGGAACCTGCATCGATAGCAGAGAACTGGACGTAGCCAACATTGGGTGAACCAATATAAATTCGGTGTCAATTTCTCTTCCCTTATCTTTTAATTATCGTTCTTGTTGCTTAGAAGTTTAGGTTGGTTTATCTACTCTTTTAAGCTTGTGAGTTCCAATTTTTCATTCCACGGTATTTGGAACCATAACCTGATCTGGAATTTTTAGATCAAATATATATTGTCTGAATCTTGTAGAGTGAATTTAGATTGATTATATTTTATTGGCCCCTAACATGCTTCTCAACAACCCCAACCAAAATCACTTTCGCAATACTCTGCGAATTCATCAGGTCAGTTTTTAGAGGAAATCGTAAAGCTCTGCTTGCTAATTTTGCTCCCGCTACTCCAGAGACTGTAATTGACCCAAATTGGTATGCCGATAGTGGCACTTCTAGCCACGTCATTGCCAATTCGAATTTTCTGAATGCTAAGACCGATTACACAGGTACCCAAAAAGTTGTAGGTAACGGTAATGAGTTATTCATTTCTCATTTGGGTAGTACGTTCTTCTATTTCTTATAATCATGGTGTTCTTAAACTGACAGATGTATTATGTTAAATTATTTTCTATTAAGTCTATTCTTCCCAAAGTAAAATATTGATGTGTTATTTCATAAATGCAATTAAACTTGATTTGTAAAAGATTTCGATTCAAGTTTTTCTAAATTAAAGAAACCTATAATAATGTTATTATTGTGTTATCATAGTTCTTATAATTTCTTTGATAGAATAACCAATATTAATAGAAACATTCTCTAGATGATAAAAAAGTGGACACTTAAATTGTATTTGCCATAGTTTTTTTAAGTGATTTTTGGATGATATATATTTTTTTTTAAATCTTCAACTTCAACAAAAAAAAAAAAAAAAAAAAAAAAAAAAAAAAACCTCTTTTATAAAAATTAGATGACTTGAAAATACTCTGGTAAAAAATACATGAAAAGTTTATTCTCCACATTTTACTTATTTTACACTAAAAATTGCATGGTACATACTACTTTATAAATTAAAGTTAACATGTTTGGTTTTTTTTTTAATATTTGATTAAATACTTTTAAAAAAGTATCATTAATATATATTTAAAAATTTTGAATAACACACGTGCAATGCACGTGGTGTTCAACTAGTATAACTAAAATGCTAGCTTGAAAATCTTTAGAATTTTTAATAAATAAACAAAATAATTAAAAATAATAATTGTTCCAAATTGGGTAAAATAATTTTTTCAAAATAAATCCTTCAAAAAAGAACTGTTTTCAAATTAAAAAAATGAAGGCAATGGTCATGTTGGTAAGGTACCATCTTTTCATAAAGAGAATTTTGTACGAATGACCCGTTTTCCAACGTTTTAATGACTGATGACCTGCGTTCTAAAAATAATGAAATATGACCCATTCTGACATGTATTAGCGCGCAAAATTACACATGAGGGTAGTATGAGATGGTTTTTCTTGTTCACGGTCTTGTAGGCAGAAACGTTATCGCTCTAGCTCTCTCTAGCTCTCTCGCTCTCGCTCAAATGAATGGTTGAAAATTTGGAGAAAAAAAAAAGACAAGAAAAAATTACATTAGAGAAGAGCTAGAGCAGCAGAGCTAGAGCTAGAGCGAGAGCGAGAGCGAGAACGAGAACGAGCGAGAGCGAGAACGAGCTAGAACGAGAGTGAGAACAAGCTAGAGCAAGAGAGAAACCGAGCTAGAGTGAGAGCGAGAATGAACTAGAGCGAGAGCTAGAACAAGCTAGAGCAAAAGAGAAAACGAGCTAGAGCGAGAACAAGCTAGAGCAAGAAAGAAAATGAACTAGAGCGAGAGCGAGAACGAGCTAGAGCGAGAGCGAGAACTAGAGAGCTAGAGTTAGAACAAGAATGAGAGTATGATGCCCTCACGGTAATTTGGACAGGATGCAGAGTACGGAAAGGGTCATATGTCATTAATTTCAAAACACGGGTCAAATGACATCAATGCGCGTGAAAATGAGTATTCTGTGCAAATTTCCCTTTCATAAACTAGTGCATTACCACATGCATATGTCCGCGTATATTTTTTTTAATTTTAAATTAAACCTTTTTAGTATAATTTAAATTAACTCTTCAATAATTTTGATTAAATGTTATTACGTAAATTTATTTTTAAAATTAATTTTAGTATCTTTTTAGGTTATTTACTTTATTTTATACATGGAATGTTTTTATGTTTTAATAATTAAATTTAAGTTAATTTAATTATTGGATCCAAGTTTTCCTTGATTTTTAAAAATTAAAAACTATTTTTAAAAACATTAAAATTTCGGTTAGGATTTAAAAACTATTTTGAAATTTAAATTCTAAAAATATATTAATGGATAAAACATTATGTTCTTTTTGAGTTCAACATTATGGTCAAATATGGTCAAACAGTCCAACAAAACTCCAATTCTATAGTTGAGTTGTAGTAATCTACAATTATTTCATGAATAACTTTTGGTTAAATAGGTTTTGAAATTCCTGAAATTTTTAAATATAATTTATATTTAACTGTTTGGTTATTCTTATACAATTAGAGTTATGATGAGCAAAATAAACATTTTTACACTTAATTAATTTTTGACATTTTTTTATGAGTGGTAATTTTGAAAGTTTTTAAATGAGGAGAGTGTATATATATATATATGTATATATATTGACAGATAAATTAAATGAGAAGATCAGTGTATTGGTTAATAGTCTAAAAATATTTTAAAGAAATTCTAGCCTTTTAATATAGTATAGATGATTGATGTAATTAACTAAAATTTAAAGGGATATTTTGGTGTAAAAACGTTTTTTTTTAAATCTTTACTTTTCAAATATAGTATAGATATAGATAGATTATAGATATATTAAAAACAATAAAATTTATTAAAAAGGTAGCATGAAATAATTAATATACAATTTAAATGCATCCATAAAGATTAAACGAATGGAATGTAAAAAGATAAAATGTAAAAGGTTTACCTCTATATATATAAATTAATTCTAAAATCAATATTTTCATCTAATTATAGAATATGAAAGTTTTGAAATGTCAAAAGTTCGATAATTTTTTCATTCTATTCAACTCTAAATTTGACTATTCTACTCATTTCCACAATAATTTGAAAGCTTTGTTTTAAGAAAATTGAGAAAATAATTAAGATAATTAAAGCATATACTAATAATAGATAAGAAAATAATTAAGTCCTATGATGGTGGAATAAATGATAAAATATTGACAAATTAAAAATACAAAAATTAATTTAGATATCATTTCTATCCTTAAAAAAAATCATAATTATTTATATATAAATCACAACTAACTTGAGATATTTTATACATTTTAACTTATTTTTGTTAATAATAATAATAATAAAATTTAATATTATATTAGTTCGATTACACTATTTATTTATTAAGTAATAAAATAAATTTATCAATTCATAATATATAGGGACTTATGAACTGTTTCAAAGCTCGTACTAATTTTGTTAGATAATTTACCTTTTTAATAAATAAAATATTTTTTTATTATAATATATATATAAAGTAAAAACATATCACGTGCATTCCACGTGGTAATAAGCTAAGTATAAGATAAAACATAGTAGTTGTTTAAACGAGTGTTGTAAGGTGTTAATATCTTTCCTACACGCTAGAGTGAGTATCGAAAAAGAGATTAGAGGTTTGAATCTCCCTCCCCAAAATGTGTTAGTCTCTATTAGTCTCATCTTTATAAATTTTGGAAATATGTTAATTGAATCTTTTCTTGTATGAATATTATTATTATTATTTAACTAATTTCGATAAAAATTAACTTAGGACTAAATTTGAACATTTGAAAGTATAGAGACTAAAATGGAATGAAACTCGAGTACAGGGACCAAGATGGTAGTTTAACCCTTTTTTTTTTTTTTTGAGTTCTAACACATTTGGGAGTGAGAGAAGGATTTGAACATTGAATCTCTTGATTGAGGTATATGCCAATTACAGCTGAGCGAAGCTCACTTTGACGATGGTATTTAGCCTTAATAATATCATAGTATAACGTATAATTAAATTTTCACTTATTAATTCAAACCATTTATATTAGTTTTCGTAATTCCCATTGTTTTCCACAAAATTTTATTGGTTTTCTGACGTACACAAACCAATTTATCAAATAATAGACAGACGAAAGAAAAAAATCTGAAAGTGCAAGAAAAAAATTTACGGCTTAACAAAGTCACATTGTCTCTAAAACAAAATCATATAAATGTAGAGAAAAATAGGATGCCGATACCAACATTTAATTTTGGCGTAAATATCTTTTGTGCTCGTAAATGTATCTAAAGTTTAATAATTCCAAAAAAAAAAAAAAAAAAAAAAACGTTGCAAGAGAAATATAAACGTGGTGACTAAAAGTTGTGCTCAATTACAATTAGCATCAACCCTTGTTTAGTTATTACATGTGACCGTGTTTAAAGATTATTGAAAAGTACAAGTGTCCATTCTTTTAGTTACAAAGCCTCCATATTTATGAATATAATATATATTTTTAGGGTTAATTTAAATCTTAGTTTATTGGTTTCTCTTGGAAGGCAACGGAACTTTGTTACAATATTCTCCCAGCGCCATCACAGGAAAGACTTCCCTAAATGCTGCAAAGTGTAATGTGCAGTTTTTGAAGAATTCTCCAGTAATTTCCTGCATGTATAAGAACATAATTAAGTATGTGTTCCTTCTTTTAAGTAAGAAGTAAGAAATGAAGAAGTTGTATGTTTTAGAAGGAAAAAAAACTGACCTCTTGTGGAAAATCACCATCTTCAGTTTGAGAGTTGATCAACAATTTGGCAGCTCGATGAATAGGAGTGGGGTCTACATCAGCCTGTTGAGTAATTAATTGTTGTTATTGAAGTGAATAATATGAGTTTGGAATATATTTGGAGCAGCCAAAAGGAAATAGAGAGAGATCTAGTGGACTTGCCTGTCCAGCACATATCAAACCCATCATACCCCATGCCGTTTGCACCAAATTAGATCGTTTCCCATCCAGCGGTATATATCTCTATTAGGTGCGTGCAATTATAAGTTAACTCGATAATTAATATAATCAATTATGTTTTATCAATATCTACTACACTACACCTAGCTAGGCTAGGACAGGAGTTCACAAATATGCATGTTCTTACCTTATAAGGACACGACAAGTAGCTCTCTCCAAACCCTCCTTCTGGATTCTGTATTTTTTTAAGGAAATTGGCACCTTTTCGTAGTGCCTCACAATTTTCGTAGGTCTTTCCTGCCATTGACAATGCCTTAAGCGCAAACCACGTTCCATATGTATAGCAAATTCCCCAATTTCCATACCTATATACATACACACAAGCAATGAATGAAATTTGTCTTCTTGAGATTCTCTTTTCTCTTACTATTTCGTTTAAACAAGAAAATCTGTGTGTGTATATATATGTTACCAAGAACCATTGGGCAATTGGATGTCCTGAAGAAACTGAACGGCCTTGTCGATAAAATTATTGATTTCTTTCCTTCTATGTCCTGGGTATTGTTTCCTGAATAAGAGTATGGCCTGCAACGCAGATGAGGTACACTCCACATGCCTGAATCATTCATTAATATTAACTTAGGTTTAATAAAAATTTCACAATAACTATAATTTAAAAGAATGCAAAGTTTCTTTTTTCTTTAATTTAATCATATAAATCATACTGGTGCTCGATGATTAGGTCTTCGAGAAATTCCACCGGGTTCAGCCACTAAGCAAAACGCAGGGTGAAGGTGAGCGCACACGATCATTTTATAAATTTATTAAAGATATAGACAATATAATATTAGACCAATCTAATAAAGTTATGGAGGAATGCATTGCATACCTCCATCCAATAGTAACTTGACGCTGGCTCCCAAGCTGGTAAACCCCCATTTTTGCTCTGCATGTTTAGGATGACATTAACAGCATCGTAGAAACGTTCAGGTTCCATCTTCTGACCAACTATTTCAGGTGGCAGCAACGACAATAGTAGGCAACACTAGAAATTAATTATTAATGGTTAGACGTAGAACCAAATCAATAAATTAAATTAAATTAGAGGTATGCATGCATGTATGGTTTTGACGAAAGTGATCGAGAAACAAATTAAGAGTTAATTAGCCAGCCACCTTCAAGTTCTCGGCAGTGCAATCAGAAACTTGCCATCCATGGTCACAGTCTGAAAAGGTCCAAGCTCCTTTAGACATGTAGCGGAACATACTTTTGTAATCACCAGGAGGATTGTTTCTAACCTTCAATATTTGAAATTCACACAGTCACACATGAAACAAAAAAAAAAATATATATATATATAGATATAGATATAGATATATATGTGGGCAAGGTGAGGGAGCTTATAAGTTGGGCCATTCATTATATTGGATTACAAAAAATACGCCATTTACCTGGGAGTTCTTGATGAATTCATGGCCAGTGTCGAGCGCAGACCCAATTTCATGTGTGATATTACAAGAAAGCAGAGCTTGCATGGCTAAAGCAGCATCCCATGACTGGCTACCAAAACTTTGCATTTTCATGCCATCTTCGGCCATCCATAAATAATCAGGAATTCGGGCAAAGTGCTTCTTCACATAGTCACTATTGGGATCTTCAACCCAGCAAGCAAGCATGCATAAGGGCTGTTTACGCAATCGAGATTATATATATTTGTATTAATTAATTGCTGGATCTAATTGATGTAATGCGTATATATATATGGAGAGAATATAATTGTGAGTAAAGATGAGAATGTGAAGATGGAACCTTTTCGACGCAGCCAATGGTAATGTAGCGACTATTTTCATCCTCATAATGAATATGCCTCATGGTTTCATTGAGGGCTTTTTGGCGAATCAATTTGTTAAAAGGCCACCGGGTCATGAGTGGTTCACTAAGTAAGTAAAGAGTGTCCCAAAGCAGGTCCTGGACAAAGGGATGTGGAAAGTAGAGGTCTTCCTGCAATATTAATTAAGTGATAATTATTAAAATGGTGGCTTGGTTGTTAGATCAGGATGGTTAAATTAAATATAATTAGTTAGAATAATGTGGAATATATATATATATGTATGTATGGTACCGTAGCACACATGTGACGAACTTTCCTCCAGTTAATTTGGTCGTAGGGTTGGGTGTGAAGTTCGTCTCTTAATTGTAAAACAAGAGGCGTTAGAGGTGCTTGAAACCTTTTGCCATACAAGTAAGACATGGGCATGTAGGTGATTCGAGTGTAGCACATCATGTTTGCTGGAAGCGTCAATTAATGTGTCATCACATATTCATAAGTATGTATGCATATAATATATGAATGAATTACAAATGAACTTACATGGGTGAATGGGGACCCAAGTGGGAAACATCCAATATTCAGGAGGCATGGGATTGCTCGCAGACCAGTCAAACACGTTTAATATCTACATTTATAGTTAGTTAATAATAATATATATAAGGGATTGGTATTGGTAACGATGGTAAGAAAGAAAATTAAAAAATATATATACCGAGAGCCACGTCTTCCCCCAGGAAAGTATGGAGGTGACACCACCGTGGTCACGGATCCAGTTTCTGGCTGTGGAAACTGCCTCAACATTAGGTTCTTCACCAAGTAAACGTAAAGAGATATAATTGAAGGTAGTGCAGAACATGTTGCTGTGACCACCTACATGTAAACCCCATCCTCCATCTTCATTCTGCAAAATCATATTATTATGAATTTATTAATATTCATTAATTCATTTATTTTAGAGATTTTGGAACCAAACATATGTATTGTACGTGTACCTACATAGTTTTTCTCACAGCTTGAACAACTACATTTTAATTATAAGAATAAGAATAGTTACCTGATGGTTGTAAATGTAACGCATCATTTCTTTCTTGTGCTCAGGACTGAATAGACTATCCAAAAAACCCATTATGTACATGCAGATTAGCAGAGGACAAATGTAAAATAGTGGGCCCGATGTTTCACTGGGCCAGTGTCCATCACTCGCCTGTATGGCCGCTAGGAAATGCGCCCCTCTCCTCATTGCATCTGACGCCATTTCGTAACTGATTTCTTCTCCATCTCCAACCTTCACTGGTGGGATACTTTGTTTGAAATTTTTCTCTCTCAGAAGCTGCACCCATATTATTGTTTTTCAATCAACTTCATTGCAATTTCCAATACCATAAAATCAACTTCCTTTTTCGACTAACAACTGCTTTATTATTAGCCTCTGCATACTTGTCATTATGCTCATTTGATTAGAGAGAGAGAGATTGTGTGTATATATATTGAGTTCAAAATTACTATGTACTTTAATTTTAAAACAACATTTTATGTATTCCAAAGGAGCTTGACAATTTTCTAGAATTAGTTTAATTTTAAAATATAAATCTGATATATTTTAATTTATATCACCACGACTTTATATATAACTTAAGCTCGGTTTGGAATTGATTTTTCAAACATTAAAAGTGATTACATGAAAATTTTAACCATTTTTAGTGTTTGGAAAACCTAATTATTGTTTAATCTAAAGAAAATCACCTTTTGACTTATGTTGATTTGTAAAATTGGGTTAAATGTGGCTTTTGGAATTGACTTCCCAAAAAATCTAATAGCTCTTTTAACTAACTTTTAAAAATTCTCATTTTAATTATCTCTTTTATTCTACTTTTTCATGTTTAAGTTTGAAATTTACCAAACGCTTACTTACTCCTTATTACAACTGATTTTCTAAATACATATTTGCTAGCAACTATTTTAATAGCTACAACAATTCTAAACTAATTAGCCCTATTCATTTTTTTAATCCCGATGTAAATACTAACATAAAAAAATTGAAATGTATAGTTTTATGTACTAATTAAATTAATGATGATATTTTTAAATTAAAAAGAAAAAAGAAAACCAAAGATAATATTAAAAAAATGAAGAGGAATATAAGAATAAAAGATATAAATATAAGGGTAAATTGTATATAAACTACCCCTAAAGTAGGGTGGTTGTAAGAATTACACCCCAAACTTTTAAGTATAAAAATTATACCCTCAAACTTTCAAAAGTGTACAAATTGGACCCCTAAGGCCGAGTTTAATAACTATTTGATTTTTGGAAACTAAGTCTATGATACTACTTTCACCTATAGATTTCCTTGTTTTATTATCTATTTTTTACATATTTTTCAAAAACCAAACCAAGTTTTGAAAACTAAAGTCCCGTTTAATAATCATTTGATTTTTGGTTTTTGAAAATTAAGCCTATAAATACTACTTCCATCTATAAGTTTCTATGTTTTCTAATCTACTTTTTATATATGTTCTAAAAAATCAAGCCTAAGTTTTGAAAACTAAAAAAAGTAGGCCCCGTTTAATAACCATTTGGTTTTTGGTTTTTGGTTTTTGAAAATTAAACCTATAAATACTACTTCCGCCTATGGTTTTACTTGTTTTGTCATCTACTTTTTACCTATGTTTTCAAAAACCAAGCCATGTTTTGAAAACTAAAAAAAAAATAGTTTCAAAAAACTTGTTTTTGTTTTTAGAATTTGGCTAAGAATTCAAATATTTCCTTAATGGAGATGAAAACCATTGTAGAGAAATTGGGAGAAAACAAGCTTAATTTTCAAAAACCAAAAACCAAAAACCAAATGATTATCAAACGAGACTGTAATTTTCAAAATTTTGTTTTTGTTTTTGGAATTTGGCTAGACACTCAAATGCTTCCTTAAGAAAGATGAAAACCATTGTACAGAAATTTGGAAAAAACAAGCTTAATTTTCAAAAATCAAATGGTTATCAAACGGGACCTAAATAATTATCAAATGGGGCCATAGTTTTCAAAATTTTGTTTTTGTTTTTGGAATTTAGCTAAGAATTCAAATGTAATTTTCTACACAATTTTCAAAAACTAAAAACAAAAAATAAAATGAGGGCATAAACTTTTAAACTTGAGTAAAAAGTAAAATGTAAATATTGGATTCATTGTAATTTCTCTCTCTTCATTCCACTTACGCTCTACTTTCTCCATCTCTCTCTTCTCTCCGGTCATTCCACTCTCGCGACGGCCAGATTCTGAAGTGGCAAAGGTGATGACCGTGGCTGGACTGATTTCGCCAGCACCAGCTCTCAGTCAGAGGTACACATAACCTTATCTTCTTGCATTGATTATGTTTTTCGGAGAAGTTTGAGCGAATTGTATATTGATCAATACACGGACTGTTTGATTCGATGTGAAGAATTTCTGAATTTGTACAAGCATTGCGCCGATGAAGGGAATGGAGATGTTTTATGAGAGGGCTTTGTCTTTTTGTAGCTAAATATTCTGTAATTTATATTGTCATGGAATGGTGGTGCTTGGCTCAGCTGCACCTGCAACTTGGTGTTTTTTATTAAACAGGATCAGAGTTTAATTACTATTATTATATAAAATATTTTGGAGATGACTTATTAATTACAAGTTTTCCTTAAAAAATGGTGAGTGTATATATATAAAGGAAGAGGTTTTCGGTGATGGGAGGGAAATGACGAGGAGAGGGAGAAAGTAGAGAGTAAAATGAGGAGAGAGAAGGTAGAGAGAGAATAGGAAATATGAGAGAGAGTAAACTGAAGAGAGAGAAAGTAAAGAGAATACAGTGAATTTAATTTTTAGATTTATGATAGTTTGAAGGTTTAATTTAAATTGAGTTTAGGGGTGCAATTGTTTCACTTTTGAAAGTTTAAGAATTCAAGTTTTACGCTTTTAAAAGTTAGGGGCAATTATTGCAACAGCTATATTTTAGGGGTGGATTGTACAATTTGCCCTAAATATTAGGGGTGTGCACGATTTGATTCGGTCTGGTTTTGATCGAAATCAAGGACCGAACTGAACCCTTCAGTTTTGAAGAGTTTTGAACTCAAGAAATCGAGTTTTTCTCAATTTTCGGTTGAAAACCGAACCAACCAACTTTGGTTTGATTGGTTCGGTTCGGTTTTAAATCGATTTTTACTTTTTTTTTTTGTTTTACAAAATTATTTTAATTAAAACAATAATATTTTGTTCACACCAAAATAAAAGGCAACAATCTTCGAGAAATATTTGTTACAGAGAGAGATTTGAGAGAGAAACAAAAATCTTCCAAATCTAGAATAGAGGAGTTGAGAGAGAGAAAAAAATCTTCAAAATCTTAGGGAATTGAGAGAGAGAAAAAAAACTTCAAAATCATAGAGAATTGAGAGAGTGTGAGAGAGTGAGAGAGGCCAAAAGGAGGTTTGAGGATGAAAATCTCTTACCTTCCAAACCACGACCTGAGATGGTGATGTCGCAAAAGACGATGATGACACCTATACGCGAAATGCAGGCGATGGTGACTACGCGCTCAAAATGCAGGCGATGGTGACTACGCGAGATAGAAGCAATGGTGATGGCAAGAGATGGAGACAACAGCAACTACGATGGCAAGATATCATGAGACACCAACAATGGCAATTGGCGTGGGGTTAGGAGTTAGGGTTTCAAAGACATAGCAGAGGTTATTTAGGAGAAGTGAGAAAAGAAGGGAAGATGGAATCGTTTTTAGGGTTTCATTAATGATGAAAATGGCTAAAACTTAAAAAGTGGGCCTAGTGTGATTTGGGCCACAATAAAACAAACATGGACTGAAATTGTAATATAAATTATGTATATATATATATATATATATATATATATATATATATATTACGGTTTGGTTCTCCTCAATTTTTAAGGTTATGAATAGAGAACCAAACCGAGCTAGTCGGTTTTCCCTGCCACTTAATCGAGAAACTAAATTTTTTTAAATAACCGAACCGAATCAATCGGTTTGGTTCGATTCATCGATTCAGGCCGATTTTTGAACACCCCTACTAAATATTAAGATGTGAAGTTAATGTGAATTCAAGCATAGTTACAAAAAAGTTGATGATTGGATACATCACAAACTCTTAAACTCAAAAAAATAAACATAACTACAAAAGATTGATGATTAAACCAGAAAAGAATGAAGGTAGGAAGTAATAAAATTGAAAATGCTAGGAGATTTTATATTTAAAAAGGTCAATTTTGTAGAGTGAAAAAAAAAAGTGATAAAAGTTGAAATAATTGGAAGTGATGAGATGTATATAGAGCATTACCTGGACCCGCCAAAGCAAGTCGGCGCTGGGAAAGCCCTTGAGACGATTTTTGGTGAAATCGTGGCGAAGGCGGTCAACTTCGGCTCGCTCTTCAGGGGTGCCCGCGTTTGGATCGAATTCCCATATTTGCCTTCCTACGAAGTTGTTCATGGAATAGATGTAGGGGTCATTTCCACCATCTGCTACCTTAAGCCTCCACATGATCGATCGGAACTTCAATTCAATCGCCTTAATTTACCTACCAACCTATATTCTCAAATTATAATCAATCATACAATACCATGAGTCAATGAATGAGGGAGGGAGGAAGGGAGGGAAAGAGAGAAGAGAATTTTATACACTTGACCAGAGAGAGAGAGAGGAATATTACATCTGACGATAGAATTTAATATACCTAACGAGACACAGAGAGAGAGAGAGAGATTTATACCTGAAACCCGGCCGCTATGCTTCGCTACCTTGAATGGTGGATCCGAGGACCTTAATGAACCTTATAAGTCTCAAGCTCAATATATAATAATAATGCACAATGGAGATGTTCACTGATATGGACAGCCCACAACCTTCCCCACCCTCTCTTCTCTAACCTCCTTGCTTTATATATACACTCACACATGATATTTATAATATCCTTGTGGCCGTCGTGCAAAATTTCTTATATGTTTGGCATCATCTCTCGACTCAAATATCCACTAATTAGTGTGCCTATTTAACCAATTCCACCAAGTCAAGCCAACAATATTCTCATCAATTATTAGATTAATTAATTATATATATGTACTTGGTGTGGTATTGTATAGTTGCGTGCAGAGAGAATATTAGGTGAAGATTATAGTACATACATGTAAGGCGTAATTAGAACTAGAATGACGCTGAATGTGAGGAAGGCGTAATTAGCATACGTAGAAGAAGAACAAGCCAAGAACAATTAAAGCAAGCAAGTTGTTATGTTTGATTCCAAAAGAAAGAGATATGGTTAATTATTTTTGTAATTTGTGGACGCACTGAAACGTCCAGGGGATGGTCATAAGAAAGGTAGGTACAATACCAAAAATATTTAGTTTTACTTTGACCAGTATCTTCACCGTCTCCCTTAGCCACGTTTATATGATATGATTTCAAACATTTCCACTTGCCTCTTCACTATGTTATAGTGTTTGGTCAATGCAACAGCCCAATTAATATTTTATCCACTCGTCCACACCATGCCACCATATTCGGTGGGGACTTGGACTTTTCCTTTTCTAGTTGACGTGCTCACCCACCAACATCAACATCCTTATATATTTCAAATATTTATTATTATTTTATATACAACTCATCCTAAACCCCTTCATTCTCATTAATTTATTTCTCCATTCTGTTTAATTCTTTTCACTTTTTTTTTAAAATTATTTTTTCACTCTAAATCCCTCATTTATGGATCTCCAATATACCAATCTACGCTAATCACACCTACAAATCCGATCCTATCATATACACCCCAATATTCTAAAAACCATCTTTTGCATACACTTTTTTTTAAATCATTTTTTCTAGTCTACTTTTATCTATATTATTTTTTTAATATTTTTTTAATAGATACATTGATTTCACATACATATGAAAAATAAATCCCATAAAAAAAAAAAGAGAATTCACAAGTGTTACTTAGGTGGGGACAAGCATTTTTCATTAGCAATATTATTATTATTATTATTATTATTATTTTGATTTCAACCGAATTCGAACTTCTAATCTATCAAAAATATATATGCCTTCTAGTTGATGTATGTTCATGTTGATCATCATTAACAATATATATTTTAATTAGTTGAATTATGTTCAAGTTGATCGTTAACAATATTATTATTAATATAGAAATGAAGCGGGTGGAATTCACATCAACTTTTAATTTTTAGTTGGGTTGTTCAATTAATTCATCATAGCGGCCAATATAAAGCACTGTTGGATTGGTTTCTCCTGCCTTGACATGATTTCTAATTTTTCCTGCCGAATCCTTGAAAATTAAAGTAAAAGTTTAATCCTTTTATGTTTAATATATGGATTTCTTCATTCAAAAGTTTTCAATAATTATTTTAATTTTAAATTTTCTGTCTAATATGTCTCGGTGATCATATATAATCAATATTTTAAAAATTCACAAACATATATGAGATACAATATTTAAGTTTAATAGATTTGTGAATGTTAAAAATGATTGAATATGATAGTGATAGAAACTTATTAGACACTTTTAAACTTAACTTAATTAGATACAAAATTGAAAGTTCAAGATCTATAAGACACACTTTTTAAAGTTCGATGACCTATTAGATATAACTTTAATGATTTAGGGACTAAACTTGTAATTTAACCTAAAATAAAACAAATAAATCATTTTGAGTCCCGACTATTTTACACTTGTTTTATTTAATGTTCCATTTTGATAATTCGACTAATTTAATGGTTATACTTTTTTTTTAGTATAACTTTATATTTTACTTGAATATGATCTTATGATGAAAAAAATGGATATGAGGATACAAATTACAATCACATATAGTCTATTTTTATATTATTTCTTATTACAATATTGCTATTGATGTTTTTTAATTTTAAATTATTATAGATATCTTTTTTTTTTTTAAAAAAAATCGTTTATAGACTATCCAACTTTTTTTAGTTCATATAAACTATCCAACTTAGCTGTAGTAATTATATGTGTGTTTATTTCTTACCAATTATAATATTTTACCAACAAAAATTTGGAAATATATAAAAAAAAAATTAAAAATTAATTATTAACAACGGTAATATATAGAATGAAAATTTCCAAAATAATATTGTGGGACGATGTTGAATTAAATGATAAAGTGAATGCATCAATGTAAAAAAACATAATATATAAGTCAAACATATCATGAATTTGAGATATTCAATATACGAATCTTATGATTTTTGTTTTTTGTAATCCTTTTCATGTCATGCCTTCACGCAATCAATAACCAATCTTGTAGCTATAACAAAGCTAATGATTCCTTATTGATTGTATGACTTAGTCAAACATGAGTTGTGTATAATATTATACTAACTACTTACTTCCCACGCATTCATTTTTATATATACACTTGTTTCTCCTTCATTTTTTTTAGAATATTATAATTTTTAAAACACATTTAAAAAATATTTTTTTGTTCAAATTATTTTGGCGAATATTATTGCAGATGATTTTATTTGCAGTTTACCAACATTCAAAGTAAAGTAGTGTATTCCAGCGGCCAAAATCGTCCAACACTTCGTGCGTAAAAAAAATCTATAATGATTTTCAGTCAATCACTTTGTAAAAAACCTCTTCCCATTAAAAAAGTCTAAAATTCACATGCTAAGAAATTATGTTGAGTTACAAAATTGCTCTCAAATTTATAGCTTCTCTCCTCGTCTTTTTACTGTAACGTAATTTGTCATTTCGTACAACCAAACAAAGTTATGATTATAATAACTTTTAAGAAGATGTAGCCAAACACACAAGTCTTTAAATTAAAATCATTTTAATGAAAAGAGATTAAGAATATATATATTTTTAAAAAAAGTGTTTAAACAAATAAGTATGTCAAAAATTTAAAGGGGAGGGAGGAACGTTCAACCACGACAAGTGATGAGAGAGGTAGAGGTTAAAGTGTTTCTTTCGAATCTTTTAAGACATTAAAAATATATTTTCTCTTAAAAAAATTAAGATGTTATGAAGGTTCAAACTAGAGACTTTCTTACATACAAACCAACAAGATAAAAACTACACCAAACAAAATATTTATATACAAGTTGAAGAAGTTGTCATTTGAAGTGACAATTCTTGACGTGGCCGAAAAATAAAATTGTCTCATTAAAAGACGATTTTTTAACAACACTATTCTCATAAAATAGTTTTTTTTGTAAATTTATATTAAAATAACAATATGTTTAATAATCTTAGCGCTCCTCCTTTTTCCATTATTATTATTATTTTGTTTTTACCAAACCCATTAGTTATAATAATCAGACCATTACCATAATGATTTAGACCCTTGACCCAGTCAGTACGCATCTAACTTCTTCCTTGCCACCCATTCAACGCCGGCTACATTTTTTTACCTTTTTTTAAAAAAAAATAAATTTAACGCCGGCTTCAAGTTCAAACTACAATTTTTTTTTTCCATTAACATTTATAAATTAATAAAATAGACCGATTATCTCGACCAATTAATGCTTCAATCTAACCAAAAAGATAGGTGGAATAACAGGTAGGTCTCTATTGAGAACTTTGGTACCAACATTGCGAACTGCAATGTGGAGGTGAACTTTGGTACCCACAAAAATTAGTATTACTTTTTTTTTTCTTGTTAATTACAAGTTTATTTTATGATTTTTTATGTTTGTGCCTAAGGAAGAGACTCAAGGCTTAAGATCATGGAATATCATGACGAGAATGAGTGTTGGCACGCATTTACCAGTTTTCTCTCTTTTTTCTCTTATTTTATTTTTAGAGATTTGTATTGTTAAACTTGTTTTTGATTCTGAATTGTAGTATACTGTAACGAAGATTTTTGCATCTTGTGTGTTTTGTTTAAGCTTTTGGCCCTGACTTATATTTGTTAAATTGAGTTTAGTTTGAGAAAGTAAACTTAGTTTTAGAACTTGGATGCATGACTAATCTTATGAGTGAAATTGGACCAACAAGAATGAGTTGGCTAAAATGTTACAATAAAGGGCCAAATGAAGAAAAGAAGCCCAATACGAAGTCAAAACGGACCAAAATTGAAAGAGGATTGACCCAGGATGCGAAAGGACGAAGAAATGGGTTTGGGCCGAAGCCCAAGCCCGTGGTCGGCCTCGCCTCATCCGAGGCCAACCACATGGCTGCCCTTCTTTGGGCTTTGCCTTGGTCCCTCATGGCCTGTGTATCCCCGTCCAGCCCACTTTGGTCCTTTCGTTCCCAATTGATGATGGAAACCCACGAAAACCCTAATGAGGGAGGTATTTAAGCTCTCTCTAGAGGGGAGAGCATGATAAAGTTCATTACGGCCTCCAAAACTCTCATAGAACTCCTAAATTCTTCCAAAAGACTATGTTGTTTGCATTGTCCTATATGGAACTTGTAAGTGATGAGATAGAGTCAACTTGATTTTGTGACTCTTGAAGCAGATGATGTGGCAAATGCAATAATAGAAGAGGTTACAAATTGTTCAATCAGCAAACTTGTTATAGGAGTTTCATCACATGGATTTTTCTCAAGATAATTAACTACCTTTTAACATGATCTTATTGAATTATTTGAAATGTAATTTTATTCACATGCTGTTAACATTTCTCTTTATTGTTACACCTCAATTCTATTTGACATTCGAAATAGGTTGTTCATATATTCTGTTTCTCATGCTGTCTTAGCTTATGAAGGGTTTTAAATTTCCAAATATTTATACATGAATTGAGCCTCAGTCATGTGCTGTTTAATTGGAATACTCTGAGTGCATAGAAAAAGGTACTTCACTAAGTTAAGGAAATAAAAAAGAAGGTTGGGTTATAGTTTATCATGCTATATGAAGAATTACATATTTATTAGTGGTTGTTGAATTAATCTTTCATTATTTCCATTTTCTTGTAAGGAAAATTAAAATATGTAATGACAAATACCATATCAAGGTTTCTGGAGGGTCCTAAAAGTTGTAAACAAGATTTAAACTTAGAAGTGGAGACATCAAGAAGCATGTGTTGATTTCTTGTTTTTATTAAATTGTAAGTAAAATATGGATGACTCTCACACAGTCAACAACATTGTATTAAGTTATGCAGATTGGTTATGGAGAGGAAACCTAAAGTTATGCAATCCAAGTCCCTTTATGTACATATATAATCCATAGAGTAACTAGCTTTAGCTTTTGTTTCAACTCCATTTGCAAGCAAGGAACTACTTCTACAATGCTTTATTCCATCTCACAATGTTATATAAACCTCTACAAACCAAATCCTAAATCACCAAATCAAAAATTCTATATTGGATTCAAGCCTTTTCTTTTCAGCTAACTCTTGTGTTCAAAATGCTACGGTAGCCTACACTCGCCCAGCTCCCAAAATGCAGCAACTGATAAAGATTGACAAGAGAATTTGTGTATATTGCAAATTATTAGATATAGACTATGTTGTTTGCTTATTGTCCTGTATGCAGCTTGTTTGTTTCTTATTCCATGAAGTTTGTCAAATTTTTTTTTTTTTGGCAATAAAAATAAATGGTGCATATTGAATATCAAGAACTAGTTATTTGTCTATTGGCTTTGCTTGCTTGCTTTACGCTACCTCGATCTACCTTTATTGGAGGTCGTCCTAAAAATCCCTGTTTTTGGTTGCCCATCATAGAATAAATTATGAAAAAACTTGATAGATCAAAAAGATTTTAGCTTCCAAGGGGGGAAGAATGACTTTTAACTTTGTTCTCTCTAATATTCCATTATAATATAATATGTCTATCTTTCTCACGCCTTCAAAATGTTTGTTTCGAAATTGAGAGGAGAATGCGTAATTTTCTTTGGGAAGGCTATGAGGGGAAAAGTTGACTCATCTAGTTAGGTAGAATCAAACTTCGAAATCTCAAGTTGACAATTTAAAACATAGAAATACAGTTCTCATTGCCAATTGGGGCAAGCGCTTTTTCAAAGAACCCAACTCTTTTTTAAGGAAATATTATTTATAATATTCATGGTCTACACCCATTGGGATGGCACTTGGCTGGAAAAATAATTTTAGTCTTCATAGTCCATGGAGTAGTGTATTTCTAAAATCTGGAAAATTGTGGAGAAATATGCTCACTTTCCAAGGGAATTTTCTTATGGCATGATGGTCCTTCTCAGAAGAATTGTACACAATTTCTCACTCCGTAACTCAATTATGTGCAATTACCGTTTGTTTGTAATTTTAGTTGATTATTGAAAATGTTATGAAGTATTTAGATGTTGAAATCATTTGTAGGCTTTTTGTGTTTAGACCATGGATTGCTTTTATTGACTGACACAGAGTTGACTCGTCCTTTATCAAACATCTAACGCCAATTTACTCAATAAATTTACCATTCACAACATTCCCTTATAAAGTATCATACGTACAACAGATTTGATATCTAGGATATAGAATTCTTAATTAATTTACATTGACGTTTTATTTGTTCTCTTTTTCAAGTTTAGATCTTTGACATCATGTAGTCCATTGCGTCCACAAGAAAATCTGCAAAAAAAAAAAGAAAACAGTCGAGACAAAACAGTAACTAAATTCTTCAAAATTGTCGCTATAGATAATTAATTTACATTTGATTAAAATGGGTTAGTGTATTTCTGAAAATACTTTTAAGGATAGTTCTAGTGGTGGGAATGTCGAGATGTTTGTGATTGGGGCATTGGCGAACAACAAATCAAGAGTGTCCTGTTAATTCACAAACCAAGTTAAATTTTATCAATGTGAAATAGTACGTGTATAGCAGTTGTTGCCATTGCAAATAATGAGAGTAAATTGTGCTTCACTTGTGCTTTTGTGGTTATTCATTCTAGTTGTGTCTATTGATTCAATTGTAGTTTGGTTGCCTTTTTCTATTTCTCCTTAGCTGAGCAGGATAATGGTTATTGAAACTAATTTGCTCCAAATGTTTGAAGGGTAAGCATTTTACACTGCATCATTGATGGAAAAAACACATATTTAAAACTTTTTTATATTTTTATATGTAATGTCGAAGTACTTGAATATCACTATGTTATCATTACTACTAGTGTATGTTATGTTAGCATAAAAGAAGTTATGCTTGAAAATTTGAATTGATTCCAAAGAGGAGCAAATGCATGGCTCCTAATTAAAGTGCATCGCAGTTTTTTTTTTTTGTAAGAACATCGAAGAAAATTGATGAAAGGTGAATGTAGGCTACTTGATGAGCCCTTTAATCTACATTTGAACACTGATCTTATACTATGGCCCTTTTAAGCATGCATATCCATGTGCATAGTTTATGGTGCTTTAGGCATTCATTGAGTAGAGTTTGGAGACTTTAATAATTATCCTTCTTTTGGATCTATTTTATTTTAGAACTTATTAGGATTTAAATATTCTTTCAACTGTATTATATTAAATTTAGTTTACTGTTACATGGATTAGTTTGTCAAGTTGGCACTTAGTTAGAAAACCACTTGTATATAAGCATTGCTTTTCCTCAGAGAAATGATATTCGGGAAGTATTTTTCTTCGTTCATCAAAGTCTTTCATTGTGTAATATGGTATCAGAGCAACTCTGAATCTTTTTCCTTTCATTTTATTTCTTTTCCCATCATGGATCCACAAATGCAAAATCCAGTTAGTGCTGATGACCCGCCCATAGATCGATCCTCATCTTCTTCACTTAATCAAAATTCATATCTAGTTGATTCTACTAGAAGCCCCTATTATCTTCACCACAACGATAATTCCAATCTTGTTCTGGTGATTGAGTTGTTAACCGACGAAAATTATGTTTCGTGGAGTCGAGCCATGCTCATTGGGCTTTTTGTGAAGAACAAATTGGGGTTTATTGATGGCAGCATTCCAAAGCCCACTGTGGGAGATTTGCTTCTTGCTTGGATATGTAGTAACCATGTTGTTATCGCATGGATTTTAAATTCTGTTTCTAAAGGAATTTTGGCAAGCATTATCTTCTCTGATTGCACAAGGGATATTTGGCTAGATCTTAAGGATCGTTTTGAGAAAAAGAACAGTCCAAGAATTTTTCAACTGAAACGCAACATGGCAACTCTCTCTCAGAATCAAGAATCGATCAGTATGTACTTCACTCGTCTTAAATGCATTTGGGATGAGTATAGCATTTATCGCCCGTCTTGTAATTGTGGTCGATGTAATTGTGGAGGTGTCCTAGGTATTGCCGATTTTACTCAGTTTGAATATTTGATGAGTTTCTTGATGGGTCTTAATGAATCTTTCACCCAAGTTAGAGCTCAGAATCTTCTCATGGACCCACCCCCTTCGATTGGTAAAGCTTTTTCTCTAGTTACTCAAGAGGAACAACAACGGTCAATTGGAGCTTTTCCAACAAGCTAATGCTCTGCTATGGGTATGGCTGTTCAGCAAAATCCTCGGTTTAACTCCTCAAACAATAAGAGTAAGTCTATATGCCCAATTGTACTTATTGTAGCATTCAGGGGCATACAATCGATAAATGTTATAAACTCCACAGATACCCACCTGGTTATAAGCCTAGGGGAGGGAACCACACTGCTACAACCGAAAACAATGTTATAAACAATGAAAGTATTGGACAGTCCAATCTACAAGCAAATATTGCTGTTGTCAATTCTCCGAATATGGCGGTGATACCAACTGATACTTCAAAGGCTATAACACAGTGCCACAATATACTCAGTATGTTAGAGACTCATCTTAAGGCCTCTAAGACAAAAGTTGTAGCATCTACTTCATACTCAGCAGGTACTTGTTCTAACTCGAATTTGCCTAGTCATTTAGATGGAAGATGGATTATTGATTCCGGTGCGTCTGCGCACATTTGTTTTTCTAGAGAATTTTTTGATTCCTTGTCTCCTGTTGCCACTTTGCTTGTTTTTCCGAACAACACACAACTTCAAGTACATTTTGTTGGTACTATATGTCTATCTGGGTCTATTCTTCTTCAGGAGGTTTTATATGTTCTCGGTTCAAATACAACCTATTGTCTGTTAGTGCTCTAACCAAGCATACATCAATTTCTTTTCGATTTCTTGGCAATGAATGTTATATACAGGACAATTTGAAGACAATTGGGAAGGGTAGAATGCATCATGGATTGTATTTGCTCGAAGATCCACATAGAAACATTTGCTCTATTTCCCAAGTTTGCGCAACTGTCAATAGAAAATCTCCTGCTTTATGGCATAGACGCCTTGGTCATCTTTTTGATGCTAGTTTGAATTCTTTAAGTGATGTGTTAGATTTTGTTCCTGTATCCAAAGATCCTTGTTTGGTATGTCTGCTTGCAAAGCAAAGGAGGTTGTCATTTGTTTCTAACAATCATTTGTCTCATGAAGCGTTTGATCTTGTACATGCTGATATATGGGGCCCTTTTCATACGACTATACATGCCGGTTATAGATATTTTCTTACTATAGTTGATGATTGTACTAGATATACCTGGGTTTTCTTACTACGCCAAAAGCCTGATGCTGTAAAAGTTGTACCCTAATTTTTCTCTCTTATTGAGACTCAGTATAATAAAAGGATCAAATGTTTTAGATCAGATAATGCTCATGAGTTACTTTTTGATGAATTTTTCAAGTCTAAGGGTGTTTTACATCAGTTTTCTTATGTTGGTAGGACGGAACAAAATTATGTTGTAGAAATGAAGCATCAACACATACTTAATGTGGCCCGTGCATTGTATTTTTAGTCCAGAGTTCCTATTTCTTTTTGGGGAGTATCACGGAAGACAAAAATAAATGAGAGGAAAATCAGTTTTCATTGATTGGGTTTTGTGAACTAAAAACCCATATATAAATGTATTTACAGCAGTGCGTTAAAAGGAGGAAATCTAACTGACTGGGGTTGTTACAAACTAATTATTGTTACATATTAAAAATTTATGGTTAAGATATCATATTGACTAAGACTCCCCCTCAAGATGGAATGTGTAAATTCACAACACCCATCTTGGACATAAGGAATTGAAGTTGAGTTGAACCCAAAGCTTTGGTAAACATATCTGCCTACTAGAAAGAGGAGCGAATAGGGAGAAGTTTCAGAAAACCATCAGTAACTTTGTCACGAACAAAGTTGCAGCCAATCTCGATGTGTTTTGTACGCTCATGAAAAGTGGGATTAGAGGCAATGGAAATTGCAGCTTGATTATCACAGAATACAGTAGTAGGGGACAAAGAACTAATACGAAGATCACCAAGAAGTTGATTGACCCATATTAATTCGCTAGTAACAACGACGAAAGCTCGATATTCTACTTCAGCAGAGGAGCGAGAGACGGTTGGTTGTTTCTGAGACTTCCAAGAGACTAAAGAATCCCTCAAGAAGATACAAAATCCAGTAATGGAACGACGTGTGTTAATGCATGAACCCCAATCAGCATCAACAATGGCTTTAAGCTGGAAAGAAGAAGATGCCATGAGCAAAATTTCCTGACTAGAAGTACCCTTAAGATATCGTAATAAATGGTGGACAACAGCCATATGGCCCGAATAGGGCTTTTGAAGAAACTGACTAAGTCGATGAACCGGAAAGGAGATATCAGGGCGAGAAATCTGGAGATAAAGTAAACGACCAATAAGTTGACGATATAAAGTAGCATCTTCATCTGAAAGAGGTTCACCGAAGGAATTGGATAACTGGAGATTTTTTTCCATGGGCAGAGAAATGGGTTTGGCACCGAGAAAACCTGTATCCTCAAGAATCTGTAAACAATATTTTCGTTGTGATAAGTAGATGCCCTTCTTGGAGCGAGAAGATGTTGGGCCAATTAAAATAATGTCATCAACGTAGACCAATAAGGCAATAAATGTTGAGCCTGTACCGTGAGTAAAGAGAGAATAGTCTGCCTATGATTGTGAGAAGCCATGAGTCAACAAAGCACTAGAAAACTTGAAGAACCACTGTCTGGAAGCCTGTTTGAGACCATATATCGATTTATTTAGACGACAAACCAACTTCTCTGCCTTCTGAATAGAAGGGTTGACCGGTTGATAACCTAAAGGGAGAGACATATAGACTTCCTCAAAGAGATCCCCATTCAAAAAGGCATTATTAACATCCATTTGCGCCAAAGGCCAAGAAAAGGAAGCAGATAAAGTTTATAGAACCTTGACAGTGACAAGTATGGCAACGGGAGAGAATGTGTCAAGGAAATCAATACCTTCTTGTTGATTGTAACCTTTAGCAATAAGATGTGCTTTGTACCGATCTACTGTGCCATCAGCATTCGATACACCCATTTGCATTCCATAGCATGTTTCCCCGGAGGAAGAGGAACTATAGACCAAGTGTCAGTCCGTTCCATGGCGGCAATTTCGTCTGTCATAGCAGATCGCCAATGAGGGAACTGCACTGCTTGATGATAAAATGTTGGTTCAAATGTTGTGGAAACATTAAGAAGAAGGTGACATTGATTAGTATCAAACTTGTCATAAGAAAGATACCGATGCAGTGGATAGGCATATGGAACAGATGCAAACTCAGAGTTCCTAGCCAAAAGATTGCAATGAAAATCCTTGAGATAAGAAGGAGGTTGTTGTGAACGACCTGATCGACGCAATGAAGTGTTTTCAAAATTAAAGGAATATGAATTTATGGACCTTGAAATCACTGTATCAGCAACTGACGCGAATGTGTCATGCTCAACAGATGGGTCATCCGAAGTCATGTCAATGGGTGGTGTAGGTTGTAGATTGACAGTAGCAGGTGGTACAAGTTGTTCAGGTGGCGTGGACTAATCAGCAGCATGTGGCATGTCAATTGCTGGATTAATGCCACAAGAAGGTTGTAAATCATTCCTTGGAGCCTCAGGGACTAAAAAATTAGAGGAAAATTGGCCTGATGTTGAAGTTCCTAAATGACTTGAAGAAATATTAGCATAAGGATCAATTGGTTGCGGCAAAACAACCTTAGTAAACATATTGTTGGCAACATCATCATGTGTAATAGTGTGAAAGGGAAATAAATCCTCATGAAAAATCAAGTCTCGAGAGATAACAACCCTTCGCTTGCAGTTGTCATAAAGCTTGTACCCTTTTATGCCTGGCGGATAACCCAGGAAAACACATGGTGTGGCACGGGGATCAAATTTAGTACGATGAGAACCTAAAGTTGAGGCAAAAGACAAGCATCCAAATACACGAAAATTACAATAGTCAACATCAATCTTATAAAGAACTTTAAATGGAGAGAGATCATCCAGCAAGGCCATAGGAGTTCGATTAATTAAATACGCTGCAGTCAAGACACATTCACCCCAAAAAAGGAGAGGGACTCGAGATTGAAAATAAAGTGCCTGAGCCACATTCAATAAGTGCTTGTGCTTACATTCAACCACAGAATTTTGTTGGGGACGTTCTACACAAGAAAACTGATGCACATTTCCAGTGGTTGCAAAAAACTCAACAAATTTCAACTATGGTGCATTATTTGAACGAAACACTTTTATCACCTTCAAAAATTGAGTCAAAACCAGTTTAAAAAACCGCGGTATAATAAACAAGGCATCAGACTTTTTGCACATAAGATATACCCATGTAAACGGGAATAGTCATCCACAAGAGTAAAAAAATATGAATATCTATTATAAGTTGGGGTGTTGAAAGGGCTCTGATACCATATCACTGAAGACAAAAATAAATGAGAGAAAAATCAGTTTTCATTGATTGGGTTTTGTGAACTAAAAACCCATATATAAATGTATTTACAGCAGTGAGTTAAAAGGAGGAAATCTAACCGACTTGGGTTGTTACAAAATAATTATTGTTACATATAAACAATTTATGGTTAAGATATCATATTGACTGAAAGGGAGAGTGTATTTTGAATGTTGTTTTTTTGGTTAGTCTAACACCTTCGAAGCTATTAAATTGGAAATCTTCTTTTGGACTGCTTAATCATTCACCTTTTGATTATAAAATCTTAAGAGTTTTTGGATGCCTCTGTTTTGCTTCATCTCCTATATCTAAAAGGGATAAGTTTCAACCTAGAGCTATTCCTTCTGTTTTTGTTGGGTATCCACAAGGAATGAAAGCATATAAGTTGTTTGATATTGAAAAGAAACATTTCTTTATTTCAAGGGATGTCATTTTTCATGAAGAAGTTTTCCCATTTCATACAATAACTCTAGAAAATAATATTCCAAATTTTTCTTTCTGATTTTTCTTTGCCAAAATCCTTTGATATTGATGTAATTGAGTATCCTGTTGCAGAAGACTTCCCTCCAAAATTGATAGGTGTGCATGATGATGTTGTTTTGCCTGAGACTGTTTTGAATGACTAAAATAATTCACTTGATGATGTTGTAATACCTTATGCACCTACTGTTGATTGTATTCAGCCAGTGAGGTGTTCAAACCGAATGTCTAGAGCTCCAAGATATTTGCAAGATTATCATTGTAATCTGATTAATGGCGGTAAATCCTTTGTCTTCACCACAAGGTATCCTCTTCATTATTATCTTTCTTATTCTAAGCTTTCTTCTTCGTATCGAGCTCTATCAGTTAACATTTCCTCTCACTATGAGCCTATATTTTATAAACAAGTTGTTGTTTTTGATCATTGGAATGAGGCTATGAAGGCAGAACTTGATGCCAAGGGTTTGAACAAGACTTGGTCTGTAGTTAATCTTCCGCATGGTAAACATTCAATTGGTTGTAAATGGATATATAAAGTAAAGCATAAGGCAGATGGTTCCATTGAACGCTATAAGGCAAGATTGGTGGCTAGAGGACATACACAACAAGAGGATTTGGATTATCTGGAAACTTATTCTCCTGTGGCAAAGCTTGTAACTGTTTGAGTCTTACTCTCAATAGCAGTTTCTAAGCATTGGCCTCTCGTTCACTTAGATGTAAACAATACTTTTCTTCATGGAGAACTTTTTGAAGAAGTATATATGGATGTCAGAACATTCTGAAGGATTGAAGGTAGATTTGTAATAGACCGTTGTTGGGTCTAATTTTGGAATATTCCAGTTAGCTAATTGTTGCTCCACTTTAGCTATCTGGAGTAATTCATTTGTAGTGCTGGCGAGTTCGTCAGCATTTGACTCCGCTTTATGAGCATCGTCTTCTTGAGTAGTTTGAGCCAATTGAGTAGATGAAGAAGAACTCTCTCCTTTGAGTAATTTTCTTGGTAACAAAGATTTGAGTAACTTAGACATAATTCATAAAATCAAATTAAAGATTAAAGGTAAAAATAATATTGTTTAAGAACAATAAAATCCTTCAAACGTTTCTCTCTCCACGAACTACCCAACTGTAGACTGGAACACGTGGCTTACCAACGGTCTTACGCCTTGCTGCCTGGAACACCTTGCGCTTACCAACGCCTATCGACGGAAGGGCTGACGGAACGACCACAGAGAGAAACTTAAGAAAAATCGTATTGAATTTAATCAATACTAAATTTAACTCTAAAGTTTAAAAAGATTTAACAAATTAAATCAAAGAAACGCAAAAATTTGAAACAAAGGAAATTGCTTCAAAGATTGGAGTGTTTATTGAATAATGAGTAAGGCTCTGATACCAATTGCTCCCAAATCCCACAATCTATACTCAGATTGCTAAAAGGATAGGAGAATTAGGATCTTTGCAGAATACAAGTGTTTTGCGAATAGATAGCTTAGAGAGATTTTTGCTTCTTCTCTTTTGCTAGATTATCCGCTTCTGCCTATTGAATACAAGTTGGAACTCTTTTATAGAGCCCGGACTCCAAACTGAACTTGAAACTAATTGAGTAACGGATATGGATGAGAGGATAAGACAAACCCTTATCTCAATCATCGTTCCTTTTGATTACAAAGGTCAAGGTAATAAATACCTTTGAAACCTAACTTTGAAAATAAAATACTAAAAGACAAAAGGTAATAAATACCTTGTCTCAAAAGTCTAAAAAGTCAAAAAGTAAAACCTAACTTTAACCTAACTTTGAAAAAGGAAAATAATATAAAAATCTAAACTTAAACGTGCGTAAAACATAAAAGTCTAATCTAAAACACAAAAGTCTAATGTATTTATTACAAAGTTTGAAAAAGAAAAAGTAAAGTTGAAAAAGAAAAGGTGTTGTCGGATGGTGGTGGTGATGTGAAGATGGATGTGGAGATTGTTGTAGAAGCTTTGCATCATGCTATACTCCCTCCTTATTAAAGATATTTTGAAAAATAACTTTAATAAAGTGTTGTCTTTTCTTCCATGAAACGAATCTTGAAATCTTGTATTGATATCTTCTCAGGCAAGGAGGCAAGGAGGCAAGGCCATGGCTTACCAACGGACTTATAATATTGCCTGGAACACCAAATGGCCGCAACGGTCCTCCGCAGCAGGTCCTTTGAAGAAAGCACCGCAAGATTGAAAGTTTGAATCGGGATGAAATGTTTCTTCGTGTGTCTTTTGTTGTGCAAAGCATGTATTTCTGAAGAAATCGGGTCGGAATATACATGGATTTCTTCGAAACTGTACAAATTTAAGAATTTACAAGGAAATAAAATTTACAGATGAAGAATATACATCTACGGATTTTTTTTTTGTTTTTTTTTAAGGTTCAACGGGAACCATACCGTCCTTTTAGGAGAAGGAACTCCATTTGAAGACAGATATCTGCTTGCAGATATCAACTTGAGTATTTTTGAGTAAATTCGTAGTTTAATGTCATTGCGAACAAATCTTAAAAGATGATTGAGTAAAGTCGTAGTTTAATGACTTTGCGGTCTCTTGGTAGTTTAAAGACAATTTCGGTCTAAAAGATAAATTTGAGTAAATTTGTAGTTTAACGAATTTTCGGTCATTTAGTGATTAAGGATCACTAAGATTGATATCGTCATCGTCTTCATCAATGATGGAAAGAGGTGGAGATGACGATTTGTTTGAGTTTGAGTTCTGGAGGAGAACTCTTTGGATCATACTGAAATTACTCATAAAAAGTCTTGGAGTAAAGTGTGTCGGTGGAGACACAACAGAGTTCTAGGTCGAAGAACCTGCAACAGATGAAGTAGCTGGTGGAGCAGAAGGCTCCTGTATCCTTATTCCGGCAGAACGACGTTGAGCACGTGTTCTTACTGGAGTAAAGGAAGTATCGGGAAGAGAAAAATCCTCGATACGGACTGGAGTAGATCTTTGAGTATTTGAGGAAGAGGCGGTAGCCTTTCCCTTAGAAATGGAAGAGGAAGCAATTCCTTTTCCTTTTCCTTTTCTTGAACTCATGATGCGTTGTTGAAGATGGAAACTTGAATATGAAATTAAGTTTTCTGATGAGGAAGATCAGACGAAGCTGCAACCTCAGAGCATACTAACTTTCTTTCAGAATTTTTGAGAAGAGGAAGGCTCTCTAGAGAGAGGAATTCTCTCGGGAGGAGAGAGAGTGTTCTTTGAGAGATGTTCTCTCGAAAGATAATCTGCAAGAGGGTTTTGAGACCCTTTTATAGACAAAATTTGAAAATCAAAACATGATAATATTGCTTGCCAACGGGCAAAAATCTGTTTTGAAACCAAATTTTTGACATCTTTTTCTAAAATAAATTTAGAACTTTGAGAATCGGTTTTTATTAAAAACGATTTATTGATTAAATCACCTTGAAATTTCTGGACGCATAAAACTATAGCAAGAATCTCTTTTTTCACTGTTGAGTAATTTTGTTGTGTACTATTCCACACTCCGGAGTGGAAACGTACTATTGATTCCTTCTTATCGAGACACTGTTTAAGGATCCCTCCATATCCAATGTCGGACGCATCGGTCTCAACGATAAGATCTGTTTTTTCGTCGATAATACTTAAGCATGGAATACTTTTGACTAATTCTTTTATCTTTTGGACCACTGTTGTTTGAGTGGGTCCCCATGGAATAGTTTCTTTCTTCAACCTTTGAAAAAGTGGTTTGCAAATAGGTCGAAGATCCTTAATAAAATCTGAAACATAATTTAGACAACCCAAAAATCTTTGTAACTGGGTTTTGTCTAAAATTTCGTCAGGAAAAATTTGAGTAAAATCTAGAGATCTTTGAATAGGTTTTAATAATCCTAGATGGATATCAAAACCAAGAAATCTAATATTTGTTTGAAAAAGTTTTAGCTTTTTGGCTGAAACTACTAAACCATTATTCTTTATGGTTTGAATAAAGCTTTTTAAATGGCTAAAATGTTGATCTATATTTGATGAAAAGATTAAAACGTCATCAATATAGATAATTGAAAATTCTTGACTAGGTTCCAAAATATCATTCATGATCTTTTGGAATTCGGATGGAGCATTTTTTAACCCGAAGGGCATAACGTTCCATTCGTATTGACCAAAAGGTACATTAAATGCTGTTTTGTACCTATCTTGTTCGACAATCTGTATTTGCCAAAATCCAGATTTCATATCGAACTTTGAAAATAATTTCGCATTGGAAATTCGTTTGAGTAAATCATTTTTGTTGGGAATTGGATACCTAATCCATTCCAAAACCTTGTTTAAGGGTTTATAGTTGATTACCAGCCTCGGGACGCCTCGTTCTTTCTCGGCTTGGTTATTGACATAGAAAGCAGCACATGACCATGGGCTCTTGGATGGTCTTATCAGCTTTCTTTTGAGTAATTCATCGATCTCCTTTCGGCAGTGGCTTAATAATTCAGAATTCATCTGGATTGGCCGTGCCTTTGTTGGAATATTCGATTCTTCGAAATCTTTTTCATATGGTAAAGTCACCATATGTTTCTTCCTCGACCAGAAAGCATCTGGATGAGTGGAGCAAATTTGTTGTTCAATTTGCTTTTGAATTATCTAGATTCGTCTCTGGACTCCAGGTAGTTGAAGTTGTTCTTCAATTCTTTTGAAGCTGACTTCTTCTTTCAGATAGTCAATCTGCTTCTTCTTGAGGTTGATCTTATCAACAACATTAAGATTACTTTCTCTTAATGGGTCGATAAATTTGAATATGATTTCTTTATCCAAGATTGTTGAACAGATTCCATCGTCTGTTACCTGTAATGGATATAATTGAGTAATAAACAGTGTTCCTAAAATCACTGCTTGATTTAGGTTTTTGACTAATAGAAATGTGGTCACAAAGCAAACTCTGTTGTTGCATATATGCACTTCTGGAAGCTTGTGCCTGATGAATAAAGGCTGATTATTTGCTCCTCTCAAGGTTTCCATTGTCTTCTCGAAATACCTTGAAGGAATAATGCCTTCATGAATGCAATTCTGGTATGCTCCTGAATCAACTAGAGCAATTGCATTAATTGAAAAGTCTTGTACCTGTAATGATACCTTAACATACCATTTCTGATACTGGACGTTTTGCAAGGTGGATAAGAACTGTTGTTCTTCTGCTGAAGATTCTGAGAGTTCTCCATCTGCTTGAGCTGTTGAAGTAGTTGCCTGATTTGACTTGATCATAGCAACTTCGACGGACAATTGTGCTATGTCCTTTTGATAATCAAGGCGAAGCTTTTTAACCTCCTCCTTGAGTTTATTGATCTCAGACTTCAAATCTGAAGCTTTGATTTCTTTTCTTTCCTTCTTGAAAAGGGAAAAGACATCTTCGATGTTCCGATAATGAGTATCATCCGGAGCATACTCTTTTTCTTTCTGAAGAGATTCCTTCAGACGATTGAGTATATTCCTTTTGAGGTTGGCATTTGCAATTTGTTCAGCCGCCTCAAATAGTAATTCCTGATCCTTAGTTAGGACATTTATGCAGTTAAAGCAACCGCAAAATCTTCCTCCTTTACAGTCAGGTTCATGAGGTAACTCTCCTTCGGAAATATCTGTATCAGATTCTTCCAGGAGTTGAAGTACTTGATCTTCTTTTGAATTTTCATAAATGGAATCTTCAGAATCTGTTCGTACTATTTGAAGTAGTTCATTCTTAATATCGTCGTAGATACTAAGTTCGTTGATTCTCTTCTTCATGGGACATTTTGGAGCATAATGCCCAAATCCTCTGCATTTATAGCACTGGACTTTTGAAGAAAGTCTTCTTGAAAAATTCCTACTAACAGTAGGATTCTTCCTATTATATTGAACTTTTTGGTAAGGACCCTTGGCATATGGTCTGCTAGTCTTGGATCTTGGCCAATAATTTGAGTAATGAACTTTGGCTTGATTAAGCCTCTTCTTCTTCCTGACAGACGGAGCTTCAGGATGATAGTAATACAATTTGCAAAACTGCCCAAATTATTGTTTCCTTTCTTTGGACTTGTTTTGCTTTTCATGCCGAGCAGCTTCAAGGCATTGCTTTCCTGCTTGGCTAATAACAAAATGACAAAGCTCGCCATAAGTGACCGAGCTCCATGGAATTTCTCCTTTGTAAAATTCTCGGAGATGGAGTAGTTCGAAGCCAAATATTTTTGGTAATCCGACTATAAATCTTTCTTTCCAGAACGGGCTATGGGCATCCGTTCTCTTGTAGACTTCCGTTAGGAAAGTCCGCTTATACCATTCAAAGTCTTGGAGCTTTGGACAAGTCAGTCTTTAAAGGTATTCTCCTGCTTGATTAACATAATCATTGTTGTCTCCAACAAAAGCTTTGATTATGCTGAAGCAGAGAGTAGTTACGACATCATCTTTATACCCCTTTCTTGTGGGTGATGTAGCCGCGAGTGTTGAAGAAAGAGCTGCAGCAGTGACTCCTGTTGCTCTACTTTGAGCAGTAGAAGAAGATTCTCCAACTTCTCTTACTGTTCTTGAAGTATCTGATTCTTCAACAGAAGATCTATGAGTAAGAATTTGATTCCTTTCTTCATCAGAAAAGGTATTTTGCCACCATCCTCTTAGAATGCCTGTAAAACAAGCAACAAGAAGCTTGGCAATTTGATGATCAGTTGCGCCTTTTGAAGTGTATGCTGCGTTGGCAACAAACATTTCTTGGACGACATTCATGATCAAATATTGAGAAAGACCGTCAATATTCCATTCACAAATGGACGACCCATCAAATGAACTGGCAATAACATGATTTCGGTCTTCTATTGTCAGATCTGGGTGAGTAGCCCTGGGATAATAAGTCCTTGGGTTACTTTTTGAGTGCATAGAGATTCTATTTATTTCTCTAGGCTCTTCATCTGAGATTGCTGCTTGCTGCATCTCTGCAATTATCTCAGCTATCTCGTCATCATTGAGTACGTTGATTTGAGGAGACTTTCCATTAAGCCTGTTGAGCTCTTGTTGAATTGATTCAAACAAGATCTCTTCTTTGCTTTTTAATAATGGAACTGACCCTCCTGGAATCCTTGCAAAGTTTGAAAGAGTATCTTCCATTATTGGGATTGCAGATGATCCTATCCTGAGAGGCTTTTGAATCTTTGGAGGAGTGAAAACCTTCTCCTCAATACGATCCATTTGCTCTGCCATAGTGGATAGCATCTTGTTTGTGAAGTTGTTTTGAGCAAAAACTCCTCGAATTCCTTTAGAAGGGTTTTTGTTTTCCTCTTCCAAAGTCAGTTGCTTGAATGGAGAGGCAACAACTAGATTTCCCTTGGAATTTCTGAATTCAATTTGTTCCATGGGTGGATGAGTACTAGAAACTTCTCCTTCTTGAGTCTTCCAGAGAGTTTCTTTTATAACGTTCACCTGCTCATCATAATTTTCTCGGCTGGCGAACCATTGAAAGAAAGGAATATTTTGTTCAAGGGCTTCCATGGTAGAGATCCATGTAGCTTTGAATTCTTCTCTTTCTTCTTTATCATATGCCTTGAAGAAAAACTTTCTAGGCATTTTCCATTTCAAGTCCATGAAATCCTCTTTTAAGAATTCCATATTTACCTTGAATCCTTCAGATATGACGTTGAGCTCATTGAATTGGCTTCTGACATCCATATCTGATTGAGTAGGAGAATTTGTCCTCACATATGTTGTTTCTGGTATGCGAGGAGCAAAGTCCACTGAGTTAATCTTTGCAGATAAAGATCTTCTCAATGGTTCTTGAGGTTCGAAGCTTCTGGAAGATGAAGCTTCTCCTTCAAAATCTGAGGCACTTTGCTTGGATGGAGCAAAAGTTGAGACTTTGGGAACCGATGGAGTTTCTTAGGTGAAACTTATCTCAACAGTTCCATCTGGATGCTCAACTAGTTGAGTGGCAGACTTCGGAGGTGGTACTGCTGGAGCGATAGCCTGTTCGAGTATCCAATGAGAACTCCGAGTTATGTCTGACCAATGTAATGTTTTTGGGACCTGAATATTAGATCTCGCAACATTAGCTTCAAGGAGTATAGTTTTGCCTTTTGGGGAACCCCTTAAGGCTCTTGGAGCTATCTCTGTCTTCATTAGGCGATAGCATAACCTGAATATGACAACGAATGCATGAGCATCTGGTTGCATGTTCAGATCTTTGAAGTATACATCCAGAATTAATGAATTTAAAATTATGAGATCTTGAAGAGATAACAGATAGCATGGATAACAATTGAAATATGCCGGTCCGCTTTCCAAATTGGTTTCGACCATCGCTAAAAGAGAGTCTTGAAACCGTAGAAATCTCTTATCCCTCAAGGTGAGAAGGATAGGTGTATTAAGGCCGGTCCTGAACAGCGGCTTGATTGCAACCTGGACTAATCCAAGATGCATATATGAGTAATCCTCTCTGTGTGAAAGGATTTGATTCCTGATGACGAGATTCAGAGACTCAGGATTGTTGTGGACAGCAATCTTGTCTTCAACAATCTTTACTCCCCATTCTTGAGTAAAATTGAAGGTAGATTTGTAATAGACCGTTGTTGGGTCTAATTTTGGAATATTCCAGTTAGCTAATTGTTGCTCCACTTTAGCTATCTGGAGTAATTCATTTGTAGTGCTGGCGAGTTCGTCAGCATTTGACTCCGCTTTATGAGCATCATCTTCTTGAGTAGATTGAGCCAATTGAGTAGATGAAGAAGAACTCTCTCCTTTGAGTAATTTTCTTGGTAACAAAGATTTGAGTAACTTAGACATAATTCATAAAATCAAATTAAAGATTAAAGGTAAAAATAATATTGTTTAAGAACAATAAAATCCTTCAAACGTTTCTCTCTCCACGAACTACCCAACTGTAGACTGGAACACGCGGCTTACCAACGGTCTTACGCCTTGCTGCCTGGAACACCTTGCGCTTACCAACGCCTACCGACGGAAGGGCTGACGGAACGACCACAGAGAGAAACTTAAGAAGAATCGTATTGAATTTAATCAATACTAAATTTAACTCTAAAGTTTAAAAAGATTTAACAAATTAAATCAAAGAAACACAAAAATTTGAAACAAAGGAAATTGCTTCAAAGATTGGAGTGTTTATTGAATAATGAGTAAGGCTCTAAGCTATGCATATATACTTCTTCAAAACTTTCAATCTCGTTCACTTGTACCTTTGTAAGTCCGTTGGTAAGCCATAGCCTTGCCTCCTTGCCACCTTGCCTCCTTGCCTGAGAAGAAGACAAAACAAGATTACGAGATTCGATTCATGGAAGAAACGACAAAGGCTTTTATTAAAGTTATTTTGCAAATATCTTTAATAAGGGGGGGAGTACAGTATGTGCAAAGCTTCTACAACGTTCTCCACATCCATCTTCACATCACCACCATCATCCTACAACACTTTTTCTTTTTCAACTTTGTAATAAATACATTAGACTTTTATGTATTTATTTAAATTTATGTTTACGCACGTTTAAGTTTAGGTTTGTTTTTATATTATTTTCCTTTTTCAAAGTTAGGTTAAAGTTAGGTTTTACTTTTGACTTTTTATGTTTTTCTTCTAGACTTTTGTTTAGACTTTTGCGACAAGGTATTTATTACCTTTTGTCTTTTAATCTTTTATTTTCAAAGTTAGGTTTCAAAGGTATTTATTACTACCTTGACCTTTGTAATCAAAAGGAACGATGATTGAGATAAGGGTTTGTCTTATCCTCTCATCCATATCCGTTACTCAATTAGTTTCAAGTTTAGTTTGGAGTCCGGGCTCTATAAAAGAGTTCCAACTTGTATTCAATAGGCAGAAGCGGATAATCTAGCAAAAGAGAAGAAGCAAATATCTCTCTAAGCTATCTATTCGCAAAACACTTGTATTCTGCAAAGATCCTAATTCTCCTATCCTTTTAGCAATCTGAGCATAGATTGTGGGATTTGGGAGCAATTGGTATCAGAGCCTTACTCATTATTCAATAAACACTCCAATCTTTGAAGCAATTTCCTTTGTTTCAAATTTTTGCGTTTCTTTGATTTAATTTGTTAAATCTTTTTAAACTTTAGAGTTAAATTTAGTATTGATTAAATTCAATACGATTCTTCTTAAGTTTCTCTCTGTGGTCGTTCCGTCAGCCCTTCCGTCGGTAGGCTTTGGTAAGCGCAAGGTGTTCCAGGCAGCAAGGCGTAAGACCGTTGGTAAGCCGCGTGGTCCAGTCTACAGTTGGGTTGTTCGTGGAGAGAGAAACGTTTGAAGGATTTTATTGTTCTTAAACAATATTATTTTTACCTTTAATCTTTAATTTGATTTTTATGAATTATGTCTAAGTTACTCAAATCTTTGTTACCGAGAAAATTACTCAAAGGAGAGAGTTCTTCTTCATCTACTCAATTGGCTCAAACTACTCAAGAAGACGATGCTCATAAAGCGGAGTCAAATGCTGACGAACTCGCCAGCACTACAAATGAATTACTCCAGATAGCTAAAGTGGAGCAACAATTAGCTAACTGGAATATTCCAAAATTAGACCCGACAACGGTCTCTTACAAATCTACCTTCAATTTTACTCAAGAATGGGGAGTAAAGATTGTTGAAGACAAGATTGCTGTCCACAACAATCCTGAGTCTCTGAATCTCGTCACCAGGAATCAAATCCTTTCACACAGAGAGGATTACTCATATATGCATCTTGGATTAGTCCAGGTTACAATCAAGCCGCTGTTCAGGACCGACCTTAATACTCCTATCCTTCTCACCTTGAGGGATAAGAGATTTCTACGGTTTCAAGACTCTCTTTTAGCGATGGTCGAAACCAATTTGGAAAGCGGACCGGCATATTTCAATTGTTATCCATGCTATCCGCCATCTCTTCAAGATCCCAGAATTTTAAATTCATTAATTCTGGATGTTTACTTCAAAGATCTGAACATGCAACCAGATGCTCATGCATTCGTTGTTATATTCAGGTTATGCTATCGCCTAATGAAGACAGAGATAGCTCCAAAAGCCTTAAGGGGTTCCCCAAAAGGAAAAACCATACTCCTTGAAGCTAATGTTGCGAGATCTAATATTCAGGTCCCAAAAACATTACACTGGTCAGACATAACTCGGAATTCTCATTGGATACTCGAACGAGCTATCGCTCCAGCAGTACCACCTCCGAAGTCTGCCACTCAGCTAGTTGAGCATCCAGATGGAACTGTTGAAATAAGTTTCACCCAAGAAACTCCATCGGTTTCAAAGGTCTCAACTTTTGCTCCATCCAGGCAAAGCGCCTCAGATTTTGAAGGAGAAACTTCATCCTCCAGAAGCTTCGAACCTCAAGAACCATTGAGAAGATCTTTATCTGCAAAGATTAACTCAGTGGACTTTGCTCCTCGCATACCAGAAACAACATATGTGAGGACAAATTCTCCTACTCAATCAGATATGGATGTCAGAAGCCAATTCAATGAGCTCAACGTCATATCTGAAGGATTCAAGGTAAACATGGAATTCTTGAAAGAAGATTTCATGGACTTGAAGTGGAAGATGCCTAGAAAGTTTTTCTTCAAGGCATATGACAAGGAAGAAAGAGAAGAATTCAAAGCTACATGGATCTCTACCATGGAAGCCCTTGAACAAAATATTCCTTTTTTTTAATGGTTCGCCGGCCGAAAAAATTATGATGAGCAGGTGAACGTTATAAAAGAAACTCTCTGGAAGACTCAAGAAGGAGAAGTTTCTAGTACTCATCCACCCATGGAACAGATTGAATTCAGAAATTCCAAGGGAAATTTAGTTGTTGCCTCTCCATTCAAGCAACTGTCTTTGGAAGAGGAAAACAAAAACCCCTCTAAAGGAATTCGAGGAGTTTTTGCTCAAAACAACTTCACAAACAAGATGCTATCCACTATGGCAGAGCAAATGGATCGTATTGAGGAGAAGGTTTTCACTCCTCCAAAGATTCAAAAGCCTCTTAGGATAGGATCATCTGAAATCCCAATAATTGAGGATACTCTCTCAAACTTTGGAAGGATTCCAGGAGGGTCAGTTCCATTATTAAAAAGCAAAGAAGAGATCTTGTTTGAATCAATTCAACAAGAGCTCAACAGGCTTAATGGAAAGTCTCCTCAAATCAACGTACTCAATGATGACGAGATAGCTGAGATAATTGCAGAGATGCAGCAAGCAGCAATCTCAGATGAAGAGCCTAGAGAAATAAATAGAATCTCTATGCACTCAAAAAGTAACCCAAGGACTTATTATCCCAGGGCTACTCACCCAGATCTGACAATAGAAGACCGAAATCATGTTATTGCCAGTTCATTTGATGGGTCATCCATTTATGAATGGAATATTGACGGTCTTTCTCAATATTTGATCATGAATGTCGTCCAAGAAATGTTTGTTGCCAACGCAGCATACACTTCAAAAGGCGCAACTGATCATCAAATTGCCAAGCTTCTTGTTGCTGGTTTTACAAGCATTCTAAGAGGTTGGTGGCAAAATACCTTTTCTGATGAAGAAAGGAATCAAATTCTTACTCATAGATCTTCTGTTGAAGAATCAGATACCTCAAGAACAGTAAGAGAAGTTGGAGAATCTTCTTCTACTGCTCAAAGTAGAGCAACTGGCATCACTGCTGTAGCTCTTTCTTCAGCACTAGCGGCTACATCACCCACAAGAAGAGGGTATAAAGATGATGCCGTAACTACTCTCTGCTTTAACATAATCAAAGCTTTTGTTGGAGACAACAATGATTATGTTAATCAAGCAGGTAAATACCTTCAAAGACTGACTTGTCCAAAGCTCCAAGACTTTGAATGGTATAAGCAGACTTTCCTAACAGAAGTCTACAAGAGAACGGATGCCCATAGCCCGTTCTGGAAAGAAAGATTTATAGTCGGATTACCAAAAATATTATGCTCAGAACTACTACTCCATCTCCAAGAATTTTACAAAGGAGAAATTCCATGGAGCTCGGTCACTTATGGCGAGCTTTGTCATTTTGTTATTAGCCAAGCAGGAAAGCAATGCCTTGAAGTTGCTCGGCATGAAAAGCAAAACAAGTCCAAAGAAAGGAAACAAGAATTTGGGCAGTTTTGCAAGATGTATTACTATCATCCTAAAGCTCCGTCTGTCAGGAAGAAGAAGAGGCTTAATCAAGCCAAAGTTCATTACTCAAATTATCGGCAAAGATCCAAGACTAGCAGACCATATGCCAAGGGTCCTTACCGAAAAGTTCAATATAATAGGAAGAATCCTACTGTTAGTAGGAATTTTTCAAGAAGACCTTCTTCAAAAGTCCAGTGCTATAAATGCAGAGGATTTAGGCATTATGCTCCAAAATGTCCCATGAAGAAGAGAATCAACTAACTTAGTATCGACGACGATATTAAGAATGAACTACTTCAAATAGTACGAACAGATTCTGAAGATTCCATTTATGAAAATTCAGAAGAAGATCAAGTACTTCAACTCTTGGAAGAATCTGATACAGATATTTCCGAAGGAGTGTTACCTCATGAACCTGACTGTAAAGGAGGAAGATTTTGCGGTTGCTTTAACTGCATAAATGTCCTAACTAAGGATCAGGAATTACTATTTGAGGCGGCTGAACAAATTGCAGATGCCAACCTCAAAAGGAATATACTCAATCGTCTGAAGGAATCTCTTCAGAAAGAAAAAGAGTATGCTTCGGATGATACTCATTATCGGAACATCGAAGATGTCTTTTCCCTTTTCAAGAAGGAAAGAAAAGAAATCAAAGCTTCAGATTTGAAGTCTGAGATCAATAAACTCAAGGAGGAGGTTAAAAAGCTTCGCCTTGATTATCAAAAGGACATAGCACAATTGTCCGTCGAAGTTGCTATGATCAAGTCAAATCAGGCAACTACTTCAACAGCTCAAGCAGATGGAGAACTCTCAGAATCTTCAGCAGAAGAAGAACAGTTCTTATCCACCTTGCAAAAAGTCCAGTATCAGAAATGGTATGTTAAGGTATCATTACAGGTACAAGACTTTTCAATTAATGCAATTGCTCTAGTTGATTCAGGAGCAGACCAGAATTGCATTCATGAAGGCATTATTCCTTCAAGGTATTTCGAGAAGACAATGGAAACCTTGAGAGGGGCAAATAATCAGCCTTTATTCATCAGGCACAAGCTTCCAGAAGTGCATATATGCAACAACGGAGTTTGCTTTGTGACCTCATTTCTATTAGTCAAAAACCTAAATCAAGCAGTGATTTTAGGAACACCGTTTATTACTCAATTATATCCATTACAGGTAACAGACGATGGAATCTGTTCAACAATCTTGGATAAAGAAATCATATTCAAATTTATCGACCCATTAAGAGAAAGTAATCTTAATGTTGTTGATAAGATCAACCTCAAGAAGAAGCAGATTGACTATCTGAAAGAAGAAGTCAGCTTCAAAAGAATTGAAGAACAACTTCAACTACCTTGAGTCCAGAGACGAATCCAGATAATTCAAAAGCAAATTGAACAACAAATTTGCTCCACTCATACAGATGCTTTCTGGTCGAGGAAGAAACATATGGTGACTTTACCATATGAAAAAGATTTCAAAGAATCGAATATTCCAACAAAGGCACGGCCAATCCAGATGAATTCTGAATTATTAAGCCACTGCCAAAAGGAGATCGATGAATTACTCAAAAGAAAGCTGATAAGACCATCCAAGAGCCCATGGTCATGTGCTGCTTTCTATGTCAATAACCAAGCCGAGAAATAACGAGGCGTCCCGAGGCTGGTAATCAACTATAAACCCTTAAACAAGGTTTTGGAATGGATTAGGTATCCAACTCCCAACAAAAATGATTTACTCAAACGAATTTCCAATGCGAAATTATTTTCAAAGTTCGATATGAAATCTGGATTTTGGCAAATACAGATTGTCGAACAAGATAGGTACAAAACAACATTTAATGTACCTTTTGGTCAATACGAATGGAACGTTATGCCCTTCGGGTTAAAAAATGCTCCATCCGAATTCCAAAAGATCATGAACGATATTTTGGAACCTATTCAAGAATTTTCAATTATCTATATTGATGATGTTTTAATCTTTTCATCAAATATAGATCAACATTTTAGCCATTTAAAAAGCTTTATTCAAACCATAAAGCATAATGGTTTAGTAGTTTCAGCCAAAAAGCTAAAACTTTTTCAAACAAATATTAGATTTCTTGGTTTTGATATCCATCTAGGATTATTAAAACCTATTCAAAGATCTCTAGATTTTACTCAAAATTTTCCCGACGAAATTTTAGACAAAACCCAGTTACAAAGATTTTTGGGTTGTCTAAATTATGTTTTGGATTTTATCAAGGATCTTCGACCTATTTGCAAACCACTTTTTCAAAGGTTGAAGAAAGAAACTATTCCATGGGGACCCACTCAAACAACAGCGGTCCAAAAGATAAAAGAATTAGTCAAAAGTATTCCCTGCTTAAGTCTTTTCGACGAAAAAGCATATCTTATTGTTGAGACCGATGCGTCCGACATTGGATATGGAGGGATCCTTAAACAGTGTCTCGATAAGAAGAAATCAATAGTACGTTTCCACTCCGGAGTGTGGAATAGTACACAACAAAATTACTCAACAGTGAAAAAAGAGATTCTGGCTATAGTTTTATGCGTCCAGAAATTTCAAGGTGATTTAATCAATAAATCGTTTTTAATAAAAATCGATTCTCAAAGTTCTAAATTTATTTTAGAAAAAGATGTCAAAAATTTGGTTCAAAACAGATTTTTGCCCGTTGGCAAGCAATATTATCATGTTTTGATTTTCAAATTTTGTCTATAAAAGGGTCTCAAAACCCTCTTGCATATTATCTTTCGAGAGAACATCTCTCAAAGAACACTCTATCTCCTCCCGAGAGAATTCCTCTCTCTAGAGAGCCTTCCTCTTCTCAAAAATTCTGAAAGAAAGTTAGTATGCTCTGAGGTTGCAGCTTCGTCTGATCTTCCTCATCAGAAAACTTAATTTCATATTTAAGTTTCCATCTTCAACAACTCATCATGAGTTCAAGAAAAGGAAAAGGAATTGCTTCCTCTTCCACTTCAAAGGGAAAGGCTACCACCTCTTCCTCAAATACTCAAAGATCTACTCCAGTCTGTATCGAGGATTTTGCTCTTCCCGATACTTCCTTTACTCCAGTAAGAACACGTGCTCAACGTCGTTCTGCCGGAATAAGGATACAGGAGCCTTCTGCTCCACCAGCTACTCCATCTGTTGCAGGTTCTTCTACCTACAACTCTGTTGTGTCTCCACCGACACGCTTTACTCCAAGACTTTTTATGAGTAATTTCAGTATGATCCAAAGAGTTCTCCTCCAGAACTCAAACTCAAACAGATCGTCATCTCCACCTCTTTCCATCATTGATGAAGACGATGACGATATCAATCTTAGTGATCCTTAATCACTAAATAGACCGAAAAGTTGTTAAACTACAAATTTACTCAAATTTATCTTTTAGACCGAAATTGTCTTTAAACTACCAAGAGACCGCAAAGTCATTAAACTACGACTTTACTCAATCATCTTTTAAGATTTGTCCGCAATGACGTTAAACTACGAATTTACTCAAAAATACTCAAGTTGATATCTGCAAGCAGATATCTTTCTTCAAATGGAGTTCCTTCTCCTAAAAGGACGATATGGTTCCCGTTCAACCTTTAAAAAAAAAAAAAATTCGTAGATGTATATTCTTCATCTGTAAATTTTATTTCCTTGAAAATTCTTAAATTTGTACAGTTTCGAAGAAATCCATGTATATTCTGACCCGATTTCTTCAGTAAATACATGTTTTGCACAACAAAAGACACACGAAGAAACATTTCATCCCGATTCGAACTTTCAATCTTGCGGCGCTTTCTTCAAAGGACCTGCTGCGGAGGACTGTTGCGGCCATTTGGTGTTCCAGGCAGTATTGTAAGTCCGTTGGTAAGCCATGGCCTTGCCTCCTTGCCTCCTTTCCTGAGAAGATATCAATACAAGATTTCAAGATTCGTTTCATGGAAGAAAAGACAACACACTTTATTAAAGTTATTTTTCAAATATCTTTAATAAGGGGGGAGTATAGCATGTGCAAAGCTTCTACAACAATCTCCACATCCATCTTCACATCACCACCACCATCCGACAACACTTTTTCTTTTTCAACTTTACTTTTTCTTTTTCAAACTTTGTAATAAATACATTAGACTTTTATGTTTCACGCACGTTTAAGCTTAGATTTTTATATTATTTTCCTTTTTCAAAGTTAGGTTAAAGTTAGGTTTACTTTTTGACTTTTTATGTTTTTCTTTTAGACTTTTGAGACAAGGTATTTATTACCTTTTGTCTTTTATTATTTTATTTTCAAAGTTAGGTTTAAAAGGTATTTATTACCTTGACCTTTGTAATCAAAAGGAACGATGATTGAGATAAGGGTTTGTCTTATCCTCTCATCCATATCCGTTACTCAATTAGTTTCAAGTTCAGTTTGGAGTCCGGGCTCTATAAAAGAGTTCCAACTTGTATTCAATAGGCAGAAGCGGATAATCTAGCAAAAGAGAAGAAGCAAAAATCTCTCTAAGCTATCTATTCACAAAACACTTGTATTCTGCAAAGATCCTAATTCTCTTATCCTTTTAGCAATCTGAGCACAGGAGAATTAGGATCTTTGCAGAATACAAGTGTTTTGCGAATAGATAGCTTAGAGAGATTTTTGCTTCTTCTCTTTTGCTAGATTATCCGCTTCTGCCTATTGAATACAAGTTGGAACTCTTTTATAGAGCCCGGACTCCAAACTAAACTTGAAACTAATTGAGTAACGGATATGGATGAGAGGATAAGACAAACCCTTATCTCAATCATCGTTCCTTTTGATTACAAAGGTCAAGGTAGTAATAAATACCTTTGAAACCTAACTTTGAAAATAAAAGATTAAAAGACAAAAGGTAATAAATACCTTGTCGCAAAAGTCTAAACAAAAGTCTAGAAGAAAAACATAAAAATTCAAAAGTAAAACCTAACTTTAACTTAACTTTGAAAAAGGAAAATAATATAAAAACAAACCTAAACTTAAACGTGCGTAAACATACATTTAAATAAATACATAAAAGTCTAATGTATTTATTACAAAGTTGAAAAAGAAAAAGTGAAGTTGAAAAAGAAAAAGTGTTGTCGGATGGTGGCGGTGATGTGAAGATGGATGTGGAGAACGTTGTAGAAGCTTTGCACATACTGTACTCCCCCCTTATTAAAGATATTTGTAAAATAACTTTAATAAAAGTCTTTGTCGTTTCTTCCATGAATCAAATCTCGTAATCTTGTTTTGTCTTCTTCTCAGGCAAGGAGGCAAGGAGGCAAGGCTATGGCTTACCAACGGACTTACAATACTGCCTGGAACACCAAATAGCCACAACAGTCCTCCGCAGTAGGTCCTCCGCAGCAGGTCCTTTGAAGAAAGCGCCGCAAGATTGAAAGTTCGAATCGGGATGAAATACTTCTTCGTGTGTCTTTTGTTGTGCAAAGCATGTATTTACTGAAGAAATCGGTTCGGAATATACATGGATTTCTTCGAATCTGTACAAATTTAAGAATTTACAAGGAAATAAAATTTACAGATGAAGAATATACATCTACTCTTCTTTTTCCTTTTTATTTATTTATTTATTTATTTATTTTTATTTTTTTTAGTTTGACGGGAACCATACCGTCCTTTTAGAAGAAGGAACTCCATTTGAAGAAAGATATCTGCTTGCAGATATCAACTTGAGTATTTTTGAGTAAATTTGTAGTTTAACGACTTTTCGGTCTAAATAATTTTGAGTAAAGTTATAGTTTAACGACTTCTCGGTCGATTCTTTAGTGATTAAGGATCACTAAGATTGACGTCGTCATCGTCTTCATCAATGATGGAAAGTGGTGGAGATGATGACCTGTTTGAGTTTGAGTTCTAGAGGAGAACTCTTTGAAGATCAGCTTCTGTGGCTGTTTGAGCAAGGGAAGCAAGAAAGGCAGCTTTATTTTTCTGGAATTCTTGCTGTGCTTTCTTTGAAAAATCTTGATTTTCTGGTGTGTTGATAAACCAAGATTTGATTTGAGGAAGATTAATGTTGGTGACATTGAATTTGTCCCACCATGTAATTTTGAGGGTCTTCACCAGATATTTATGATTTAGGTGAAGGTTTTGAGTAGTCAAGTTCCAGCAAAAGATCCATGGAACTTGGAAATGAAGGGAAAACCGAAAGGTTAATGGATAAATGTTTTTGAATATATTTTGAGAAAAATAATGGAATGATTCTTGAACAGGAGCAGGAAAAATTTCAGGAGAAAGGCCAAAGTTATGCCACCAAGTCATAAACCATATGGGGTATTGGTGTTTATGAGCCTGTCGACAGAATGGTTGTCCATGCTCTTACATAGTCTCTATATGAGTAAGATGGTGGATCATACCGAATTGAGAAGCGTTTTTCGGTATAGATTTTTTGATTCCACCTTTGAGGAGTAATAACTCTGAAGATTTTGAGTTTTGAGTAAGAAATTACGGAAGGATTATTCCTGTCCGGTATATGAGTAATTTCAGCAGATTTTGAATCAATAAGAATTAATTCGTAAAACTGCCGTGTTTTTGAAAGGATTTCCGGCATGAAGCAACAATCACCCGGATAGATATGGGAGGTTAGCTCAGTAAAGCTTTCAGAGTCCCATTCTGGTTCGATCGGGATCTCAGTGATTACATGAGCTTTTTGGAAATATCCTGAAATTTCAGGTTTTGGAGTAAAGCGTGTCGGTGGAGACACAACAGAGTTGTAGGTCGAAGAACCTGCAATAGATGGAGTAGCTGGTGGAGCAGAAGGCTCCTGTATCCTTATTCCGGCAGAACGACGTTGAGAACGTGTTCTTACTGGAGTAAAGGAAGTATCGGGAAGAGCAAAATCCTCGATACGGACTGGAGTAGATCTTTGAGTATTTGAGGAAGAGGCGGTAGCCTTTCCCTTTGAAGTGGAAGAGGAAGCAATTCCTTTTCCTTTTCTTGAACTCATGATGAGTTGTTGAAGATGGAAACTTGAATATGAAATTAAGTTTTCTGATGAGGAAGATCAGAGAAGCTGCAACCTCAGAGCATACTAACTTTCTTTCAGAATTTTTGAGAAGAGGAAGGCTCTCTAGAGAGAGGAATTCTCTCGGGAGGAGAGAGAGTGTTCTTTGAGAGATGTTCTCTCGAAAGATAATCTGCAAGAGGGTTTTGAGACCCTTTTATAGACAAAATTTGAAAATCAAAACATGATAATATTGCTTGCCAACGGGCAAAAATCTGTTTTGAAACCAAAATTTTGACATCTTTTTCTAAAATAAATTTAGAACTTTGAGAATCGGTTTTTATTAAAAACGATTTATTGATTAAATCACCTTGAAATTTCTGGACGCATAAAACTATAGCCAGAATTTCTTTTTTCACTGTTGAGTAATTTTGTTGTGTACTGTTCCACACTCCGGAGTGGAAACGTACTATTGATTCCTTCTTATCGAGACACTGTTTAAGGATTCCTCCATATCCAATGTCAGACGCATCGGTCTCAACGATAAGATCTGCTTTTTCGTCGATAATACTTAAGCAGGGAATGCTTTTGACTAAATCTTTTATCTTTTGGACCGCCGTTGTTTGAGTGGGTCCCCATGGAATAGTTTCTTTCTTCAACCTTTGAAAAAGTGGTTTGCAAATAGGTCGAAGATCTTTGATAAAATCTGAAACATAATTTAGACAACCCAAAAATTTTTGTAACTGGGTTTTGTCTAAAATTTCGTCAGGAAAAATTTGAGTAAAATCTAGAGATCTTTGAATAGGTTTTAATAATCCTAGATGGATATCAAAACCAAGAAATCTAATATTTGTTTGAAAAAGTTTTAGCTTTTTGGCTGAAACTACTAAACCATTATGCTTTATGGTTTGAATAAAGCTTTTTAAATGGCTAAAATGTTGATCTATATTTGATGAAAAGATTAAAACATCATCAATATAGATAATTGAAAATTCTTGAATAGGTTCCAAAATATCATTCATGATCTTTTGGAATTCGGATGGAGCATTTTTTAACCCGAAGGGCATAACGTTCCATTCGTATTGACCAAAAGGTACATTAAATGCTGTTTTGTACCTATCTTGTTCGTCAATCTGTATTTGCCAAAATCCAGATTTCATATCGAACTTTGAAAATAATTTCGCATTGGAAATTTGTTTGAGTAAATCATTTTTGTTGGGAATTGGATACCTAATCCATTCCAAAACCTCGTTTAAGGGTTTATAGTTGATTACCCGCCTCGGGACGCCTCGTTCTTTCTCGGCTTGGTTATTGACATAGAAAGCAGCACATGACCATGAGCTCTTGGATGGTCTTATCAGCTTTCTTTTGAGTAATTCATCGATCTCCTTTCGGCAGTGGCTTAATAATTCAGAATTCATCTGGATTGGCCGTGCCTTTGTTGGAATATTCGATTCTTTGAAATCTTTTTCATATGGTAAAGTCACCATATGTTTCTTCCTCGACCAGAAAGCATCTGGATGAGTGGAGCAAATTTGTTGTTCAATTTGCTTTTGAATTATCTGGATTCGTCTCTGGACTCCAGGTAGTTGAAGTTGTTCTTCAATTCTTTTGAAGCTGACTTCTTCTTTCAGATAGTCAATCTGCTTCTTCTTGAGGTTGATCTTATCAACAACATTAAGATTACTTTCTCTTAATGGGTCGATAAATTTGAATATGATTTCTTTATCCAAGATTGTTGAACAGATTCCATCGTCTGTTACCTGTAATGGATATAATTGAGTAATAAACGGTGTTCCTAAAATCACTGCTTGATTTAGGTTTTTGACTAATAGAAATGAGGTCACAAAGCAAACTCCGTTGTTGCATATATGCACTTCTGGAAGCTTGTGCCTGCTGAATAAAGGCTGATTATTTGCCCCTCTCAAGGTTTCCATTGTCTTCTCGAAATACCTTGAAGGAATAATGCCTTCATGAATGCAATTCTGGTCTGCTCCTGAATCAACTAGAGCAATTGCATTAATTGAAAAGTCTTGTACCTGTAATGATACCTTAACATACCATTTCTGATACTGGACTTTTTGCAAGGTGGATAAGAACTGTTCTTCTTCTGCTGAAGATTCTGAGAGCTCTCCATCTGCTTGAGCTGTTGAAGTAGTTGCCTGATTTGACTTGATCATAGCAACTTCGACGGACAATTGTGCTATGTCCTTTTGATAATCAAGGTGAAGCTTTTTAACCTCCTCCTTGAGTTTATTGATCTCAGACTTCAAATCTGAAGCTTTGATTTCTTGTCTTTCCTTCTTGAAAAGGGAAAAGACATCTTCGATGTTCGGATAATGAGTATCATCCGAAGCATACTCTTTTTCTCTCTGAAGAGATCCTTTCAGACGATTGAGTATATTCCTTTTGAGGTTGGCATCTGCAATTTGTTCAGCCGCCTCAAATAGTAATTCCTGATCCTTAGTTAGGACATTTATGCAGTTAAAGCAACCGCAAAATCTTCCTCCTTTGCAGTCAGGTTCATGAGGTAACTCTCCTTCGGAAATATCTGTATCAGATTCTTCCAGGAGTTGTAGTACTTGATCTTCTTCTGAATCTTCATAAATGGAATCTTCAGAATATGTCCGTACTATTTGAAGTAGTTCATTTTTAATATCGTCGTCGATACTAAGTTCGTTGATTCTCTTCTTCATGGGACATTTTGGAGCATAATGCCCAAATCCTCTGCATTTGTAGCACTGGACTTTTGAAGAAGGTCTTCTTGAAAAATTCCTACTAATAGTAGAATTCTTTCTGCTATATTGTACTTTTCGGTAAGGACCCTTAGCATATGGTCTGCTAGTCTTGGATCTTTGCCGATAGTTTGAGTAATGAATTTTGGCTTGATTAAGCCTCTTCTTTTTCCTGACAGACGGAACTTCAGGATGATAGTTATATATTTTGCAAAACTGTCCGAATTCTTGTTTTCTTTCTTTGGACTTGTTTTGCTTTTCGTGCCGAGCAGCTTCAAGGCATTGTTTTCCTGCTTGGCTGATGACGAAATGACAAAGCTCGCCATAAGTGACCGAGCTCCATGGAATTTCTCCTTTGTAAAATTCTCGGAGATGGAGTAGTAGTTCGGAGCCAAATATTTTTGGTAATCCGACTATGAATCTTTCTTTCCAGAACGGGCTATGGGCATCCGTTCTTTTGTAGACTTCTGTTAAGAAAGTCTGCTTATACCACTCAAAGTCTTGAAGTTTTGGACAATTCAGTCTTTGAAGGTATTCTCCTGCTTGATTAACATAATCATTGTTGTCTCCAACAAAAGCTTTGATTATGCTGAAGCAGAGAGTAGTTACGACATCATCTTTATACCCTCTTCTTATGGGTGATGTAGCCGCGAATGCTGAAGAAAGAGCTGCAGCAGTGACGCCAGTTGCTCTACTTTGAGCAGTAGAAGAAGATTCTCCAACTTCTCTTACTGTTCTTGAGGTATCTGATTCTTCAACAGAAGATCTATGAGTAAGAATTTGATTCCTTTCTTCATCAGAAAAGGTATTTTGCCACCATCCTCTTAGAATGCCTGTAAATCCAGCAACAAGAAGCTTGGCAATTTGATGATCAGTTGCGCCTTTTGAAGTATATGCTGCGTTGGCAACAAACATTTCTTGGACGACATTCATGATCAAATATTGAGAAAGATCGTCGATATTCCATTCATAAATGGATGACCCATCAAATGAACTGGCAATAACATGATTTCGGTCTTCTATTGTCAGATCTGGGTGAGTAGCCCTGGGATAATAAGTCCTTGGGTTACTTTTTGAGTGCATAGAGATTCTATTTATTTCTCCAGGCTCTTCATCTGAGATTGCTGCTTGCTGCATCTCTGCAATTATCTCAGCTATCTCGTCATCATTGAGTACGTTGATTTGAGGAGACTTTCCATTAAGCCTGTTGAGCTCTTGTTGAATTGATTCAAGCAAGATCTCTTCTTTGCTTTTTAATAATGGAACTGACCCTCCTGGAATCCTTCCAAAGTTTGAAAGAGTATCCTCAATTATTGGGATTGCAGATGATCCTATCCTGAGAGGCTTTTGAATCTTTGGAGGAGTGAAAACCTTCTCCTCAATACGATCCATTTGCTCTGCCATAGTGGATAGCATCTTATTTGTGAAGTTGTTTTGAGCAAAAACTCCTCGAATTCCTTTAGAGGGGTTTTTGTTTTCCTCTTCCAAAGACAGTTGCTTGAATGGAGAGGCAACAACTAAATTTCCCTTGGAATTTCTGAATTCAATCTGTTCCATGGGTGGATGAGTACTAGAAACTTCTCCTTCTTGAGTCTTCCAGAGAGTTTCTTTTATAACGTTCACCTGCTCATCATAATTTTTTCGGCCGGCGAACCATTAAAAAAAAGGAATATTTTGTTCAAGGGCTTCCATGGTAGAGATCCATGTAGCTTTGAATTCTTCTCTTTCTTCCTTGTCATATGCCTTGAAGAAAAACTTTCTAGGCATCTTCCACTTCAAGTCCATGAAATCTTCTTTCAAGAATTCCATGTTTACCTTGAATCCTTCAGATATGACGTTGAGCTCATTGAATTGGCTTCTGACATCCATATCTGATTGAGTAGGAGAATTTGTCCTCACATATGTTGTTTCTGGTATGCGAGGAGCAAAGTCCACTGAGTTAATCTTTGCAGATAAAGATCTTCTCAATGGTTCTTGAGGTTCGAAGCTTCTGGAGGATGAAGTTTCTCCTTCAAAATCTGAGGCGCTTTGCCTGGATGGAGCAAAAGTTGAGACCTTTGAAACCGATGGAGTTTCTTGGGTGAAACTTATTTCAACAGTTCCATCTGGATGCTCAACTAGCTGAGTGGCAGACTTCGGAGGTGGTACTGCTGGAGCGATAGCTCGTTCGAGTATCCAATGAGAATTCCGAGTTATGTCTGACCAGTGTAATGTTTTTGGGACCTGAATATTAGATCTCGCAACATTAGCTTCAAGGAGTATGGTTTTGCCTTTTGGGGAACCCCTTAAGGCTTTTGGAGCTATCTCTGTCTTCATTAGGCGATAGCATAACCTGAATATAACAACGAATGCATGAGCATCTGGTTGCATGTTCAGATCTTTGAAGTAAACATCCAGAATTAATGAATTTAAAATTCTGGGATCTTGAAGAGATAGCGGATAGCATGGATAACAATTGAAATATGCCGGTCCGCTTTCCAAATTGGTTTTGACCATCGCTAAAAGAGACTCTTGAAACCGTAGAAATCTCTTATCCCTCAAGGTGAGAAGGATAGGAGTATTAAGGTCGGTCCTGAACAGCGGCTTGATTGTAACCTGGACTAATCCAAGATGCATATATGAGTAATCCTCTCTGTGTGAAAGGATTTGATTCCTGGTGAGGAGATTCAGAGACTCAGGATTGTTGTGGACAGCAATCTTGTCTTCAACAATCTTTACTCCCCATTCTTGAGTAAAATTGAAGGTAGATTTGTAATAGACCGTTGTCGGGTCTAATTTTGGAATATTCCAGTTAGCTAATTGTTGCTCCACTTTAGCTATCTGGAGTAATTCATTTGTAGTGCTGGCGAGTTCGTCAGCATTTGACTCCGCTTTATGAGCATCATCTTCTTGAGTAGTTTGAGCCAATTGAGTAGATGAAGAAGAACTCTCTCCTTTGAGTAATTTTCTCGGTAACAAAGATTTGAGTAACTTAGACATAATTCATAAAAATCAAATTAAAGATTAAAGGTAAAAATAATATTGTTTAAGAACAATAAAATCCTTCAAACGTTTCTCTCTCCACGAACTACCCAACTGTAGACTGGAACACGCGGCTTACCAACGGTCTTACGCCTTGCTGCCTGGAACACCTTGCGCTTACCAACGCCTACCGACGGAAGGGCTGACGGAACGACCACAGAGAGAAACTTAAGAAGAATTGTATTGAATTTAATCAATACTAAATTTAACTCTAAAGTTTAAAAAGATTTAACAAATTAAATCAAAGAAACGCAAAAATTTGAAACAAAGGAAATTGCTTCAAAGATTGGAGTGTTTATTGAATAATGAGTAAGGCTCTGATACCAATTGCTCCCAAATCCCACAATCTATGCTCAAATTGCTAAAAGGATAGGAGAATTAGGATCTTTGCAGAATACAAGTGTTTTGCGAATAGATAGCTTAGAGAGATATTTGCTTCTTCTCTTTTGCTAGATTATCCGCTTCTGCCTATTGAATACAAGTTGGAACTCTTTTATAGAGCCCGGACTCCAAACTAAACTTGAAACTAATTGAGTAACGGATATGGATGAGAGGATAAGACAAACCCTTATCTCAATCATCATTCCTTTTGATTACAAAGGTCAAGGTAATAAATACCTTTTAAACCTAACTTTGAAAATAAAATAATAAAAGACAAAAGGTAATAAATACCTTGTCTCAAAAGTCTAAAAGAAAAACATAAAAAGTCAAAAAGTAAAACCTAACTTTAACCTAACTTTGAAAAAGGAAAATAATATAAAAATCTAAACTTAAACGTGCGTAAAACATAAAAGTCTAATCTAAAACATAAAAGTCTAATGTATTTATTACAAAGTTTGAAAAAGAAAAAGTAAAGTTGAAAAAGAAAAGGTGTTGTCGGATGGTGGTGGTGATGTGAAGATGGATGTGGAGATTGTTGTAGAAGCTTTGCACATGCTATACTCCCCCCTTATTAAAGATATTTGAAAAATAACTTTAATAAAGTGTGTTGTCTTTTCTTCCATGAAACGAATCTTGAAATCTTGTATTGATATCTTCTCAGGCAAGGAGGCAAGGAGGCAAGGCCATGGCTTACCAACGGACTTACAATACTGCCTGGAACACCAAATGGCCGCAACGGTCCTCCGCAGCAGGTCCTTTGAAGAAAGCGCCGCAAGATTGAAAGTTCGAATCGGGATGAAATGTTTCTTCGTGTGTCTTTTGTTGTGCAAAGCATGTATTTACTGAAGAAATCGGGTCGGAATATACATGGATTTCTTCGAAACTGTACAAATTTAAGGAAATAAAATTTACAGATGAAGAATATACATCTACGTCTTTTTATTTTTTATTTTTTATTTTTTTTAAAGGTTCAACGGGAACCATACCGTCCTTTTAGGAGAAGGATCTCATTTGAAGAAATATATCTGCTTGCAGATATCAACTTGAGTATTTTTGAGTAAATTCGTAGTTTAACGTCATTGCGGACAAATCTTAAATTTTCTGGAGGGTCCTAAAAGTTGTAAACAAGATTTAAACTTAGAAGTGGAGACATCAAGAAGCATGTGTTGATTTCTTGTTTTTATTAAATTGTAAGTAAAATATGGATGACTCTCACACAGTCAACAACATTGTATTAAGTTATGCAGATTGGTTATGGAGAGGAAACCTAAAGTTATGCAATCCAAGTCCCTTTATGTACATATATAATCCATAGAGTAACTAGCTTTAGCTTTTGTTTCAACTCCATTTGCAAGCAAGGAACTACTTCTACAATGCTTTATTCCATCTCACAATGTTATATAAACCTCTACAAACCAAATCCTAAATCACCAAATCAAAAATTCTATATTGGATTCAAGCCTTTTCTTTTCAGCTAACTCTTGTGTTCAAAATGCTACGGTAGCCTACACTCGCCCAGCTCCCAAAATGCAGCAACTGATAAAGATTGACAAGAGAATTTGTGTATATTGCAAATTATTAGATATAGACTATGTTGTTTGCTTATTGTCCTGTATGGAGCTTGTTTGTTTCTTATTCCATGAAGTTTGTCAAATTTTTTTTTTTTTGGCAATAAAAATAAATGGTGCATATTGAATATCAAGAACTAGTTATTTGTCTATTGGCTTTGCTTGCTTGCTTTACGCTACCTCGATCTACCTTTATTGGAGGTCGTCCTAAAAATCCCTGTTTTTGGTTGCCCATCATAGAATAAATTATGAAAAAACTTGATAGATCAAAAAGATTTTAGCTTCCAAGGGGGGAAGAATGACTTTTAACTTTGTTCTCTCTAATATTCCATTATAATATAATATGTCTATCTTTCTCACGCCTTCAAAATGTTTGTTTCGAAATTGAGAAGAGAATGCGTAATTTTCTTTGGGAAGGCTATGAGGGGAAAAGTTGACTCATCTAGTTAGGTAGAATCAAACTTCGAAATCTCAAGTTGACAATTTAAAACATAGAAATACAGTTCTCATTGCCAATTGGGGCAAGCGCTTTTTCAAAGAACCCAACTCTTTTTTAAGGAAATATTATTTATAATATTCATGGTCTACACCCATTGGGATGGCACTTGGCTGGAAAAATAATTTTAGTCTTCATAGTCCATGGAGTAGTGTATTTCTAAAATCTGGAAAATTGTGGAGAAATATGCTCACTTTCCAAGGGAATTTTCTTATGGCATGATGGTCCTTCTCAGAAGAATTGTACACAATTTCTCACTCCGTAACTCAATTATGTGCAATTACCGTTTGTTTGTAATTTTAGTTGATTATTGAAAATGTTATGAAGTATTTAGATGTTGAAATCATTTGTAGGCTTTTTGTGTTTAGACCATGGATTGCTTTTATTGACTGACACAGAGTTGACTCGTCCTTTATCAAACATCTAACGCCAATTTACTCAATAAATTTACCATTCACAACATTCCCTTATAAAGTATCATACGTACAACAGATTTGATATCTAGGATATAGAATTCTTAATTAATTTACATTGACGTTTTATTTGTTCTCTTTTTCAAGTTTAGATCTTTGACATCATGTAGTCCATTGCGTCCACAAGAAAATCTGCAAAAAAAAAAAGAAAACAGTCGAGACAAAACAGTAACTAAATTCTTCAAAATTGTCGCTATAGATAATTAATTTACATTTGATTAAAATGGGTTAGTGTATTTCTGAAAATACTTTTAAGGATAGTTCTAGTGGTGGGAATGTCGAGATGTTTGTGATTGGGGCATTGGCGAACAACAAATCAAGAGTGTCCTGTTAATTCACAAACCAAGTTAAATTTTATCAATGTGAAATAGTACGTGTATAGCAGTTGTTGCCATTGCAAATAATGAGAGTAAATTGTGCTTCACTTGTGCTTTTGTGGTTATTCATTCTAGTTGTGTCTATTGATTCAATTGTAGTTTGGTTGCCTTTTTCTATTTCTCCTTAGCTGAGCAGGATAATGGTTATTGAAACTAATTTGCTCCAAATGTTTGAAGGGTAAGCATTTTACACTGCATCATTGATGGAAAAAACACATATTTAAAACTTTTTTATATTTTTATATGTAATGTCGAAGTACTTGAATATCACTATGTTATCATTACTACTAGTGTATGTTATGTTAGCATAAAAGAAGTTATGCTTGAAAATTTGAATTGATTCCAAAGAGGAGCAAATGCATGGCTCCTAATTAAAGTGCATCGCAGTTTTTTTTTTTTGTAAGAACATCGAAGAAAATTGATGAAAGGTGAATGTAGGCTACTTGATGAGCCCTTTAATCTACATTTGAACACTGATCTTATACTATGGCCCTTTTAAGCATGCATATCCATGTGCATAGTTTATGGTGCTTTAGGCATTCATTGAGTAGAGTTTGGAGACTTTAATAATTATCCTTCTTTTGGATCTATTTTATTTTAGAACTTATTAGGATTTAAATATTCTTTCAACTGTATTATATTAAATTTAGTTTACTGTTACATGGATTAGTTTGTCAAGTTGGCACTTAGTTAGAAAACCACTTGTATATAAGCATTGCTTTTCCTCAGAGAAATGATATTCGGGAAGTATTTTTCTTCGTTCATCAAAGTCTTTCATTGTGTAATATGGTATCAGAGCAACTCTGAATCTTTTTCCTTTCATTTTATTTCTTTTCCCATCATGGATCCACAAATGCAAAATCCAGTTAGTGCTGATGACCCGCCCATAGATCGATCCTCATCTTCTTCACTTAATCAAAATTCATATCTAGTTGATTCTACTAGAAGCCCCTATTATCTTCACCACAACGATAATTCCAATCTTGTTCTGGTGATTGAGCTGTTAACCGACGAAAATTATGTTTCGTGGAGTCGAGCCATGCTCATTGGGCTTTTTGTGAAGAACAAATTGGGGTTTATTGATGGCAGCATTCCAAAGCCCACTGTGGGAGATTTGCTTCTTGCTTGGATATGTAGTAACCATGTTGTTATCGCATGGATTTTAAATTCTGTTTCTAAAGGAATTTTGGCAAGCATTATCTTCTCTGATTGCACAAGGGATATTTGGCTAGATCTTAAGGATCGTTTTGAGAAAAAGAACAGTCCAAGAATTTTTCAACTGAAACGCAACATGGCAACTCTCTCTCAGAATCAAGAATCGATCAGTATGTACTTCACTCGTCTTAAATGCATTTGGGATGAGTATAGCATTTATCGCCCGTCTTGTAATTGTGGTCGATGTAATTGTGGAGGTGTCCTAGGTATTGCCGATTTTACTCAGTTTGAATATTTGATGAGTTTCTTGATGGGTCTTAATGAATCTTTCACCCAAGTTAGAGCTCAGAATCTTCTCATGGACCCACCCCCTTCGATTGGTAAAGCTTTTTCTCTAGTTACTCAAGAGGAACAACAACGGTCAATTGGAGCTTTTCCAACAAGCTAATGCTCTGCTATGGGTATGGCTGTTCAGCAAAATCCTCGGTTTAACTCCTCAAACAATAAGAGTAAGTCTATATGCCCAATTGTACTTATTGTAGCATTCAGGGGCATACAATCGATAAATGTTATAAACTCCACAGATACCCACCTGGTTATAAGCCTAGGGGAGGGAACCGCACTGCTACAACCGAAAACAATGTTATAAACAATGAAAGTATTGGATAGTCTAATCCACAAGCAAATATTGCTGTTGTCAATTCTCTGGATATGGCGGTGATACCAACTGATACTTCAAAGGCTATAACACAGTGCCACAATATACTCAGTATGTTGGAGACTCATCTTAAGGCCTCTAAGACAAAAGCTGTAGCCTCTACTTCATACTCAGCAGGTACTTGTTCTAACTCGAATTTGCCTAGTCATTTAGATGGAAGATGGATTATTGATTCCGGTGCGTCTGCGCACATTTGTTTTTCTAGAGAATTTTTTGATTCCTTGTCTCCTGTTGCCACTTCGCTTATTTTTCCGAACAACACACAACTTCAAGTACATTTTGTTGGTACTATACGTCTAGCTGGGTCTGTTCTTCTTCAGGAGGTTTTATATGTTCTCAGTTTAAATACAACCTATTGTCTGTTAGTGCTCTAACCAAGCATACATCAATTTCTTTTCGATTTCTTGGCAATGAATGTTATATACAGGACAATTTGAAGACGATTGGGAAGGGTAGAATGCATCATGGATTGTATTTGCTCGAAGATCCACATAGAAACATTTGTTCTATTTCCCAAGTTTGCGCAACTGTCAATAGAAAATCTCCTGCTTTATGGCATAGACGCCTTGGTCATCTTTCTGATGCTAGTTTGAATTCTTTAAGTGATGTGTTGGATTTTGTTCCTGTATCCAAAGATCCTTGTTTGGTATGTCTGCTTGCAAAGCAAAGGAGGTTGTCATTTGTTTCTAACAATCATTTGTCTCATGAAGCGTTTGATCTTGTACATGCTGATATATGTGGCCCTTTTCATACGACTAAACATGCCGGTTATAGATATTTTCTTACTATAGTTGATGATTGTACTAGATATACCTGGGTTTTCTTATTACGCCAAAAGTCTGATGCTGTAAAAGTTGTACCCTAATTTTTCTCTCTTATTGAGACTCAGTATAATAAAAGGATCAAGTGTTTTAGATCAGATAATGCTCATGAGTTACTTTTTGATGAATTTTTCAAGTCTAAGGGTGTTTTACATCAGTTTTCTTATGTTGGTAGGCCGGAACAAAATTATGTTGTAGAAATGAAGCATCAACACATACATAATGTGGCCCGTGCATTGTATTTTTAGTCCAGAGTTCCTATTTCTTTTTGGGGAGTATCACGGAAGACAAAAATAAATGAGAGGAAAATCAGTTTTCATTGATTGGGTTTTGTGAACTAAAAACCCATATAAAAATGTATTTATTGCAGTGCGTTAAAAGGAGGAAATCTAACTGACTGGGGTTGTTACAAACTAATTATTGTTACATATTAAAAATTTATGGTTAAGATATCATATTGACTAAGACTCCCCCTCAAGATGGAATGTGTAAATTTATAACACCCATCTTGGACATAAGGAATTGAAGTTGAGTTGAACCCAAAGCTTGGGTAAACATATCTGCCTACTAGAAAGAGGAGCGAATAGGGAGAAGTTTCAGAAAACCATCAGTAACTTTGTCACGAACAAAGTGGCAGTCAATCTCGATGTGTTTTGTACGCTCATGAAAAGTGGGATTAGAGGCAATGGAAATTGCAGCTTGATTATCACAGAATACAGTAGCAGGGGACAGAGAACTAATACGAAGATCACCAAGAAGTTGATTGACCCATATTAATTCGCTAGTAACAGAGACGAGAGCTCGATATTCTGCTTCAGTAGAGGAGCGAGAGATGGTTGGTTGTTTCTTAGACTTCCAAGAGACTAAAGAATCCCCCAAGAAGATACAAAATCCAGTAATGGAACTACGTGTGTTAATGCATGAACCCCAATCAGCATCAACAATGGCTTTAAGCTGGAAAGAAGAAGATGCCTTGAGCAAAATTTCCTGACTAGAAGTACCCTTAAGATATCGTAATAAATGGTGGACAACAGCCATATGGCCCGAATAAGGCTTTTGAAGAAACTGACTAAGTCAATGAACCGAAAAGAAGATATCAGGGCGAGAAATCTGGAGATAAAGTAAACGACCAATAAGTTGACGATATAAAGTAGCATCTTCATCTGAAAGAGGTTCACTGGAGGAATTGGATAGTTGGAGATTTTTTTCCATGGGCAGAGAAATGGGTTTGGCACCGAGAAAACCTGTATCCTCAAGAATCTGTAAACAATATTTTCGTTGTGATAAGTAGATACCCTTCTTGGAGCGAGAAGATGTTGGGTCAATTAAAATAATGTCATCAACGTAGACCAATGAGGCAATAAATGTTGAGCCTGTACCATGAGTAAAGAGAGAAAAGTCTGCTTATGATTGTGAGAAGCCATGAGTCAACAAAGCACTAGAAACCTTGAAGAACCACTGTCTGGAAGCCTGTTTTAGACCATATATCGATTTATTTAGACGACAAACCAACTTCTCTGCCTTCTGAATAGAAGGGTTGACCGGTTGATAACCTAGAGGGAGAGACATATAGACTTCCTCAAAGAGATCCCCATTCAAAAAGGCATTATTAACATCCATTTGCGCCAAAGGCCAAGAAAAGGAAGCAGATAAAGTTAATAGAACCTTGACAGTGACAAGTATGGCAATGGGAGAGAATGTGTCAAGGAAATCAATACCTTCTTGTTGATTGTAACCTTTAGCAATAAGACGTGCTTTGTACCGATCTACTGTGCCATCAGCATTCGATACACCCATTTGCATTCCATAGCATGTTTCCCCGGAGGAAGAGGAACTATAGACCAAGTGTCAGTCCGTTCCATGGCGGCAATTTCTTCTGTCATAGCAGATCGCCAATGGGGGAACTGCACTGCTTGATGATAAAATGTTGGTTCAAATGTTGTGGAAACATTAAGAAGAATGTGACATTGATTAGTATCAAACTTGTCATAAGAAAGATACCGATGCAATGGATAGGCAGATGGAACATATGCAAACTCAGAGTTCTTAGCCAAAAGATTGCAATGAAAATCCTTGAGATAAGAAGGAGGCTGTTGTGAACGACCTGATCAACGCAATGAAGTGTTTTCAAAATTAAAGGAATGTGAATTTATGGACCTTGAAATCACTGTATCAGCAGTTGACGCAGATGTGTCATGCTCAACAGATGGGTCATCCGAAGTCATGTCAATGGGTGGTGTAGGTTGTAGATTGACAGTAGCAGGTGGTACAAGTTGTTCAGGTGGCGTGGACTAATCAGCAGCATGTGGCACGTCAATTGCTGGATTAATGCCACAAGAAGGTTGTAAATCATTCCTTGGAGCCTCATAGACTAAAAAATTAGAGGAAAATTGGCCTGATGTTGAAGCTCCTGAATGACTTGAAGAAATATTAGCATAAGGATCAATTGGTTGCGGAAAAACAACCTTAGTAAACATATTGTTGGCAACATCATCATGTGTAATAGTGTGAAAGGGAAATAAATCCTCATGAAAAATCAAGTCTCGAGAGATAACAACCTTTCGCTTGCAGTTGTCATCAAGCTTGTACCCTTTTATACCTGGCGGATAACCCAGGAAAACACATGGTGTGGCACGGGGATCAAATTTAGTACGATGAGAACCTAAAGTTGAGGCAAAAGACAAGCATCCAAATACACGAAAATTACAATAGTCAACATCAATCTTATAAAGAACTTTAAATGGAGAGAGATCATCCAGCAAGGCCATAGGAGTTCGATTAATTAAATACGCTGCACTCAAGACACATTCACCCCTAAAAATGGAGAGGGACTCGAGATTGAAAATAAAGTGCCCGAGCCACATTCAATAAGTGTTGGTGCTTACATTCAACCACAGAATTTTGTTGGGGACATTCTACACAAGAAAACTGATGCACAGTTCCAGTGGTTGCAAAAAACTCAACAAATTTCAACTATGGTGCATTATCTGAACGAAACACTTTTTATCACCTTCAAAAATTGAGTCAAAACCAGTTTAAAAAATCGCGGTATAATAAACAAGGCATCAGACTTTTTGCGCATAAGATATACCCATGTAAAACGGGAACAGTCATCCATAAGAGTAAAAAAAATATGAATATCCATTATAAGTTGGGGTGTTGAAAGGGCTCTGATACCATATCACGGAAGACAAAAATAAATGAGAGAAAAATCAGTTTTCATTGATTGGGTTTTGTGAACTAAAAACCCATATATAAATGTATTTACAGCAGTGAGTTAAAGGAAGAAATCTAACCGACTTGGGTTGTTACAAACTAATTATTGTTACATATAAACAATTTATGGTTAAGATATCATATTGACTGAAAGGGAGAGTGTATTTTGAATGCTGTTTTTTTGGTTAGTCGAACACCTTCGAAGCTATTAAATTGGAAATCTCCTTTTGGACTGCTTAATCATTCACCTTTTGATTATAAAATCTTAAGATTTTTTGGATGCCTCTATTTTGCTTCATCTCCTATATCTGTTTCAACCTAGAGCTGTTCATTCTGTTTTTGTTGGGTATCCACAAGGAATGAAAGCATATAAGTTGTTTGATATTGAAAAGAAACATTTCTTTGTTTCAAGGGATGTCATTTTTCATGAAGAAGTTTTCCCATTTCATACAATAACTCTAGAAAATAATATTCCATATTTTTCTTTCTGATTTTGCTTTGCCAAAATCCTTTGATATTGATGTAAATGAGTATCCTGTTGCAGAAGACTTCCCTCCAAAATTGATAGGTGTGCATGATGATGTTGTTTTGCCTGAGACTGTTTTGGATGACTAAAATAATTCAGTTGATGATGTTGTAATAGCTTATGCACCTACTGTTGATTGTATTCAGCCAGTGAGGTGTTCAAACCGAATGTCTAAAGCTCCAAGATATTTGCAAGATTATCATTGTAATCTGATTAATGGCGGTAAATCCTTTGTCTTCACCACAAGGTATCCTCTTCATGATTATCTTTCTTATTCTAAGCTTTCTTCTTCGTATCGAGCTCTATCAGTTAGCATTTCCTCTCACTATGAGCCTAAATTTTATAAACAAGTTGTTGTTTTTGATCATTGGAATGAGGCTATGAAGGCAGAACTTGATGCCAAGGGTTTGAACAAGACTTGGTCTGTAGTTAATCTTCCACATGGTAAACATTCAATTGGTTGTAAATGGATATATAAAGTAAAGCATAAGGCGGATGGTTCCATTGAACGCTATAATGCAAGATTGGTGGCTAGAGGACATACACAGCAAGAGGATTTGGATTATCTGGAAACTTATTCTCCTGTGGCGAAGCTTGTAACTGTTTGAGTCTTACTCTCAATAGCAGTTTCTAATCATTGGCCTCTCGTTCACTTGGATGTAAACAATACTTTTCTTCATGGAGAACTTTTTGAAGAAGTATATATGGATTTACCGTTGGGGTATTCTCTACCTTCTAATGTTGTTCCAAGACAGGGGGAGCGACTTGTTTATAAGTTACACAAGTCAATCTATAGCCTCAAACAAGCATCACGACAGTGGTTTGCTAAATTTGCTAATGTGATGTTATCGGTTGGTTTTACACAGTCACAATTTAATTATTCCATTTTACTCGAGGCACTGATTCTTCTTTTATTGCTTTACTCGTTTATGTAGACGATATTATTATAATCGGGCCAAATGTTCAAGGTATTCAACAACTTAAAGTTGTGCTTAATGAGCGTTTTCGTCTTAAAAATCTAGGTGATCTTAAATATTTCCTTGGACTAGAGCTTGCCAGATCTTCTCGAGGGCTTTGTATTTCATAGCGACATTATACATTAGAATTGCTAGAAGATTCGTCCTTTGGGAAGTAAACCAACCTCTGTTCCACTTGATCCAAATCTGAAGCTTCATTCTTCTCATTCTGACTTATTATCCGATCCTTTAGTTTATAGGAAGCTCATTGGAAGACTCTTGTATCTCACAATATCACGTCCTGATATCACTTATGCAGTGAACAAATTGAGTCAATTCATGGCGAAGCTTTGCAAATCACATATTGCTACTGCCCATTATTTGCTCGTTATCTTAAAGGTGCACCGGGACAAGGTCTTTTCTTACCTTGTTCATCTATTTTCCAATTAAAAGCTTTTGCATATTCCGATTGGGCTTCTTGTTTGGATACCCAAAAGTCGACTATAGGATTTTGTGTTTTTTTGGGTGAGGCTATGGTGTCATGGAAGTCGAAGAAATAATCCATGGTCTCGAGATCTTCTGCAGAAGCCGAATACAGGGCTTTGGCTATGGTGACTTGTTAGCTAATTTGGATATCTCATTTGTTGAAAGATTTCCAAATTACTTTTGTACCTCATGCTATTGTGTTTTGTGATAATCAAGCTGCAGTACATATAACAACCAACCAATTTTTCATGAGAGAACTAAACACATAGAATTGGATTGTCACTTTGTTCGTGATAAAGTCGTGGATGGTGTAAACCCGGAGTTCCTCCTTGAAACTTCTTAAAAAAAAAATAAAAAGGGAAAGAAGGAAAGGAGGTTGGTATATGTGTTTTTTTCAAAAGAAAGTAAAAAAAAAAAAAAAGAAAAAGAAAAAAAAAAGAAAAGAAAAGAAGAAAAGAAAAAGAAAATTGAAAATGAAAGGAAAATGGCCCACCACCAACTCCAATTTTGTTAACCCTATCTAAAGTCTTACCCATTCTGTCTTTTTTCATCAAAAATATCAGAGTTTTCGTGAGAGAGAATAAGAGAAAGAAGAAAGGTGCTGGAGTTGTAATTGAAGAAGAAAAGGAGGGAAGATTTTGCGTTCAACCCTGACTACCTCTGCTATTTGGTACGTTTTGAGCTCCACAAGAGGTATTAAGAGGTGAGATTTGATTTCCTTGAAAGTTAACTCATTTTAGAACAATTTTCGTGAAGGAAGCTCGAGCAAAATCGGAATTTATGTTATGGGTTTTTGAAAGGGAAATCAGAGCAGTGTTTTTGCTGTCAAATCCGGGGAACCTCTGGTTTTTGAGACGTTCTGATCTGTAGACTTTGAATTAGAAGATTTATTAGGTATGGATGGAAAGATTATTTAATTTCCTATAACTTTCATGAAGAAGTCGTGGTTAGAAATTGACTGGAAGTTGCTTTAAAATTCATGTTAAGTTCAGGGTGCAGCAGGAAAACGAGTCTGGAAAGTGCAGAAACCGATTTTGTAGGAAGAGGCTTTCGAGGTATTTACGGACATATCCTTTCGGAATTTCAATTTCATTCCTTCAGATGAGTTTTAGAGGGTTCAAAAATGAAGAGTTTGGTATAAATTACATCATTTTTGAGCAAGTAATGGAAAAGTTATAGGTGTGTGAGTTTAAGGTATAAAATCTGTAAAGTGCAGAAAATTGATGGGGTGGTTTTTGCAACCCTAGGCCTTAAGTTCGTGAGGTCAAGATTCTAATGCTTGGTTTTGTTTTGTTTGACAGGCCAAGAAGAAATAGGACAAATTTACGGACCAAGAATCTATTATTAACGCTGTGAGTGACAAAACGAATTTCGAAAGTGTATTCTATGCTTGAACTTATGCTTACGAAAATAAAAGACTTTCTAAGAGTAATTTTACTTAAAGACTTTATGTCTCTTGAACACGTATTTATGAGCATATATGGTTTCCTAGAAATGATTTAATTGTTCGTTGTGAGCATATGTTTACTATTTTACCCGAACTAGTGAAAATACGATAATTTCGGGCCAACATGTGTTAGCAAGTAGTGTCAAAGGTTTTCATGTGTTTCTATGAGACCCGAATGAGTAAATGTTTGAGATTCTGAGCCCGAGGCTGTATAGTACCGTGTGCACACAGGTCATTTTCTGTTGTCGACGTTGAGTGTACTCCGTGACAACAATGCTGTCGTGAGTGCTGGGCGAGCCCCACTACGACAAAGACGATGGGAGTGCTGGGCGGGCCCCACTACATCGTAGAATGAGTGTTGATTGTACTGGGCGAGGCTTACACAAACTAGTTTGTCATATGTTTAAAATGGTTAATATTTTTGACACACTTGCTGGACTTCTGTAAAAGCTATTGATGTTATATGTTATGATTTACGAGTTAATAGATTTAAACTCAGTCACTCACTGAGCTTTCCAGCTCATTCTTTCAATGTTTTCCAACTTTCCAGGTAGAGATCGAGTTCCCAGTGCCTGAGATCCTGCCACAGCCTGCTGAACGCTCTACGAGTCTGATATTTTTGTACGTGGTTGGCGTAGTATAGCAAGTCTGCTCGTATTGTACATAACTTAATAGGGATGTGTAGTTATGTTGTATATGGAACTAGTGGTCTTGGGTGTATAAAGCACGTCTGGTCGTGTCTGGCTTGTTCAAGTTAGGTTTAACCAGAACCGCTCCGTATGTATGTGTAATAAGATTCCTAATTTCCTGCTGTGTGGTATGTATAGTATCTCGTATACAGGTATGGATTGTTTATCAGGAATTAAAAGGGTCATAGGTATCGTTAAGAAGTGAAACGATGCCTGTTGGCTTCACGCCTTCCTCCAGGCTAAGATAACAGGTAGTCGGGAGGGGGTGTGACAGATGGTCTCATTAAACTTCTACCTATTCGGTCATCATTGCAGCTTGCAGACATTTTCACTAAAGCTCTCCCATTTTCAACTTTATTTCCCTTACTTTCCAAGATGGGTATTTTAGATGTTTTTAGCCCATCTTTAGGGGGAGTATTAGGATTTAAATATTCTTTCAATTGTGTTATATTAAATTTAGTTTACTGTTATGTGGATTAGTTTGTCAAGTTGGCACTTAGTTAGAAAACCACGTGTATATAAGCACTGCTTTTCCTCAGAGAAATGATATTCGGGAAGTATTTTCTTCCTTCCTCAAAGTCTTTCATTGTGTAATATAACTTTTTTAATTTTCTGGCTGGGGTTGTTCAAGCAAGGAAATTCCTGATTATGATCTAGCAATTAGACAATGCCTCCCTCTTTATATACTGTTAAAGTGTTGATATAATTAAATTCTTTATATACTGTTAAAGTGTTGATATAATTAAATTTATCATAACCTATCAGCTTAAGCTTTTGAGTTAATTGGTGATTTAACATGATATCATAGCAGGAGATCTTGTCCCCTTTTGAAGTTGTTTCCTCTCCAATTAATATTGATTTTCACTTGTTGGGTCTTTCACAAATTTTCAAGCCCACAAGTGAGGGAGAGTGTTAAAGTATTGATATATAATTAAATTTACCATAACCCATCAGCTTAAGCTTTTGGGTTGATTGGTGATTTAACATGGTATTAGAGCAGGAGATCCTGAGTTCAAACCCCTGTAATGTCATTTTCTCCTCAATTAATATTGATTTCACTTGTTGGGTTTTTCACAAATTTTGAAGTCCATAAGTGAGGGGAGTGTTAAAGTGTTGATATATAATTAAATTTACCATAACCCATTAGCTTAAGCTTTTGGGTTGATTAGTGGTTTAATATGGTATCAGAGCAGAAGGTCTCGTGTCCAAACCCCTGTAAAGTCGTTTCCTCCCTAATTAATATTGATTTCCACTTGTTGAACCTCTTACAAATTTCCAAGCCCACAAGTGAGGGGAGTGTTAAAGTGTTGATATAATTAAATTTTCCATAACCTATTAACTTAAGCTATTTGTGATTTAACATATACATTTGACAAATGATGAGTTTTGTTTTTTCTTTTATCCCACTCTTACTGATGTTACACCTTGATTAACTATGTATTTGAAAAACTAATTATTGATATTATAAGAAGCATGATAGTGAAATGGGGAACTTGAGACAAAAAAAATCTACTTGATATTTTCAAATATTTTCAAAAATCTACTTGATATTTTATGATAAGCAAGAACATTGATTCAAATAGGGTCGCAAAGCTCAGTGACATCCTAAGGGTTGCAAAACCAAAACGTTGGGGTATTACCTTGGAATGCCTTCCCAAATTGGGCGTAATAAGAAGTTGATGTTTAAAAAGGTCAAAGAATGAATTTGGACAACCCTCCAGATTTGGAAGGATAAACTTTTTCATCGGGAGGGAAGGAGATCTTGATTAAGGTTGTTGCTTAAGCGATTCCAAACTATACGATGAGTTGCTTCTGACTGCCAAAAAATATTTGCGATGATATTATTAGAATGTGCTCAAGGTTTTGGTGGGGGCACACTGAGGGAAACAGAAAAGTACCTAGGATGAGCTAGAAAAAAATGTGCACTAGTAAAGAGTGGGGGGACGGGGTTAAGAGAATTGACGCTTTTCAAACATGCCATGCTAGCAAACCAACGCTAGCACATCATTAGGAATCCCAATAGCCTTTTAACTCAAACCCTCAGAGGTAAATATTTTAAAAATGGGACTTCTTGGAAGCGCCTCTCGGCCATAACCCATCGCTAACTTAGAGGAGTATCGTGTGGGGTCATGAGCTTTTCAACAAAAACTATAGGTGGAAAGTTGGGGATTGCAGATATATAAAGGTAGATCAAGACCTTTGGCTCGATATCAAAGGAAATTGCACTCTTAGCTTGTTGAAGGATACCCTTAAGGGCTACTATGTAAAAAGGCTTCCTGATGGGCAAGGCTCTTGGAAGAACTCGATTATCAAAGAAAATTTTACTCCCCTGGATGCAGGCGCCATTCTCAACATGGTTCATGGTAGCTCAAACGCCAAAGACAAAATCATTTGAAACTATGATACTGAGGGAGAATTCATGGTTAAAAGTGCTTATCATCTGGTTAACTATTTCTCAAACTGCCAGTTAGCTTCTTCCTCTGATGGGAAGAAGATTAAAGAAAGATGGAAGGCTCTTCAGAAGCTAAAAATCTTGCTCAAAGCTAAAATTTGTGTGTAAAAAATTACTCACGATATTCTACCTACTCAGTGTAACATCAGGAAAAAAAGGATTGTTACTAACACTTTTGTGTTTGATTTGTAGGGCTAAAGAGGAAACCACCCTTCATGTCATGTGGAAGTGCAAGATCACAAATCAAATTTGGCTTAGCTATGTTCCTAAGCTTATAGATCTTTTCAATTTTTGCTGGGAAAGGTGGAGGGCAGTTGACTACTGGGACTGGATGGTGGATCATTTGCAGGAGTTGAAGGCGAGAAAATCAACTTTAATTCTCTGGTGTTTGTGGTCTTATAGAAACAAATTGAATCAATCATGAATAAAAGTATACCTTAATCAGATTCACAGATCCGTAGACATTGCCATTGAAGAGATTGAGAGAGAAGAAAGAGCTGACTTGGTTGTGTCGAGATTGGAGAGTCTGCCGAGTTAGCCTCGATGGAGTCCTCCCCTGTTGAACGTCTGGAAGCTTAACTCTGACGCCTCGTAGTGTGAAGCTCAAAGAATGTGGTGATTAAGTTGGGTGGTTCGTGACTCTACAAGGTCTCTAATTTGAGCGAAAATTTAGAGAACTTTGAAGCCCTAGTCTGTTAAGTCACTAAAAGCAAATGCCATTATGGAGGGATTAAGAATGTTAAGGTGAATTAGGTAGAGAGACATCCTTATCATTGTGGAATCAGATGCAGCAGAGGTTATTAAGCTATTGAACAAGGAAGATGAAGATCTCACTGAATTTAAGAACTTGATAGAGGTAATTGAAGAGATTGCTGGGCTTTTTGGGTTTTGTTACCTTCTCTAAATGCCTGAGAGGATATAATTTTGTTGCCCACGTTCTTGCTCGAATGATGGCAATGGCTGTTGCTTTCTCAAATTAGTTGGATTCTTCTTTTTTGGGGGAATTTTGTTCTTCGAGGGAAGGATTTTTTCTAGCGTGGGTCTCCTCCATCTTTAATGAGGAGAGGTGTTGTATTTAATTCTAGTGGTTGTGTTGTAATGCAATTGTTTTCAAAAAAGAAGAAGAAGAAGAAAGAATTGGAACATGCCTTTCTTTTTTTTTTTTTTTGTTATAGGACCTTTTATTTCATTATTTTTCTATTAAATAACTAAAAAAAATGTCCTAAAAAACTAAGAAATTTAATGCTTTAGCAATCTAGCTAATAAAGATTTTTTTTAGAGATAAAAAATTTGGTCGATAAATAATTAACAAACTGCATAGTTACAGGATCAAACCCCACTATGGGAGTGGTAAGGCAAGCGCTCAACCTCTGCGCCAGCTAATAAAGTCTTGAACACGAAACACCTTTCCCCTTTAATAATTTAATTAATGCCTTTTTCTTTTTAGCTATACTTGACATTAGGCAGCTTTTAGAAAAGAGAATAAAAACAAATGTTTGTTAGTAAATTATTTTTTAAAATTTTTTCTGTTTTTCTTTTAAATTATATTTCAAATTTATGATTAGATGACTTGTCATTGTTAACTTTATTCTACAGGATAAAATTAATGTTCACAAAAATATGATTTTAGAAGGCAGTTCATAAGCATAAAATAAAAGAAAATAAGTGTTTTTTTTGTCCAAAAAAATCTAAATATGTTTTGTCTAAGCTCTTGTGTTATAATGTTTTGAAAAAAATCTTCCTAGGTATTAATGATACATTGGAAATAAAATTGTATGAAAATATCATTGAAAATTTTAAAAAAATATTGATGGATAAATAATTATTATAGGATCATTTGAATTTCTTGTGAAAAAGCATTATATAATGAAAAAAAAAACTGTTAAAGACCCAGTTTGAATTATTAAATAAATTGCCAAATAGTTTTTCTGAATTTAAGATGTTGATATTGAAAGGCTTGATATATATAATGAAAATGTTTTTTTTATTAGAATGATTATGAAACCATAATAAATTATAGCTTAAAGGAATCTATATCCAAATAAAAGTGGTTGATGATTGAGGTTTACCCAATCAATCAGATGAGATGCCATTGATGACAATCTAGACCAACTACTAACAACAATCATTTCTTTTAAATCCAAACTTTTAAAATGACATAAACTAAGACAATAAAGAAAAAAAAGTTTAAATACTAGTTTAGTCTCTATAATTTTAGCTTTGGTTCGATTTAGTACCTACCCTCTCAAAATGTCTATTTTAGTTTCTGTATTTTTAACTTTTGTTTATCTTAATCTCAGTACTCTTAAAATGTTTGTTTTGGTTCTCTATACTTTTAAAAAGTGATTATTTTAGTCTTTGTTTGCTAAATTTTAACACGAACTCATGGTTGCATTTCAAGAAATTTATTTAGTGTAGTATCGTGTTGAAATTTTGATTGAAAAAAATGAGATAAAAAATGAAGGGACTAAAATATCCATGTTTTAAAAATAAATGGACCAATAAAAATAACATTATGAAAGTATATGAACTAAAATGGACAAAAGATGAAAGTATAGGGACCAAAATAGACGTTTTCAAAGTATAACGATTAAAATGAACAAACGTTGAAAGTATAGAGATCAAAATAGTATTAAAAAAATCATTTATGGTATATATAAATAAGGCTATAGGAAAACAATCTTTTATCTACCCTATTTTTTATTCTTACCTTTCTAATCTATATTCCTTTTCCCCTCACCTTTGAATGTATATTCATTTTTGCCTCACTTTTTTATGCTACTAGCTCAGTTTTTCCCATGTGTTTTTTAAGGTTAGAAAATAATTTTCAATGATAGAATTTAAAAATTATTCAATAAAAAAATAATAATAAAGGTTTGAATCTAAATTTGGTCCTTGAAATTTCAAGATATTTCTATTTTAGTCTTTAAGGCTCCATTTAATTCAAAAGAATTAGAATCAATGAATGTGAATGAAAATTTTCATTCCTATTGATGATGTTTACGAAAATGCAGAAATAAAATCAATTGTTAGGATCCACCACCAATTTGAAAATTCCTACTCCATAAAAGGGATAATCTCATTCCTCCCTAAAACCCTTATTAATGTAATTCTCATTTCTTATTATGTGGGCCTTATAACCTTTTCATTAATTACTTTACATCCTCACCTTTGCTCTCTTATCTGTAAATGAGACCCACAACCATTTTATTAATTATTTTACACTTTTTTCTCTTATTTACACTACCAATAATTTTTCTTCTTCTAATAATAATAATAAGAATAATAAATCATACTAATCTATCCTTATATTACATCTAACCTTTTTATGAAATTAACATTTTCTATTTCACTTGTTAAATATTTAATTATTAATTTTTTAAAATAAAATAGTTATATTAAATAACATATACAAATAACATTAGTCTATATTCAACTAAAAAAAATTATTTTAATTTCTTTTTTAAATTAAATAAATTATTGAAATAGAATTCATTATCATTAAATATCATAACAATAAAATTTAATAATACAATACAATTTTATCTTATATGTATGATTGTTGCTCTAATAAAATGTATATTAATATTTATTAGTTGATGTAATTTTATTCTAATTAGTTATTAATTTTATATTAAATAAATTGTTAAATAAAAAATTAAAAAACATTACTATCAACTCAAATAGGAATAAAATAAATTTAAATTTATTATTGATCATTATTATTTTAATTAAAATTTATATTAGAAAATTATTTTGTAATACATTTTAATTAATTAAAAATATGAAATAAGTATCTTAGTAATTATAATATATCTTATTCTTATTTTTATTCCTAATAGTCTCTAGTAAATGGTGTCAATGGACTTCTGATTTCTATCTTAAACAACAACAAAGAAATAACATTCTCATTTAAATTCCAGCTCCTTTTGATTCCTACGAAGTAAACACAACATAAACTTTTAAAATATCCATTTTGGTCTCTAAAGTTTTAGATTTATTATTCCATTTTGGTAATTGAACTTTTCAAATGTCTATTTTAGTATCTACACTTTTAAAAGATCAAAAGTTTTTTCCCCACAAGCAACTTCTTAAAATTTTTTATATTTCAAAATTTAAAGGATAGTCGTAAATTATATCATATTCTTTGAAAAAAAAAAAATTTAAATGTCATTCACTCTCACACATTCACAATTATTAATGACTTCATTGGAAACAAAAATGGTTTAGGAGATGAAGGCTTAGTTTGTGATTGTTGAAGCTTTTAAAATAATTGCTGGCAAAATGTGCTTTTAGAAAAATCAATTGTGATATGAAGTAAATTAGTGTTTGGTAAATTTTAGATTTAAACTTAAAAAAGCATGCTACTGTAACGCCCGACTTATTCAGGGGTGTTAGTTTCGAAATTTTGGAATTAAATTTTTTTTTTTTTGTTGGACTAAATTGAAAATTAGAGAGTTGGAAAGAGCAAAATTGGAATGAAAAGGTTGGCTTAAGGGCAAAGAGGGAAAGAAAGATTAAGATTAGGGTGGTTTTGGAAATTTGGGAAAAGTTTTGTTTTAAAAAAAATCCCACTCTCCCCGAAATTCTTCTTATTCTTCTCCTCCCTCCATCCACTGCAAGTCCTCTCCACGCATTCCCAGCTCGCTGCAGCCCGCACATCTACAACTCGAGCGTGGATCGTCGACTGAGCTGCTGCGCCGCGCATTCCCAACTCACAGATCGCCGTGGCAAGCAATGTTGTTCGCCGTTGCAAATCCGCCCCTGAAACTGACGAGCATGCACCAACTGATTTGAGTGTCTAGCCATTGTTTGCTGGATCTCGCCGTCGCCGTCCCTCGCACACCTCCTTCGTGCCAAGGAAGTGTCAATCGGCCACCGGATCTATCCTTTCTCGCGTAATCTGCACGACCAGCAGGGAGGTCGTGCTTTTGGAGTCATTTTTTGGTGAGCCAACATCCGTACAGCTGTGCTCTGGCCTTGTTTTGTATTAGGTAACTTTCCGACACTGATTCTAGGTTGGTTTATGAATTTTTTTAGGGCTGGTTTAATTGTTAAATGACCACATATTGTTGACCCATGAACGTCAAACTCAATTTCAGGATACCCACTGCTATTGGAGGGCAAATTATTGAATTTGGATTAATTCGACATCAAAACTAGCAAGCGGGGTTATATTTTGGGTAAGGATTTATGAATTTAATCGTTATAAAGCCAATCGAGTCATTGGTTCGATTCTAGCAATAATTTCTAATTTGTTTGGGACCTTATTGTGCAGTTTGGGTCAATCATTCAAGGTTTGAGGTTGGCCTTGATTTTTTAATCACTTGGTTAATTTTTCTAAGCTTTTCTAAGAACTAAGTGTCAGGTTAAATGCTGGATTTATTTTGGTTGTTTGAATTTCAGGTTATGTTGTTGGTTGGATACCCATACGCTTTCCAATAAATTTATGAATTTTGGACTTATTCTCCAATGTAGGTACTTTTGGACAAGCTGCTAGTCTGTTTGATTAAGGTTGGAGGTGTTCATAATTGAGGAATTTAACTTTTGGCCTTGCATGATTGTGGCTTCTTTTGAGGTAAGTAGTCACTTGGATTTAAGCCCCTTTAAGTTATTATTTAATTTGGTTGATGTTTGAAAATTAGTAAATTGTGGAAGCATGTCTGAATTCGTGTTTATGAAGCATGTGCTAGTTCGTGGATGTTGTGCAAAAACTCACTACGCAAGCATACACAATCGTAGATAGTAAATGGTAAACAAGGTCAATCCCACAAGGACTAAAGTAAGTAAAGTTGTTGAAATTAAGCACAAACTTACCCATTGGCTTGTGGATGTGCTGGAGATGAATATCGATAATTGATGTTAAGATCTAAACAAAATTTTCTGAATGCTGCATTATCGAATTATTTTTCATTGTCTGAAATAATGACATTAGGAATTCCAAAATGACATACTATGTTTCTCCATACAAAGTTAGTTATCTTCTTTTCTGTAATTGTTGCCAATGCTTCTATTTCAGCCCATTTTATGAAGTAATCCACTGCAAACTTAGTTTGTCCTTTGCCTTGGGGAAGAGGTCCAATAAGGTCGATTTCCCATTGTGCAAAAGACTAGGGACTGATCGCTATGCTTTTCGCTACAACACGCAAGTGCACGTGATCAAAGTAATAAAAACTGGAGTATTCCATAGTATCGTACCCAAGGGAACGAATTTTAACAAAACTTACCAAGATGGCACAAAATTGTTTACAAAATGCAATTGTGGTAACCGAAGATGTAAAAATATAAGGAATTGGTTTGTTAACAAGAGTGAGTGAAAAATCAATGAGTTAAAATAGGGATTCAAGTGATTCAAGCACCTTTGGAAAAATGCTATTCAAAATGCAATTGCAATCTTGACTAAACATGTGAAAACTAAGTAAATTGAGTTCAACTCCTATTCAATTTTGATTCAAAATCTTTAGGAGACTAAGTGATTAAACCTATATGTCTATGGCTAATCTAATTTAGATACTTTCGCACACAACTCTAGTGGTTTTGGAGTCTCGCCTTATGTCTAGGGTCGATGTTCAGAACTTATTTCTAAGCCTTTTCCTCCATTGCTTTTGTGACATCAGCTTTCCCTTAACTCTTTCGATATTAAGTTCAAGCATGACAAGCAATCACTAGTTGACCGACTAGGTTTACCCAAATCTAAATTCAACAAAAGCAAACAAAGTTCACATGCTAGCTAGATTGATCATGCTTTAGAGCTTTTACATTTTTCCTTAGGGCATTCACCAACTTGAACCCCTAAAGAAAATTTAGCTCATTATGGAAAGAATGAAAACCCAAAATTTACTTGTTAAAAATCTCATAATTGAAAAGATAATTAATCTTAAGGCAACCAGATTTGAATTATTAAATAAAAAAAATGCCCACTAAGTAGTAATAATGTTGAAGTCACTAATTTAAAATCAAAATTTCGTAAGTCATGATACTGAAAATTTCATCCTTTGTAGAAAATAAAAATCCAAAATGAACAAGTTTTTATACGGGAAAAGCAAAAAGAAATTGGAATCTAGAATTCAACTTTTCAATTCAACTTTGCCACATACAGGAAATTAGAAATTATCCAAGATTAATTCAATAACTAGAAATTGAGCACAAACTTGAAGAATTTAAACAGAATGGTATTGGAGAAAACAGAACAACAAACTCATGGAATTTCCTTGCTTTGATCGAACCAAAATTTCCTTCACGGGCAATTGGATCTTTACCTCCTCGAACCGTCGTTGAGGAGGGATCAAACTCAGAATTTACAGGGCAAAGTACAAGGATGAAATGCTGGAAAAGAAACCCGCAGCTTGCTGAAAAATAGCAGAAACAGAAAAACAGAGTGCAATCCGAAAAGAAACAGAGTCTGAAAAACTGGTCCTTTCTTCTTCGTTCTTCCTCCCTTTTATAGAGATTCTGAGGCTTCTTCTTCCATCTTGGGCTCCTTAATTCGTGGGTAAATGATTGAGCATGAGATTTGGTTGTAAATTCTCCCATAAATCAAGTAATTTCCATTAATTGAGGTGATTTCCCGTGATTTTTGCCATGATTGAAAATTCCAGAAAATGCAATTGCATTTCAATTGCAATTTCCCTCTTGTTCACAACCTTGCCTTCCCAAGGAAATGCAATTGCATTTCATTTGCAATTTTCTTCATTTCTTCAAATCTGCACAAAAACCACCATTTTAGCGACTTTCTTCTATCTTTTCAACTTAATTCTTCTTTTACCCTATTCCAACAAGCTTGCATGAATTTATCTTATAAACACTATCTTTAGCTTGCTCGGTAATCAATAAAGCATGCAAAAATGGCAAGAACAACTTAGTTTTAGGGTTAAATAATCCTCATAAATGAGAATTATCAGGGACTTACTATATTTGTTAGTGGTTCAGGTGGTTGTCTTGGTACTGGAGCAAATTGTTAGCATTGGTCATATGATCTTGTGAAGCTTTGAGCATCTTGGAGCATCATTGGCTAATAATATCTTTGTCTTACAATTTTATGACATTAGGACCTTCCTCCAGAATGGTTGTCACATATTCCTTCATGGATTTCCTTCATGACATATTTCGCCTCAATGGGTGTGAGACACTTTAGAAATGGCATTGAATAGTCTCTTTTATAGAGTTTACCTTTTCTAAGTAGGTAATCAGCTGTCTGTATTTGTTTGACTTTTACTCTTTCTGAGGCTAATTTTCCTTCTTTCAGGTATTCCAATATGGGGTTCATCTAGCAAGAATCTTTCTTGGGTTCAGCCTCAGCCACCTCGTCCTCAGCCTTGGCTGGCTCATCCCTAGCTACGATTTCTTCCTCTCTGGAAACTGTTGCATCAGTTTCCAATATCTCTTCTCTGCATATGGTTGGCTCAAATAGGATTTCAACTGGAACTGTTCTACTTAGTTCAGTTTCATAGGTAGCTACTAATCAAGCTAAAGGATCAGCATTGGCATTTTGTGATCTTGGAATTTTCCTGAACACATGTTTGGGGAATGAGGTAAGCAGTTATTTGACCTTTGACAAATATTTTGCCATTCTCTGCTCTTTAGCTTGATATTCTTCAGTTACCTGCTTTACTAACAATTGAGAATCACTTAGGACTAAGAGATTGATGATTCCTATTCCCCTAGTGATCTTTAATCCTGCTACGAGTGCTTCATATTCCGCCTCATTATTTAAGGTTCTAAAGTTGAATATGAGAGCATATTCATACCTTTCTCCTTCAAAAAATTCAAGAAGAAATCCTGATCCGCATCCTTTGACGTTGGAGGATCCATCAACGAAGAGTTTTCAGGGTGGATTAGGTTCTTCTGGATGAGCTGCCTCCACCTCTATTACGCATTGAAGGTGGTCGGTGTTGGCCCCTGCGTGATCAGCATCAGCCTTTAGTGGAGTGAGCTCAGCAATGAAATCTGCTATTGTTTGTCATTTAATCGATGTCCTTGGTTTGTAGTGAATATCATATTCACTAAGCCTTACTGCCCATTTCATGAGGCATCTTGAAGCTTTTGGCTTCTGCAGCACTTGCTAGAGAGGGAAGTTCGTGAGGACAATGACTTTGTGTGCATGGAAGTAAGGACGTAATCTTCTAGCTGAGGTAACTAAGGCATGTGCTAGCTTTTCTACTTGAGGGTATCTAGTTTCAGCCCCAATCATTGCGCTGGTAGTGTAGTAGCTGGTCTTTGGTGACCATTCTCTTATTTGATTAGTACAGAACTTACAACAGTGTTAGAAGCTGCTACATAAAGTAATAACTCATCTCCCTTAAGTGGTTTGGCTAAGAGGGGAGTTGAACTTAGATAAGCCTTCAATTCTTGAAAAGCTTGTTTACATTCTTTAGACCATTCAAATTAAAGACCTTTCTTCAAAATTTTAAAGAAAGGTTGACATCTTTCAGTGGCTCTACTAACGAACCAGTTCAGTGCTGCAATTCTCCCATTGAGACTCTGAAGTTGCTTGAGATTGGTTGGAGAGGACATCTCTAAGATGGCCTTTATCTTGTCAGAATTTGCCTCAATTCCTCTTTGGTATACCATGAATCCTAGGAATCTTCTTGATGTTACTTCAAAAGCACATTTACTTGGATTCAGTTTCATCTTGTACTTTCGAAGTATTTGGAATGCTTCATGGAGGTTAGTTTCATGTTGATGAGCTTTAATGCTTTCTACTAGCATATCATCAACATACATGATGAGTCTCATATTTTATGTATTTTTAACCCTCTAAACCTAGGTTATTTGCAAGAATTCATGCTTATATATCCATAGTTATTAGCAAATTGATATGAGAATAACCCAAATCAGTAAAAGTGTTGTTTTGTGATGAGAAATCTGAAATGAGAGGAAAATAGTTGAATTTTACTAATTTTTTATGTTTTTATGCAGAAAACTGTAAACTGCCAGAATTGCGACTCCAATTACAACTGCAATTTTTCCTGGAGATAAAATTCCGAAAAATAAGGAAAAAAAATCTAGAAATTCGATTTTGTGCTGATATCTGAAGATATTCTCCACGAATCAAGCTCATAAAGATCTGATTCTTGCCTTAAACATACGTGGAGCAAACACTAGCATTTTGAGGCTATAAATATGAAGATTCAAGCCACGGAAAAGCCGTCCAAGATCGTTTTCATGAGTTGATGACCACTTTACTTTCTGCACTTTCTATTTTATGTTTTCTTGACTTAAAGGAGGAAGAACATTGCCCAAACTTCAATCCATCCCTGTCAAAAATCTAGGGTTGTAAAGATCTTACTCTCCTTGACAAAGGTTGAGATTAGATCGATTGGAGAGGTGGAAGTTATCTCCTTGAGTTCGATTTTTCTTTGTATTCGCAAGTTTAATTTTCTGTTTTAGTTCTTTAAATTCCACTACTTTAACTTTTGTTATTTCACATTCAGTTTACTTCTAATCCTTGTCTTTAATTTTAGTTCTTTAATTCATAGTAAGTTTGGTTTTAATAAAGTTCATTATTATTCCTTCAAGTCATTCTTTATCTTTAAGCTCATTACTTTATTTTCCAGTTTTTGTTTTTCTTTATTTTTCTTTCTTTAGACAACATGTGTTTCTTTTCTTTTAATATTTTCTTATATATTTTCTCCATCATGAGTTAATTCCGTCATTGAGATTCGGATATGTGGATTCCCTAAGGATTGGAAGCTTGGCCTAAGATGTAAAAGTAACTTTGCTCGATTCCATAGCATTGTTTGTTTTTATTGATTATCATTCTTATTGTGAATCTAGCTTGATCACCTAGGTGAACATACATAGATCAAGTTTAATACTGAAAGGGTTAAATGAGATTACATGTTCATACAAAGTAATAAAGGAAAGGGGCTTAGACATAAGCACTTGTTTTTTACCCTAGACATAGGGCGAAACCTCTAAGACCAAGGGTTGTGTTCTCATTAAACTAAGTTCGTATTAGCCATAGACATATGGTTTAATCACTTAGGCTTCTAAAGGTTGTTCCATTAAAATCGAATAGAAGTTGAACCCGGTTTACATTTATTGGTGTTTGAGTAAAGATTGCAATTACATTTTAGGTCACAATTCTTTTCAAAAGGGCAAAAGCATGTTCAAATTCCATTTTTTTATCATTTGATTTTTAGTACACTCACAACCTTCTCAATTATTTAATATTGGTTACTGAGGTTGCTTTGTATGAACATCTTTGCCTTCATCTTGAATTTTGTGGTATTCGTTCTCTGTGGGATCGATACTCTGGAATACTTCCTATTACTATTTGTTTGACAGTGTGCACTTGCACTAGACTGTAGACTTTTTCTATTAAAAAGTTTTCTTCTAAAAGCCCACATGTCTTCAGTCGACCAATACACCTCCATATTACCCAACAATTGAGCAAACTTTCGATTTACCATTCTTTGGTAGGTTGCTTCTGCATTCTTGAGGCTAAATGGCATGACTTTGTAACAGTAAAGCCCCATGTCAGTAATGAAAGAGGTCTTTTCCTGATTAGGTCCATTCATCTTGCTTTGATTGTATCAGAGAAGGCATCCATGAAGCTTAATAATCCATGGCCTGCTGTTGCATCTACTAACTGATCTATCATAGGGAAAGGGAAATTGTCCTTAGGACATGCCTTATTTAGATCAGTGAAGTCGATACACATTCGACATTTGCCATTAGACTTTTTTACTAAAACCACACTGGATAGTCATTGAGGATAATAGACTTCCCTAATAAAATTGGCTTTTAGTAAATCATCAACCTGGCTGGCTATGGTCTCATTCCTCTCTTGATTGAATGCACGTCACTTCTGTTTGACGGGCTTGAAATCTCTGTCCACGACGTCAGGATCTATCCCTGATATATCCTCATGAGACTAGGCAAATAAATCTGCATTGTTTCTAAGGAGACCGATAAGTTTTTCTTTCTATTTAGCCCCTAGGTTTGTTCCAATATTTATTCGCATGTTCTCTTATGTGAGCTGGAAAAATTCTAGTTCTTAGGCGAGTTGCCTTCTCTGGTCGGCCTCAGTCTCCTCGGGGGCAAGCAGCTTGTCAACCGCCTTTTTTGTTGCTTATTCTTATAATCCTTCAAGCCCGCGCTGCCATGTAGCTTGAATGATTTGGTCAGTCTCGACCTCTTTCTTGTTGGCCTTGGCCTTTAAATGTTGGTCGGCCTCAACCAAAAAACACAGTCCAGCTTCTTCACGCAATTCTTCTGGTCTACGCTGCCATATAACTTGAATGTTATGGTCGGTCTCAGCCTTGATATGAGGCCGAGGAGGCGTGTTCTTCTATGTTCATGCAGGCGACAATCCTGATCAAAATTGTCTTTTTTTCATTATAGTGCTTGTTTTCCAACATTCTGCTAATCTCTTCATAGGATTGACTCAAGCAATAAGGTTTTTCACGCAAGCGTTGTCATTCCCCACAGACGACGCTAACTGTTGTTGCCAAATTTTGGGCAGGAGAAATCTCACTTGACAACGATGGTCAATTTGTATTCTTGGGGGAAGAACGCGGCCTACAAAATAAGAAAAACCTGGACACTGGTGTGGTGTATGTCATATAGGCTCCGATGCTTAAGTCAGAGAATTGTTTAGAGAGAGTTAAGGAGTTTCTAGGAGAATTTAGGTGGCTGGAATGAACTTATCTTGCTCTCCCCTCAAGAGAGCTTAAATACCTTCCTTCATAGGGTTTTTGTGTGTTTTCGTCTTCGAATGGGGAACGAAAGGATCAAATGGGGCTGGACTGGGAGTACATGGGCCATGAGAGACCAAGGAAAGGCCTAAAGGATGGCCTTGCCATGTGGTCAGCCTCGGCCGGGCCTACAACGTGCTTGGGCCTGTCTCATTTTAGTTTCGGTCCATTTTGATTTCAGATTGGGCTCTTTCCTCGTTTTCTCCTTTATTGTAGCTTTTCAGCCAGTCCATTCTTATTGGTCCAATTTCACCCATAACACCCATCATGGAATAAATCATGAAAAATCTTGATAGATCGAAAAGATTTTAGCTTTCAAGGTTGTAACTCTGTTCTCTCTAGTATTCCATTATACTATATGTCTATCTTTCTCATGACTTCAAAACGTTTGTTTCGAAATTGAGAGGAGAATGTGTAATTTTCTTTGGGAAGGCTATGAGGGGAAAATTTTACGCATCTAGTTAGGTAGAATTAGACTTCTAAATCCCAAGTTGACAATTTAAACCATAGAAATACAGTTCTCATTCATTGGGGCAAGCGCTTTTTCAAAGAACCCAACTCTTTTTTGAAGAAATATCATTTACATGGTATCAAAGCCATACCAAACTTAGGGTCCCGCCACCGCCATCTCCTTGTTGCCGTCGCCACCTCGATTTAAGTCCCCAGTCAGCACCCACACCCAGATTTGAATCCTCCTCCATCCAGCCTCGCCGTTCGCGAACACCTAGCCTAGATCCATCACCGTTCGCAAACACCTCGCGAACACCCAACCAGATATGTCGTCGTTCGTCCAGCTCCACGCTCACCGTTTACCGTTCACACTCCATCCAGCCTAGCAGATCTAGTCCTCATATCTTAGAGACCCTAACCGGCAGGTAAGCCTTACACCCAGATTTGAACAAAACACAGATCTCTGGCGAATCTAGATCTCCTTCTCTGAGTAAATCCCTGCGCAAACTCAAATCTCTGGCGAACAAACCAGACCTTCTCAGACCTACGTGAACACCTGCCTCGCGATTCCTCTCCCAGACCCAGATCTTTGCTTCTTCTCTTTTGCTAGATTATCCGCTTCTGCCTATTGAATACAAGTTGGAACTCTTTTATAGAGCCCGGACTCCAAACTGAATTTGAAACTAATTCAGTAACGGATATGGATGAGAGGATAAGACAAACCCTTATCTCAATCATCGTTCATTTTGATTACAAAGGTCAAGGTAATAAATACCTTTGAAACCTAACTTTGAAAATAAAATACTAAAAGACAAAAGGTAATAAATACCTTGTCTCAAAAGTCTAAAAATATGAACATAAAAAGTCAAAAAGTAAAACCTAACTTTAACCTAACTTTGAAAAAGGAAAATAATAAAAACAAACCTAAACTTAAACGTGCGTAAACTTTAAATCTATTTAAAAACATAAAAGTCTAATGTATTTATTACAAGGTTGAAAAAAGGAAAAAGTGAAGTTGAAAAAGTAAAAGAAAATGAGAAAGTGTCGTAGAATGGTGGATGTGAAGATGGATGTGGTGGAGAAGTTGTAGAAGCTTTGCATCATGCTATACTCCCCCCTTATTAAAGATATTTTGAAAAATAACTTTAATAAAGTGTCTTGTCTTTTCTTCCATGAAACAAATCTTGAAATCTTGTATTGATATCTTCTCAGGCAAGGAGGCAAGGAGGCAAGGTCATGGCTTACCAACGGACTTACAATACTGCCTGGAACACCAAATGGCCGCAACGGTCCTCCGCAGTAGGTTCTTTGAAGAAAGCGCCGCAAGATTGAAAGTTCGAATCGGGATGAAATGTTTCTTCGTGTGTCTTTTGTTGTGCAAAACATGTATTTACTGAAGAAATCGGTTCGGAATATACATGGATTTCTTCGAAACTGTAGAAATTTAAGAATTTACAAGGAAATAAAATTTACAGATGAAGAATATACATCTACGGATTTTTTTTATTATTATTTTATTATTTTTTTTAAAGGTTCAACGGGAACCATACCGTCCTTTTAGGAGAAGGAACTCCATTTGAAGAAAGATATTTGCTTGCAGATATCAACTTGAGTATTTTTGAGTAAATTCGTAGTTTAATGTCATTGCGGACAAATCTTAAAAGATGATTGAGTAAAGTCGTAGTTTAATGACTTTGCGGTCTCAAAGGCATTTATTGAGTAGGGTCGTAGTTTAACGACTTTGCGGTCTCAAAGGCATTTATTGAGTAGGGTCGTAGTTTAACGACTTTGCAGTCTCAAAGGCATTTATTGAGTAGGGTCGTAGTTTAACGACTTTGCGGTCTCATCGTAGTGATTAGGGATCACTAAGATTGATGTCGTCATCGTCTTCATCAATGATGGAAAGTGGTGGAGAAGACGACCTGTTTGAGTTTGAGTTCTGGAGGAGAACTCTTTGAAGATCAGCTTCTGTGGCTGTTTGAGCAAGGGAAGCAAGCAAGGCAGCTTTATTTTTTTGGAATTCTTGCTGTGCTTTCTTTGAAAAATCTTGATTTTCTGGTGTGTTGATAAACCAAGATTTGATTTGAGGAAGATTAATGTTGGTGACATTAAATTTGTCCCACCATTTAATTTTGAGGGTCTTCACCAGATATTTATGGTTAAGGTGAAGGTTTTGAGTAGTCAAGTTCCAGCAAAAGATCCATGGAACTTGGAAATGAAGGGAAAACCGAAAGGTTAATGGATAAATATTTTTGAATATATTTTGAGAAAAATAGTGGAATGATTCCTGAACAGGAGTAGGAAAAATTTCTGGAGAAAGGCCAAAGTTATGCCACCAAGTCATAAACCATATAGGGTATTGGTGTTTATGAGCCTGTCGGCAGAACTGGATAAACCAAGAGTGGTTAAAAGCACGGTACCAAAGGACGGTTGTCCATGCTCTTACATAGTCTCGATATGAGTAAGACGGTGGATCATACCGAATTGAGAAGCATTTTTCGGTATAGATTTTTTGATTCACCTTTGAGGAGTAATAACTCTGAAGATTTTGAGTTTTGAGTAAGAAATTACGGAAGGATTATTCCTGTCCGGTATATGAGTAATTTCAACAGATTTTGAATCAATAAGAATTAATTCATAAAACTGCCGTGTTTTTGATAGGATTTCCGGCATGAAGCAACAATCACCCAGATAGATATGGGAGGTTAGCTCAGTAAAGCTTTCAGAGTCCCATTCTGGTTCGATCGGGATCTCAGTGATTACATGAGCTTTTTGGAAATATCCTGAAATTTCAAGTCTTGGAGTAAAACGTGTCGGTGGAGACACAACAGAGTTGTAGGTTGAAGAACCTGCAACAGATGGAGTAGCTGGTGGAGCAGAAGGCTCCTGTATCCTTATTGAGGCAGAACGACGTTGAGCACGTGTTCTCACTGGAGTAAAGGAAGTATCGGGAAGAGCAAAATCCTCGATACGGACTGGAGTAGATCTTTGAGTATTTGAGGAAGAGGCGGTAGCCTTTCCCTTTGAAGTGGAAGAGGAAGCAATTCCTTTTCCTTTTCTTGAACTCATGATGAGTTTTTTGAAGATGGAAACTTGAATATGAAATTAAGTTTTCTGATGAGGAAGATCAGACGAAGCTACAACCTCAGAGCATACCAACTTTCTTTCAGAATTTTTGAGAAGAGGAAAGCTCTCTAGAGAGAGGAATTCTCTCGGGGAGGAGAGAGAGTGTTCTTTGAGAGATGTTCTCTCGAAAGATAATCTGCAAGAGGGTTTTGAGACCCTTTTATAGACAAAATTTGAAAATCAAAACATGATAATATTGCTTGCCAACGGGCAAATCTCTGTTTTGAAACCAAATTTTTGACATCTTTTTCTAAAATAAATTTAGAACTTTGAGAATCAGTTTTTATTAAAAACGATTTATTGATTAATCACCTTGAAATTTCTGGACGCATAAAACTATAGCAAGAATTTCCTTTTTCACTGTTGAGTAATTTTGCTGAGTACTGTTCCACACTCCGGAGTGGAAACGTACTATCGATTCCTTCTTATCGAGACACTGTTTAAGGATTCCTCCATATCCAATGTCAGACGCATCGGTTTCAACGATGAAATCTGCTTTTTCGTCGATAAGACTTAAGCAGGGAATACTTTTGACTAAATCTTTTATCTTTTGGACCGCTGTTGTTTGAGTGGGTCCCCATGGAATAGTTTCTTTCTTCAACCTTTGAAAAAGTGGTTTGCAAATAGGTCGAAGATCCTTGATAAAATCCGAAACATAATTTAGACAACCCAGAAATCTTTGTAACTGAGTTTTATCTAAAATTTCGTCAGGAAAATTTTGAGTAAAATCTAGAGATCTTTGAATAGGTTTTAATAATCCTAGATGGATATCAAAACCAAGAAATCTAATATTTGTTTGAAAAAGTTTTAGCTTTCTGGCTGAAACTACTAAACCATTATGCTTTATGGTTTGAATAAAGCTTTTTAAATGGCTAAAATGTTGATCTATATTTGATGAAAAGATTAAAACATCATCAATATAGGTAATTGAAAATTCTTGAATAGGTTCCAAAATATCATTCATGATCTTTTGGAATTCGGATGGAGCATTTTTTAACCCGAAGGGCATAACGTTCCATTCGTATTGACCAAAAGGTACATTAAATGTTGTTTTGTACCTATCTTGTTCGACAATCTGTATTTGCCAAAATCCAGATTTCATATCGAACTTTGAAAATAATTTCGCATTGGAAATTCGTTTGAGTAAATCATTTTTGTTGGGAATTGGATACCTTATCCATTCCAAAACCTTGTTTAAGGGTTTATAGTTGATTACCAGCCTTGGGACGCCACTCTCCTTTTTGGCCTAGTTATTGACATAGAAAGCAGCACATGACCATGGGCTCTTGGATGGTCTTATCAGCTTCCTTTTGAGTAATTCATCAATCTCCTTTCGGCAGTGGCTTAATAATTCAGAGTTCATCTGGATTGGCCGCGCCTTTGTTGGAATATTCGATTCTTTGAAATCTTTTTCATATGGTAGGGTCACCATATGTTTCTTTCTTGACCAGAAAGCATCTGGATGAGTGGAGCAAATTTGTTGTTCAATTTGCTTTTGAATTGTCTGGATTCGTTTTTGGACTCCAGGTAGTTGAAGTTGTTCTTCAATTTTCTTGAAGCTGACTTCTTCTTTCAGATAGTCAATCTGCTTCTTCTTGAGGTTGATTTTATCAACAACATTAAGATTACTTTCTCTTAATGGGTCGATAAATTTGAATATAATGGTTTTATAGGTTTTTGACTAATAGAAATGAGGTCACAAAGCAAACTCCGTTGTTGCATATATGCACTTCTGGAAGCTTGTGCCTGATGAATAAAGGCTGATTATTTGCCCCTCTCAAGGTTTCCATTGTCTTCTCGAAATACCTTGAATGCAATTCTGATCTGCTCCTGAATCAACTAGAGCAATTGCATTAATCGAAAAGTCTTGTACCTGTAATGATACCTTAACATACCATTTATGATACTGGACTTTTTGCAAGGTAGATAAGAACTGTTCTTCTTCCGCCGAAGATACTGAAAGTTCTCCATCCTCCTGTGCTGTTGAAGTAGTTGCTTGATTTGATTTAATCATTGCAACTTCGATGGACAATTGTGCTATGTCCTTTTGATAATCAAGGCAAAGTTTCTTAACCTCTTCCTTGAGTTTATTGATCTCGAACTTAAGTCTGAAGCTTTGATTTCTTGTCTTTCCTTCTTGAAAAGGGAAAAGACATCTTCGATGTTCGGATAATGAGTATCATCCGAAGTATACTCCTTTTCTTTCTGAAGAGATTCCTTCAGACGAATGAGTATATTCTTTTTGAGGTTGGCATCTGTAATTTGTTCAGCCGCCTCAAACAGTAATTCCTGATCCTTAGTTAGGACATTTATGCAGTTAAAACAACCGCAAAATCTCCCTCCTTTGCAGTCAGGTTTATGAGATAACTCTCCTTCGAAAATATCTGTATCAGATTCTTCCAGGAGTTGAAGTGCATGATCTTCTTCAGATTCTTCATAAATTGATTCTTCAGAAACTGTTCGCACTATTTGAAGTAGTTCATTCTTAATATCGTCGTCGATACTAAGTTCGTTGATTCTCTTCTTCATTGGACATTTTGGAGCATAATGCCCAAATTCTCTGCATTTATAGCACTGGACTTTTGAAGAAGGTCTTCTTGAAAAATTCCTATTGACAGTAGGATTCTTTCTGCTAGTCTTGGATCTTTGCCGATAATTTGAGTATTGAATTTTGGCTTGATTAAGCCTCTTCTTCCTGACAGACAGAGCTTCAGGATGATAGTAATATATCTTGCAAAACTGTCCGAATTCTTATTTTCTTTCTTTGGACTTGTTTTGCTTTTCATGTCGAGCAGCTTCAAGGCATTGCTTTCCTGCTTGGCTGATGACGAAATGACAAAGTTCGCCATAAGTGACCGAGCTCCATGGAATTTCTCCTTTGTAAAATTCTCGGAGATGAAGTAATAGTTCGGAACCAAATATTTTTGGTAATCCGACTATAAATCTTTCTTTCCAGAACGGGCTATGGGCATCCGTTCTCTTGTAGACTTCTGTTAGGAAAGTCTGCTTATACCATTCAAAGTCTTGGAGCTTTGGACAAGTCAGCTTTGAAGGTATTCTCCTGCTTGATTAACATAATCATTGTTGTCTCCAACAAAAGCTTTGATTATGCTAAAGCATAGAGTAGTTACGGCATCATCTTTATACCCTCTTCTTGTGGGTGATGTAGCCGCTAGTGCTGAAGAAAGAGCTGCAGCAGTGACGCCAGTTGCTCTACTTTGAGCAGTAGAAGAAGATTCTCCAACTTCTCTTACTGTTCTTGAGGTATCTGATTCTTCAACAGAAGATCTATGAGTAAGAATTTGATTCCTTTCTTCATCAGAAAAGGTATTTTGCCACCATCCTCTTAGAATGCCTGTAAATCCAGCAACAAGAAGCTTGGCAATTTGATGATCAGTTGCGCCTTTTGAAGTATATGTTGCGTTAGCAACAAACATTTCTTGGACAACATTCATGATCAAATATTGAGAAAGACCGTCAATATTCCATTCATAAATGGATGATCCATCAAATGAACTGGCAATAACATGATTTCGGTCTTCTATTGTCAGATCTGGGTGAGTAGCCCTTGGATAATAAGTCCTTGGGTTACTTTTTGAATGCATAGAGATTCTATTTATTTCTCTAGGCTCTTCTTCTGAGATTGCTGCTTGCTGCATCTCTGCAATTATATCAGCTATCTCGTCATCATTGAGTACGTTGATTTGAGGAGACTTTCCATTAAGCCTGTTGAGCTCTTGTTGAATTGATTCAAGCAAGATCTCTTCTTTGCTTTTTAATAATGGAACTGACCCTCCTGGAATCCTTCCAAATTTTGAGAGAGTATCCTCAATTATTGGGATTCTAGATGATCCTATCCTGAGAGGCTTTTGAATCTTTGGAGGAGTGAAAACCTTCTCCTCAATAAAATCCATTTGTTCTGCCATAGTGGATAGCATCTTGTTTGTGAAGTTGTTTTGAGCAAAAACACCTCAAATTCCTTTAGAGGGGTTTTTGTTTTCCTCTTCCAAAGACAGTTGCTTGAATGGAGAGGCAACAACTAGATTTCCCTTGGAATTTCTGAATTCAATTTGTTCCATGGGTGGATGAGTACTAGAAACTTCTCCTTCTTGAGTCTTCTAGAGAGTTTCTTTTATAACGTTCACCTGCTCATCATCATTTCCTCGGCTGGAAAACCATTGAAAGAAAGGAATATTTTGTTCAAGGGCTTCCATGGTAGAGATCCATGTAGCTTTGAATTCTTCTCTTTCTTCCTTGTCATATGCCTTGAAGAAAAACTTTCTAGGCATTTTCCACTTCAAGTCCATGAAATCCTCTTTCAAGAATTCCATGTTTACCTTGAATCCTTCAGATATGACGTTGAGCTCATTAAATTGGTTTCTGACATCCATATCTGATTGAGTAGGAGAATTTGTCCTCACATATGTTGTTTCTGGTAAGCGAGGAGCAAAGTCCACTGAGTTAATCTTTGCAGATAAAGATCTTCTCAATGGTTCTTGAGGTTCGAAGCTTCTGGAGGATGAAGCTTCTCCTTCAAAATTTGAGGCGCTTTGCCTGGATGGAGCAAAAGTTGAGACCTTTGAAACCGATGGAGTTTCTTGGGTGAAACTTATTTCAACAGTTCCATCGGGATGCTCAACTAGTTGGGTGGCAGACTTCGGAGGTGGTACTGCTAGAGCAATAGCCCGTTCAAGTATCCAATGAGAATTCCGAGTTATGTCTGACCAATGTAATGTTTTCGGGACCTGAATATTAGATCTCGCAACATTAGCTTCAAGGAGTATGGTTTTGCCTTTTGGGGAACCCCTTAAGGCTCTTGGAGCTATCTCCATCTTCATTAGGCGATAGCATAACCTGAATATGACAACGAATGCATGAGCATCTGGTTGCATGTTCAGATCTTTGAAGTAAACATCCAGAATTAAAGAATTTAAAATTCTGGGATCTTGAAGAGATAGCGGATAGCATGGATAACAATTGAAATATGCCGATCCGCTTTCCAAATTGGTTTCAACCATCGCTAAAAGAGAGTCTTGAAACCGTAGAAATCTCTTATCCCTCAAGGTGAGAAGGATAGGAGTATTAAGGCCGGTTCTGAACAACGGCTTGATTGCAACCTGGACTAATCCAAGATGCATATATGAGTAATCCTCTCTGTGTGAAAGGATTTGATTCCTGGTGAGGAGATTCAGAGACTCAGGATTGTTGTGGACAGCAATCTTGTCTTCAACAATCTTTACTCCCCATTATTGAGTAAAATTGAAGGTAGATTTGTAATAGACCGTTGTTGGGTCTAATTTTGGAATATTCTAGTTAGCTAATTGTTGCTCCACCTTAGCTATCTGGAGTAATTCATTTGTGGTGCTGGCGAGTTCGTCAGCATTTGACTCCGCTTTATGAGCATCGTCTTCTTGAGTAGTTTGAGCCAATTGAGTAGATGAAGAAGAACTCTCTCCTTTGAGTACTTTTCTCGGTAACAAAGATTTGAGTAACTTAGACATAATTCATAAAATCAAATTAAAGATTAAAGATAAAAATAATATTGTTTAAGAACAATAAAATCCTTCAAACGTTTCTCTCTCCACGAACTACCCAACTGTAGACTGGAACACGCGGCTTACCAACGGTCTTACGCCTTGCTGCCTGGAACACTTTGCGCTTACCAACGCCTACTGACGGAAGGGCTGACGGAACGACCACAGAGAGAAACTTAAGAAGAATCGTATTGAATTTAATCAATACTAATTTTAACTCTAAAGTTTAAAAAGATTTAACAAATTAAATCAAAGAAACGCAAAAATTTGAAACAAAGGAAATTGCTTCAAAGATTGGAGTGTTTATTGAATAATGAGTAAGGCTCTGATACCAATTGCTCCCAAATCCCACAATCTATGCTCAGATTGCTAAAAGGATAGGAGAATTAGAATCTTTGCAGAATACAAGTGTTTTGCGAATAGATAGCTTAGAGAGATTTTTGCTTCTTCTCTTTTGCTAGATTATCCGCTTCTGCCTATTGAATACAAGTTGGAACTCTTTTATAGAGCCCGGACTCCAAACTGAATTTGAAACTAATTCAGTAACGGATATGGATGAGAGGATAAGACAAACCCTTATCTCAATCATCGTTCATTTTGATTACAAAGGTCAAGGTAATAAATACCTTTGAAACCTAACTTTGAAAATAAAATACTAAAAGACAAAAGGTAATAAATACCTTGTCTCAAAAGTCTAAAAATATGAACATAAAAAGTCAAAAAGTAAAACCTAACTTTAACCTAACTTTGAAAAAGGCAACTTCAATTCACCTGTTTGTTCAATTCAATGATTTTCTTCATGGCAAAAGTTTATGGCTCTCTCTTCTGCACGAATTCTAAATTATTTAGTCATAAATTTCCTGATTGTCCTACAATTGAGTATAGGTATTGTCACAAACATGGTCACATTTTGGACAATTGTCCTAACTCGAAAGAAAAAAAAATCCGTTAGTAAATAATTGAAAAAATTAATTCAAAATAAAAGGAAATTTCTAGACTAAAGAAAAAAAAACTTACAGAAATTACTAAAAGAAAACAAAAATAATTTACAGGGCACGAATTATACATATTTGATCGACGTTTGCTACACGCAAGTGCACGTGATGGAAGTAATAAAGAAAATTGGATGTACTCCAGAGTATCGTACCCAAGGGAACGGTTTTTAACAAAATCTACTAAGATGACACAAAATTTGTTTACAAATTGCCATTGCGGTAACCAATGGTGTAAAAATGCTTGAGCGATTGTTTTTGCTAAAGAAAACAACGAAAAGTCAATAATTAAAAAGTATGGGATCCAAGTTGCTTATGCCACTTTGGAAAGAAATGCTACTTAAAATGCAATTGCAATCATAGTTAATACACAAGAACTAAGTAAACCGAATTCAACTCCTATTCAATTTTGCTTCAAAATCTTTAGGAGACTAAGTGATTAAACCTATATTTCTATGGCTAATCTAACTTAGATAAATTCGCGCACAATTCTAGCGATTTTGGAGTCTCGCCCTATGTCTAGGGTCGATGTTCAGGACTTATTTTTAAGCATTTTCCTCTATTTCTTTTGTGACATCCGTTTTCTCTTAACCCTTTTGGTATTAAGTTCAAGCTCAACAAGCAATCACTAGTTGGCCGACTAAGTTTACTCATGTTAATTCAACAAAAGCAAACAAAGTCTCGATTATTAACTAGATTGAACATGCTTTTTAAGCTTTACATCTCTCCTCTAGGGCATTCACTGACTTGAATCCCTAAGGAGAAATTAACTCATTATAAAAGAGATGAAAACCCAAAATTTAATTGCTATAAAGCTCATAGTTAATAACCCAAATACTGAAATTAAATTCCTAATAATAGAGTAAAACAAACTGAAAATTACTACGAATTTGTGAATCTAAATCAATAACCCAAAGTACTCACAAAGTAAATTTATATTCAATAATGGAATTTAAGTCAACACCTTCAGTAACCTTTAACTAAATTCAAATAAATCTTCAAGGTAGTGAATAAACTAAATGAAAAAAAAAATCAGAACTTTGGAACTATAATTTCATCAAATTGACAGAAAAATGAAGGAGAACAAAACCCATAATTCATTAATTGATTCAACTTCTATAACATACAAAAATTTGAGTAAACAGAGACCCACTAAATGAGTAAAATCGAGCAGAAAAATAGAGGTATAAAACTACAAAAACATAGTACAAATGCTAACAGAAATTCATTGCTTTGATCGACCCAAAATTTCTTCAAGGGCAATTGGATCCTTACCTCCTCGAACTTTCGTTGAGGAGGGATCAACCTCAGAAATTACAGGGCAAGATGAAGACGAACTACTAAAGAAATTGACAGAAAAATCGAGAACTTCAGACTGTGGGCGAGCAGAACAAAACCCAGCCATGTTTTGCTTAGTTTTCTCCATTTTTATAGGCATTGAGGGCTAGGGTTTCCATCTTTGTGCTCCTTCAATCATGGGTCAAGGTTTGGGCATGAGTTCGGGCTGAAAAATCTCCTAAAAATCGAGCAAATCCCGTGGGTCTTGGAATATTTCCGTATTTTCCGTAATGAATGATAAGTCCAGAAAATGCAATTGCATTGCAATTGAATTTTCCCTCTTGTTCACCACCTTCATTGCCTTCTCAAGGAAATGCAATTGCATTTCATTTGCATTTTCTTCATTGCTTCAAATCTGCACAAAAACAACAATTTTAGCCAACTGTCCTTTTTCTTTTCAACTTAATTCTTCTTTTTCCATACTCCAACAAGCTTGCATGAATTTATCTTATAAATGCTATTTTTAGCTTGCTTGTTATTCGAAAAAATATGCAAAAAATGACAAGAACAACTTAATTTAGGCTTAAATAATCCTCATAACTGAGAATTATCAATATGACACATGAAATAGAAAAACAAAATAATATACATATAATATAAGCAATTTACATGATTTGCACTAGCATACATATTTTTCCAAACAGAACGTAAGCAAGGCTAATATACATAATATACAACAAAACCAAAAAAATTACACAAAAATACCAAATAAGCCTAATTTACACAAAAAGAAGAAAAACTAAAAAGAAGAAAAAAACACAAAAAGAAGAAAAGCATCTACACAACTATACAAACTTACATTATTTACACTCTAAATTAAAATCAAACACTTTCACCACGATATTAATTAAAGTAGAAATATTCCAATCTCCGGCAACGGCGCCAAATTTGACAAAGGACTTGTCAAAGGTCCTATGAAGATTAAATTTATAAAAATCGGACCTCTAACTATTTTGCAATAATAGTGGCCAGGGTCATCTACAGAGATTGAAGTTCTTAAATTAATTAAGTACCATAGTTAATTATGCCCAATTTTATTTAGAGAAACATAACTTTAGGGTGATCAAAAAGAAAAATAAAACCTAAACTACTATTTACAAGGTTGGAATCCAATTTTTGAGAAACATAATAGTTTAGTACATTAAGCACATCTTTGCAGATAAAGAATTGATTTTATGCAATTAATCTTAAGCTAAGAATTACTAAGCTATCAATATCCTCTCTAGAGCTCAATTGAAATCATGCCTAGCAATAAATCAACCTCTCGGTCTACTTCTATTACTAAACATGGCATTAGGCGATTCTCTTAAGGCTTCAAGAATTAATTTACTCACTCTCGTGCAATAAACTAAATCTAGTCATGCATCTATTGTTCTATGGATAAATTTACTCTCTCGAGCTAAATCTAGCCTAACATACAAAACCATGGCCAAAAGTTTAAACACTAAAAATCGAGATGCATAAAAGATGTAATTATAATCATTCAATTACAAAATCAACAAAAGTCTAAAACATACAACCATTCTTGTCTAAATACAGAGATAAACAACATCATAGTCCATAACAAAATTCCTAAAAACCAAAAGAAAAGTAAAGGGAAAAGAGAATAAACTAAGGTTGTGTGCCAACACTCGTTCCCGACGTGAAGTCCACGATCTCGAGCCTTAAGCCTCCTCCTTAGCTCTCCAAAGGTCTCCTCTAAGCCCTTAGACAATGTATGAATCAATTTTAGGGTTTGGTCTCTCAAAAACGGCTCCCTTTGCTCATATGTACAACTTCCTATTTATACATAGGGGACGACATTGCAACGCTAGGGGCAATGTTGCAACGCTATCCCTTTATTCCATGTTTTACAAAATCATGGTAGCGTTGCAACACTACCAACGGCATTGCAATGTTACCCTCATGGGTTTGCTAGCTTGTTCTTCAATCCTCTTTCGCCCAAATGCTAAATCGTGCCTCCAAAATGACTCTTTTGCCCATTTTCTTCTCCATTGCCAATTTTACGCTCGATTGCTCGATTCCTGCAAAATGAGCACTTAATTGCATGAAAGTATTCGATAAGGCTTCTAAAAGTGCAATAAAACATCCCTAAAAATGCATCATAAATTACACTTCTCAACGACCATTGCCAACCACCGCTGCCAATCTTCTATCGCCGACCGTCTCTGTCGTTTGCACAGATGTCCGCCACTTTTCGCCACTATCTACCATGGCTTCCACCCGCAACTGCTTGTCAGTTTTCGTCCGACCATCGCACGATTCCATCATTTTCCTCTTACTAGCATCACTCTGCTATCAGCGCTTGGTTTGTCGTTGTCCAACACCATCCATTGCTCATCTGTCAACACACAGCTTCAACTAGAGTTTATATTTGTAAGGCTAAGTTCAATAGGTTTCCCAATACCCAATTTTGAATATCTTTTGTGAAACCACACCTTGAGGACAAGGTGTGTTTTAGGGGTGGATAATTATAGGAATAGTACTAAGGGTACATTAGTAAATAGTTAGGTAGTTGGTTATGATGTACGGTTATAAATAAAGGTAGTGGGAAAGGAGTAGATAGGCATTGATTCAGTGATTGTTTAGGTCTTGAGTAATCTCAAGTTAGGGAGGGTCTAAGTATCTCAAATGACTTGGTTTATCTTGCAGTTTTGTTATCTCTTTATTGCAATATATTTTAGTTCATATCATAGACCTTTGGTTAAATGCTTACGATCTAGATGCAATGCGAGTTTGCCTAAGGAAAAACTGTGTAATTGATGATGCAACTAGTGCAGAAAAAGTAATAGATTTCTGCTTGATATTTTCAGCAACATGCCACATTAACTTACATCTGATATATGCCTTAAGCTGAAGTTCATGTAGCAACTAGCGTATCACTTAGGATTGTTATTAAAAGCTTTGCCAAATATGGCTGCATATGTTAATGTTTTGCGTTGTTCTAGAGGAAAAGTGTATATATACAACGGTATTAGCATGCGTATCATCTTGAGATTTTGAGTGTTCAGTGTTCTAAAAGAATTGTTTATTCAATTTTAAAGTTCATACTTTTTTTGTAACTGGATAACATTAATTTAATGGTTCAAGACAACAATTGTACATGGTAATTAACATCTTGTGATTATGATTGTCGTCTGTCCTTCTGATTTACCTCTCGTTATTTTGTTTTAGCTTTTATAACTGCAGCATATTTAGCTAGATCTATAGTAATGCTTAGCTTACTTTTTAAGTTTAGTTGTTTGTGTTTTTGTTCTGTTGTCATGTTCATAAGTTTTGAAAACTTTAATTTTTTGTGCTATTTTGATGAGTTTAATATTTATGATTTTGATAAGCTTAGTTTAATTTAGTTGTAATGTTAATAAATTTTGATAAGTTAGTTAAGTTTTGTTATAATGTTCATAAGTTTAAGTTTTGATAACTTTAATAATTCGTGTTAGTTTGATGAGTTTAATATTTATGTGCATGATAAGTTTGGTTGTTATGTTGTTAAGTTTAGTTTAGTTGTTGTATGTTCATAAATTTTTGATAAGTTAGTTAAGTTTTGTATATATGTTCAACAAAGTTTGATAGTTGTAGTTGTTTGTGTTAATTTGATGAGTTTAGTTGTTTATGTTCTTTTGAGTATATGTTATTCATATCCCATATCTTAATTCTCTTGCTTACATGATTTGCATTTCTTCTTATGTGTCAGATCTAATCCTATGCATCAATGGCTTCAAGTACAAATTGCACCATGTTCAATCAAGCTTCAAAGAGTTATTTGAGGTTTTTTTTCCTTTGCAATTGACAATATTGTACTTGACAAACACCATAATGTTATTGGAAACTATATATGACCATGTTATACTTATTTTATGTGGTTAATAGTTCTTGTAATTTTTGAATTGTTCATATGAAGTTCTTAATTCTTGTAATTTAGGAATTGTTTATGAGGTTTATAGTTTGGTAATGTTGAAGATATGAAGTTTATTAATGTTATTGGCGGAAATTTCGTTGATAGATCTTCAATGTGTATTGTTTATGAAATTCTATCTTCTTATCGATATAAAATTGTTGGAACACAATGCAGGAGATTCAAGATAATAGGAAACATTTATTATAATTGAAAAAAAAAGCACAAACAAATATGACATGCCAAATACGTCAAGAACTAATTAACTTAACATTCCTGCAAAGTCAAGATAAAAATACATTTGACACATTAAAACTATCAAGTTTTACCATAATTTATATACACGATGCTTTAGAAATGTTAATGAGTTTAATATTCTTGACATTTGAAAAATATTGATAACGAAATGAGCAATCATGGAGATCACGCGGGAAGTCTACAAGGAGAATACCAAGCTCAATCAGCTTAAGCAAGCTCAATTGAAGCTCATACTCAAAGTCAATGGAAGTCAACTTCAATTGAACCTAATCATGAGGCAATCATTATGCCACAAGGTCCAATGACAAGAGCTAGAGCTAAAAGTTTTCAAGAAGCATTGAATTCTCACCTCCAAGCTAAGGTGTCTACACAAAGTGAAGAGTTGCATCCTTTAAAGATGGATAAGGCACCTTTTCAACCAAGAGTCATGATGAATCTAAAAATCCAGATTCATTCACATCTTTAATGCATTATGTACCTATTAAATTCATGTATTTACATTTAATTTGGTTCATGTATGGATTTGAAAGGTTAGGGGCTGAACTTAGACTACATAGGTGAAGGGATGTGTCCTTTCATGGTGTCTATTCAATTAGTATAAATAGGGCTATCATTTTGTCATTGGAACACAAGTTGAAGTTGAATGAAATCTCATATTCGAGTTTAGTATCTCTCAAGCTTTATGCTTTCTTTGTATTCTTGTGTTTAGAATGCATGTCTAGAACTTTCAATCTAGTTTGATCCATTAGATTGTGGAGAGTTCGAAATCTAGAAGATAGGAACAAGTTCTTCTTTCTTCTTGATCATCGATCACCTTTTCCAAGTAAAATCTGTTTAATTTTCTTGGGGTTGCTTATCATCTTGTTAATGAGGTTTTCTTATTATTGTTGTGGGGGTTCACCTTGAATAAGGGGAGTTCTCAAGTGTAATTGAGATAGTTCCTTTATCATTTGGTATCAGAGCTTAGGCTCTAAACAGATTATATCTTTACTTGCTTTCCATTCCATTTCATTTTTTCCTTTCTTATTTCAATCCTTACATCTTCTTCCATTTTCTTGTGACTCTTCATCTTCTCATCTTTGCTTCATATTTTATTGTACTTGCTGCAAAAAAAAAAAAGAAAAAAAAAAGAAAAAAAAAGTTAAAAAAAAGTGACTTGTCATCTTCTTGTGGCTATTCATATTTTATGCTACTTGTCACTTGTTTAGAAAAAAAAAAAGTGTTATGTATAGCAAGTTTTGAAGCATTATGAATTGATTACATTTAAAAAGAGTCTAAATTCATATATCTTTTGTCATTCCTATCTTTTCATTCGCATCTTTTCACTCATACCTCTTTGTTATCCGCTTTGTTTTTCATCTCATCTTTCTTGAACCATTTTCTTCATAAAAAAAATCCTTTCCATTGCACCTTTCCATACTTGTTTTCAAACTTTGAGATTTTGTGACTTTTCACATTCTAGCTATATTGGAAGTGTTCTTGCATGATTCTCATAAGAATACTATAAGACTTGCTGAAGTTTGAGATATTTGTAGTCTTAGGAGTATTTTTTTTTTTTTTTTTTTGATTTGAGTGCAAACACGAGTGACCTTTCATCTTCCGAGAGGAAAAAAAAGGTGACGGAGTGTTTGTGAGGTCCATTTCTTTTTCTTTTTAATTTACTTTGTTTTACAGCATGGCAACTCAAGGTGATGGTAGTAATATTCCTGATGAACGATTGAGGGAGGCGCAACATGGAGCTATGGAGAGAATGATTCGTACCATGGAAGAGTTGTCAGAACGTATTGAAAGGTTGGAGACTCGACACCAAGCTCGAGAGAGGATTCCACTACCACCACCACAACGTGTTGAAGTTGTCAACGTCCGCAATGAGGACCATTATGAGGATGATGAATCTGATCAATTGGAGAATGACCAAGTTACATTACTTGGGGCTCCAAGAGTAGGAGAAAGGCGTCTTGGTCGTGGTTTATATCAAGGGAGAGGTCGTGAAAGAAGACATCGTAATTTCCAACATATAATTCCTTATGAAGAGGGAATTGATCGTAATGTGGGAAGCATCAAATTGAAGCTTCCAAAGTTCTATGGCAAAACTGATCCAGAGGAGTACCTTCAATGGGAGAAAACAGTGGAGTCGGTGTTCAATTTCCATAATTTTGATGATGAAAAGAAGGTAATGTTATGTGTTTCTCAATTTAAACAATATGCTCAGACGTGGTGGGATAAATTGATGTCAAGTAGGAGAAGAAATATCGAGGCACCCATCGATTCTTGGTATGAATTCAAGGAGTCAATGAGGAAGCGGTTTGTTCCAAAGCATTTCCAAAGGGACATGGCACAAAAGCTTCAAGATTGAGACAAGGAAGTAAATCCGTGGAAGACTACTACAAGGAGATGGACACTTTGATGGATCGACTTGATATGGACGAGGACATGGAGAATCTCATGTAGGGATGTCCATTTAACCCGCGGGGTCGGGGCCCCGTGGGGACCCTCCCCGAACGGGGCTGGGAATCCCCGATTACACGGGGAATGGGGGAGGGAGCGGGGAAGTTTTTTTCCCCTTTGGCTAAACTGGGATGGGGACGGGGAATATATTCCCCGCCCTGCCCCGCCCTGATTCCCCGATTAATAATATATATATATATATATATATATATTATTACCTATAAATAGAATTTTTTAAAAAAAAAAACTATAGTAGGAATTAGTTTAAGACTATTTCGTTATAACAAAAAAAATTAAAGTCTATGTTGTAATATTGAAATTTGAATTTTTAGAAATTAAGTTGTTTCGACATTATAGTATTTTTACTTATGGTATATTATTGTTTTTATTAGGAAATTTTATAACATTTACTTTAAATAGAATTATATTGAAAATTATTCATTTAGAAATAATTTTTATTATGGTTGAGAATAAATTTAAAAAAAAAAGATTAAAAAAAAAAAAAAAAGAACGGGGAAAAATTCTCCGCGGGGAACCCGATCCCTGCGAATTTCCCGGGGGGGAATCCCCGCCCCGATCCTCGCTAAATTAAACCGGGAATTTTGCGGGGACGAGGAATGAAATGGGGGGTGGGGACGGGGACGGAGAATCCATTCCCTGGCCCCACCCCGCCCCGTGGACATCTCTAATCTCATGGCAAGGTTCCTTAATGGCTTGAACAAGGAGATTGCAGACCGGGTTGATCTACAACCTTACTTTGACATAGAGGAGATGTTGCATCTTGCCATAAAGGTGGAAAAACAGTTGAGTACTAGAAGAGCAAGGTACACTTCTTCTAAACCTTCTTCTTCTTTCAACACATCATGGAAAAAGGAGAATAGAAGTGACTTTAGAAGTAGAGACAAATATGTGCAAGAACAATCTAAAGAAAAAGGAGAGTCTTCTATGAAAGGAAAGGCTAAAGTAGAGGAGCCTAGGGAGAGGAATAGAGCTATTAAGTGCTGGAAATGTCAAGGGTTAGGGCATGTAAGTCGAGATTGTCCAAACAAAAGAACAATGATAATTAATAATGGAGAGGTGATAACTGAGGGTGAAGGGAGTGAAAGTGAGGAGGAGAAGGAAGAAATTGCCCAATTAGAGGAATCTAGTGATGGAAGTTATGAAGAACTAATTGTAGGGGATGTGCTTGTAACTATAAGAGCTTTAAGTGCTCAAGTTAAAGAGGATCTAGTTGAGGAGCAAAGGGAAACATTGTTTCATACTCGTTGTCATGTGAACGGAAAGGCGTGTTGTGTGATCATTGATGGTGGGAGTTGTACTAATGTTGTTAGTACATTACTTATCAAAAGATTAGGATTGCCTACAACACCACATCCTAGACCATACAAACTACAATGGTTGAACAATAGTGGAGAAGTTAGAGTTAATAGACAATGCCTTATGTCATTTTCTATTGGAAAATACAGTGATAATGTTCTATGTGATGTGGCACCTATGCATGCCGAAGAAATTCTTTTGGGAAGGCCATGGCAATTTGACAGAAAAGCTATGCATGATGGTTATCTTAACCGCTACAAATTCACCAAGGATGGAAGAAAGATCATTCTTCTTCCTTTGTCAACTAGAGATGTGTTCGATGAGCAATGTAAGTTAGAGAAAATGAGAGTGGAGGCCGAGAAAAATGAGAAAGAGAGTAAAAATATTTTGAGTGAGTAAAGCAAAAGAGAAAAGAATTTGAAAGAAAAAGAGAAGAATTCTAGTAAGGGTGAGAAAAGCAATTGTGGAGAAAAAGAAAAGAGTGGAAAGAATGAGAAACGGCCCAAAGAAAGAAAAGAAAGAAATGAGAGTCTTTTGTTAGCTAGAAACAGTGAGGTTAGGAAAGCTTTGTTTTCAACGAAACCAATCTTTGTACTTTTGTGCAAAGGACCATGTTTTCTAACTAATGACTCAAAAACTTCTTTGCCTAGTATATTTTTGAGTTTGTTGCAGGATTTCAATGACATATTTCCTGAAGAACTACCAAGTGGATTGCCACCCCTTAGGGAAATCGAGCACCAAATTGATTTCATTCCAGGAGCCGTCATTCCAAATAGGCCAGCTTATCGAGCTAATCCTACTGAGACAAAAGAAATTCAAAAGCAAGTTGATGAGTTGCTAGCCAAAGGATATGTGAGGGAAAGTCTTAGTCCTTGTTCTGTTCCAGTCATCTTGGTTCCAAAGAAGGATGGGTCTTGGAGAATGTGTGTGGATTGTAGAGCCATCAACAAGATTACGGTAAAGTATCGTCATCCTATACCTAGACTTGATGATATGTTAGATGAATTGCATGGGTCTGTTTTATTTACTAAAATTGATCTTAAGTCTGGATACCATCAAATTAGGATGAAAGTTGGTGATGAATGGAAAACTGCCTTTAAGACCAAACATGGATTGTATGAGTCGTTAGTTATGCCTTTTGGTCTTACCAATGCACCTAGTACATTTATGCGTCTTATGAATCATGTTTTGCGTGAATTTCTAGGAAAATTTGTGGTAGTTTACTTTGATGATATTCTTGTTTACTCCAAGTCTTTGAAAGAGCATGTAGAGCATGTTAGGAAAGTTTTTCTTGCATTGAGGGAAGCTCAATTGTTTGTCAATTTGAAAAAGTGTGCTTTTTGTTTAGATCGGATTAATTTCCTTGGATTTGTTGTTTCTGGAAATGGTATTGAAGTTGATAGTGATAAAGTTAAAGCTATCCAAGAATGGCCACAACCTAAAAATGCTAGTGAAGTTAGATCCTGTCATGGCCTAGCTAGTTTTTATAGGAGGTTCATTAAAGATTTTAGTACCATTGCTGCACCACTTAATGAGATGGTTAAAAAGAATGTTGTTTTCAAATGGGGAAAATCTCAAGAAAAGGAATTTATGGTTTTAAAAGAAAAATTAAGTTCTGCACCTTTGTTGTCTTTGCCTAATTTTGAAAATACATTTGAAATTGAATGTGATGCTAGTGGCATAAGAATTGGAGCAGTTTTAATGCAAGAACAAAAGCCGATTATGTACTTTAGTGAGAAGTTGAATGGTGCTGCTTTGAACTATCCAACATATGACAAGGAATTGTATGCTTTGGTAAGAGCATTACAAACTTGGCAACATTACCTATGGCCAAAAGAGTTTGTGATCCATACTGATCATGAAAGTTTGAAGCATCTCAAGGGACAAGACAAGTTAAATCGTCGTCATGCGAAATGGGTTGAATTCATTGAATCATTTCCGTATGTCATAAGGTACAAAAGTGGTAAGGAAAATGTTGTTGCTAATGCATTGTCTAGGAGATATAGTTTGTTGTCAACTTTATTTTCTAAATTGTTGGGATTTGAGTTTTTGAAAAAAATGTATGAAAATGATGAGGATTTTGGTAAAAAAATTTCTCAATGTGTGAAGGGAGTAATAATAAGTAATTTCTATGTTTTTTATGGTTTCTTGTTTAGGAAAGATAAATTTTGCATTCCTAAGGGTTCATATAGAGAGTTACTTGTTAAGGAAGCTCATGGAGGTGGACTTATGGGTCATTTTGCTGAAAATAAGACATATGTTTCACTTAAAGATTATTTTTATTGGCCACACATGCAACGTGATGTTCATAAAATTTGTAGTACATGCATTACATGTAGAGAAGCTAAATCCAAATCTAGACCACATGGGTTGTACACACCTTTACCTGTTCCAACCACACCTTGGATTGATTTGTCTATGGATTTTATTCTTGGATTACCTAGAACTAGGAGAGGGCATGATATCATTTTGGTGGTTGTTGATAGGTTTAGCAAAATGTCACATTTCATTGCTTGTCATAAAACTGATGATGCTAAGAACATTGCTGATTTGTTCTTTAAGGAAGTTGTGAGATTGCATGGCATTCCTAGTTCCATTGTTAGTGATAGAGATGTCAAGTTCTTAAGTCATTTTTGGAAAGTTTTGTGGGGAAAATTAGGAACTAAATTGTTGTTTTCTACCACATGTCACCCACAAACTGATGGTCAAACTGAGGTTGTAAATCGAACATTGATTACTTTGCTTAGGGCAATACTTGACAAGAATCTTCGTATGTGGGAAGAAATATTACCTTTTGTGGAGTTTGCCTACAATAGAGTTGTCCATAGCACAACTAAGTGTTCACCTTTTGAGATAGTTTATGGATTTAACCCTAAAACACCTCTTGATTTATTGCCTTTGCCGACTAATAAGTTTGTTCATCTTGATGCCAATTCCAAATCTGAGTTTGTCAAGAAGCTTCATAAACAAGTGAAAGAAAGAATTGAGAAGCATAATGACAAAGTTGCAAAAACAGTGAATCGTGGAAGGAAACCTCTCATTCTAAAACCTGGAGATTTGGTTTGGGTTCATTTTCGAAAGGAGCGTTTTCCAAATCAACGGAAGTCTAAATTACATCCAAGGGGAGATGGGCCATTCCAAGTTTTAGAAAAGATCAATGACAATGCATATAAAATTGATCTTCCTAATAAGTACAATGTGAGTGCTACCTTTAATGTTGCTGACTTATCTCTTTTTAATGTAGGTGATTCAGATTTGAGGACGAATCCTTTCGAAGATGGGGAAAATGATAACGAAATGAGCAATCATGGAGATCACGCGGGAAGTCTACAAGGAGAATACCAAGCTCAATCAGCTTAAGCAAGCTCAATTGAAGCTCATACTCAAAGTCAATGGAAGTCAACTTCAATTGAACCTAATCATGAGGCAATCATTATGCCACAAGGTCCAATGACAAGAGCTAGAGCTAAAAGTTTTCAAGAAGCATTGAATTCTCACCTCCAAGCTAAGGTGTCTACACAAAGTGAAGAGTTGCATCCTTTAAAGATGGATAAGGCACCTTTTCAACCAAGAGTCATGATGAATCTAAAAATCCAAATTCATTCACATCTTTAATGCATTATGTACCTATTAAATTCATGTATTTACATTTAATTTGGTTCATGTATGGATTTGAAAGGTTAGGGGCTGAATTTAGACTACATAGGTGAAGGGATGTGTCCTTTCATGGTGTCTATTCAATTAGTATAAATAGGGCTATCATTTTGTCATTGGAACACAAGTTGAAGTTGAATGAAATCTCATATTTGAGTTTAGTATCTCTCAAGCTTTATGCTTTCTTTGTATTCTTGTGTTTAGAATGCATGTCTAGAACTTTCAATCTAGTTTGATCCATTAGATTGTGGAGAGTTCAAAATCTAGAAGATAGGAACAAGTTCTCCTTTCTTCTTGATCATCGATCACCTTTTCCAAGTAAAATCTGTTTAATTTTCTTGGGGTTGCTTATCATCTTGTTAATGGGGTTTTCTTATTATTGTTGTGGGGGTTCACCTTGAATAAGGGGAGTTCTCAAGCGTAATTGAGATAGTTCCTTTATCAAATATCCAGGAAAGTATATCTTGATGCTTCTCTTTTGTCACATTTTAGACACTGTATTTTTTATGGTGGCTTCTCCGACGCTTTCAAAAGCGTCAAGTAATACAATTTTTCTTGTAGTGTTTACTGACTCACTGTTCGTTTATTTTTTTCAAAAAAATTGGCAAAGGCACTCAGAAACTCAATTGGTAGTTTTGTAGAGGTCGAGACGGATGACAAAGGAACATGCTCAAGAAGAACGCTGAGGATTAAAGTCAGGATTGACATAAGGAAACTGCGCAAAGAGGAACAAATTTGAAAGTGGGTTCGATGTTGGAAGAGGTGCGACTTCTATCTCGTATGAAAAATTGCCTGATTTCTACTATGGGTGTGGTAAACTTGGCCATCTCTTCAATGACTGTGACAATAAGGAGGGCATAAAAGAAGAGGACTTCCAATACGGAGAATGGTTGCGAGCAAACCCTTTAACAAACGGAAATACCATAACCAAAAGAGAGAATGTTAGAAGTTACAACTTTGGGGAAGAGGCGGAGGAAGAAACCGTATAAGCTATGAATGGAGATAGTCTCAGGAAAACAGCAACAACGACAAGGAAAAGATAAATGACTCGCATAAATGTGTCACAAACAATCTTAAAGTTGAATCAGAATGTCTAGCCGACGATGCTCACAGGAGGATCATTAATTCAACGGTAGAGATTGAGTTAGTGACAAAGGAAAGGTCAAAGAATGGGAAGGAAACAGACATAAAGCTATCGGAAGAGCAGGGTGCGGATGAAGGAAGACGTGACACGGAAGTAACATTAAAGAAAGGAAAAGGTAAACTAGCCATTAGCCCTGTGGAGGAAGTCGGTAAAAAAGAATTAAGGGCCTTGATGGAAGAAAGTCAGAACATTAATGGTGTTGGTAAAAGAACCCATAGTGGGGATAAGCCCAAAGGATCAGTTCAAGCCCAATATGTGGATCCTTTGGGCCAATTTCATTTGGTCAAAAACAAAAAACAAAAATTTAAAGAAATTGAAAAGTAAGGCCAGACAAGATACGGGGGAGGGGCTATAGGTTTGGATTCTTTTGTTGCGGAAAAAAACACAAGACTGAGGATTTAGGTGAAAGTGACGAAAACAAAAAACAACGCAGAAACTTCTTCGAAGAGATCGAAGGGATATCGACAGAGGCTGAAAATCAGCCCCACCAGATGCCATGAAAATCCTATTTTGGAACGTTTGAGGCTTGAAAAATCTTCGAACGCGCCAAAATTTGAGCAGTGAAGTGCATAGAAGCAACCTCAGTATAGTTCTTATTTCGGAGACCAAAAGTCAAGGGGACAGAAAACAGTATTTTAGGAGACAACTTGGGTTTGATAGCAGTTTTAGCATTCCTAGTAAAGGAAAGGGTGGGGGTTTTCCCTTTAATTTGGAATAAAATTTCAAAAGTCAAAGTCAGCTCCTTTTCAAAAGGCCATATTAATGCGATTATAAAAAAAAAAACATGCCTTGGTGGTGGTGTTTTATGGGAACCTGAATCCAGAAAAAAGATTCGAGTCTTGGACTCTCATCAAAAGACTTAAAGATTGCTCAAATCTCTCTTGGCTCTTAGGTGATGATTTCAATAAAATATATTTTCTAGAGAAAAGGAAGGGGGAGGTGTTAAAAATCCAAAGCTGATAGATAACTTCTGGGAAGTGATTAACAACAACAGCTTATTGATATGGGGTATTGAGGAGATTTATTCACATGGAAAAGGGAAAATTCAAGGAATAATTTGACAATAGAAAGGCTGGATAGATTATTTTTTTTTAACACCAAGCTGGAGTCAAAAGCTATGAACATTTCTATGGAGCATTTAAGCTACCATAATTATGATCACAGACCAATTCCTGTTGAGATAAAAATTGAGAAAGACCGTGGGCTGAAAAGAAGGCTTTTCAAGGCTGTCAGATTTGAAGAGGTGTGGACCGAGTTTAAAGATTGTAAGGAGATTATAAAATCTTGGTGGGGAGAGTAAAACAGAAGAGGAATCTCTAATTTCAAGCGTTCGCTGGAAAAAATAGCTAAATGGAACAAGGATAGATTAAATGGCCTCTTAAAAAAAGCTATAGAAAGGAAAACCAGAGAGATTCGCGATTTAGAAAAAGAGGAGAGGGGGCTCGGGTTTCATTGTCTAACACAAGTTGAAAGGGATCTTGAAAGACTTCTAAAGGAAGAAGAGAGGTATTGGAAGATAAAATCTAGGGAAGATTGGCTAAGATGGGGCGATAGGAACACCAAATGGTTTCATGTGAAAGCCTCTCAAAGGAAGAAAAGAAACAAGATACAAGGGGTGATGAACACTAGAGGAGAGTGGCTTGAAGAAGAAGTAGAGATGGGGAGAGTGGCCACCAACTATTTCAAGACTTTGTTCAACTCTTCAAATCTAAGCCTTGGAGCTATTGAAAAAGTCGTAGAAGGTGTTACAAAGACAATCTCAAATCAACAAAATAAAGAGTTAACTTGCCCTTTTAACAAGATTGAGATTGAGGAAGCTCTTAAAAACATGAACCCTACGAAATCTCTAGGTCCTGATGGAGCTCATGCCCTCTTTTTCCAAAAATACTGGGATATTGTGAGGGAGGAAACTACAAATTTATGCTTAGATGCGTTGAACGGAGGGAAAGATCTTGGTTCAATCAACAAGACTTTGATAACGCTAATCCTGAAGACTTAAGATCCTAAAAACGTGTCAGATTTCAGACCAATTAACCTGTGCAATGCTATATACAAGTTAGTTGCAAAGGCGCTAGCGAGTAGGTTGAAAAAGGTCCTTGACACTACCATTTCTCCCATGCAAGTGGCCTTTATCCCTAAAAGACTCTAATAATGTGGTTTTGGGCTTTCAATGTATACATGCATTAATAACAAAAGTCAAGGGAAAGAATGCTATATTGTGATGAAGCTTGACATGAGCAAGGCTTACGATAGATTTGAGTAGATTTTTCTAAGGAAGACGATATAGAAAATAGGGTTTGAGGGAACCTAGATTGAAAAGATCATGAACAGTGTACAATCAGTTTCATACGTTGTGCTGGTTAGTGTAATCTTGAACAATATATGGTTGACATACGGGAGGATCATGTTCAAGAAATAACCTAAAGGGTCATAGTATATGGATAAGGTTGGGTGTCTTATTTTGGTAACCCTATTGATACGGCCCACTTTATAATAGTTACAAATGATTTGATCCAAATCGTTCATGTGGGAGACATGTGAGTGGGGGTATCTTATACAATGAGTTTGTGTAAGGTTGGACCACGAAATATTTAATCTCTCTTTATAAATCCGTTAATTGAGAAAATTAATATTTCATTAGGATGATCATATGTGACTCGATCTTAATCCTAAGTGAGTTATGAAGTCCTGCCTGTGAGGGTTTGTCCTTTGATTTGCATGGGTGAGAGTGGCTTTTGTAGTTGATTCAATATGTCTACCATTTTGAGGATTTTACCAAATAGGGAGCTGGGAACATAATCTCACAAAGTGAAATTCACTCATTCTCTTACAGGATAAGTAGATGAGTAGTTTCTTCAAGTGCTGACTTCGGGACTTGAACAATGGTACCCCACCCTCTCATTGGCCTGAGAGGAACTTAGTTTATGGTTAGATCATAAATAAATTGTTCATTAGAGGATCAGTGGTACTTAAGGTGCAAGATTTGACCCAGCTGTAATTACGAACAACTCGTGAAGGATCGACTTCCATGTAGTGATTATATCCATTGACACAACTTATCCTATAATGCATAAGAGTGCAACTTTATGTCTATAGTGGAGTGACCTATAGTTAATGAATACAAATTAATTAATTGATTTTGTATCATTGGAGCTTATAATATGTAGGTCCATAAGGTCCCCTTGCTAGCTTATATGAACAAATAGAGATCAATTTCGTTTGAGAGAAAAATTTTAAATGATCAAATTAAAATTTAATATATTTGATATATTAAATGAGGGAACACATATTTAATGTATATGATACATTAAATATCAAAGAAATTATTAATGTATTAAGATACATTAAAGAAAATATATTTATTAAATTTGAATTAGATTCAAATAAGGAAATAGATGTCGTAAGAGAATTTGGAAAGGTTTGAATATGATTCAAATTGGTTAGATAAATATATTTTAATATATTAGATATTAAAATATATTATTTCATTATTTTCCCTAGGCCACGATAAATAGGGCGCTAGGGGTGAGTCATTTGTGTGCATTCCAAATAAGAGAAAGAAACTCTAGAGAATTCTCCCCTCGTTCTCTCATTCTATCTTCTAGAAGGTTCCCACAAACCTCTTTGATCTTTTGTTCGAGTCATAGCAACGAAGACTTTGTGAAGGTCTTGGAATTCAACCTCATTGGAGTTAGAGCACAAGAAGAAAAAGACCCTCAAGAATATTCTCCATATTATTTTCAAGGTATGTTTTGTTTAACCTTAATTTTTATTGTTTAATTCTAAATAAAATCAATGTCAATTCTAACGCTTCCTTTGTGGGTTTAATTCAATTATTCCCTTCACATATGCCAAGTGCCATCTTTTTTTGGAGTTAGAAAGGCTGGAACGGCTACAGGACTGAGACTTGGCTGGATATGTCCTTTGTTAAGAAGGTCTTGGATTTGGTTTTGCAGAACTTTATATTCTGTAAGGCTCATTCTGTAATGTGGGAGGTTCGGAAGTATTGAACATGGGACAAAATCTATTTTATGTTGAGTCTCACACAAAGGTGGTAAGTCAGTTAGTTCTTCTATGAGTTCAGGAAATGTAGAGAGCAATTCATAAGCTGCATTGTTTGGATGGAACAGTTCTGAATCTTGTTGAATGCTAAAAAGTCCCCGTAGTTCTTGCTTAGCCAATAGGCTGGAAAATTCTTTTGTACCGATTATTGTGAACAAAGGATTAACCTTTTTAGGCTCATCTTTGAAACCTTTTTTGTCATGGTCAAACTGTAAAGGTAATAAGACAATTTCACGTCTCATCCAATAAAATTCATAAGTGTTTTCACGACCTTTGTGTAAAGCATGAACGTCGTATTGCCAAGGTCTTCCTAATAGGATGTGACAGGCATCCATGTCAAGTATGTCACAAATTATTTGATCCTTGTAATTGTTACCTATAGACAATGGTAGGGTACAAATTTCATGAACTTGTACTTCTCCACCTTTTTTGATCCAACTAACTTTGTAGGAATTTGGATGTGGATCAATTTTTAATTTCAAAGCTTGGACCACTTTTCTTGAAACTAATTTTTCGCTACTCCCACTATCAATAATAACTTGGCAAATTTTTCCATTGATAGTGCAGTGTGTTCGAAAAAGTGAATGTCTCTATGGATTAGAGTTGTTGGTGCTAGTAGTATCCTTTGAAGAATGCATGATAAGTGGTCATCATCATTAGATATTGTCATCTAAATCATTATCCTCTTCTTGTTCTTCATGAGTTTCTGAAATTGCCATAGATCTTCTTTGTGGACATTCGTTAGATAGATGGCCTTGTAAACCACATCTAAATCATTTCACCAAAGTGGGGTGATTGTAAATATTATTGGCTTTTTTGTTTGTATTGGTTTCTCCTATCTTAGTGGCCACTAATTTTTGGTACTGTTCTTCTTTACCTTTACCAGCCAAATATGTAGAGGAATTTATTTGTGTGGTGTTTCGTGGTATATTAGTATTTGATCTCCTAAAGTTTGAATTATTTCGTTCCCAAGATTGTTTCTTGGTGATGTGACTCTTAAGTTTTTCATTTCTTTGATCCTCAACCCTGTAAGCAACAGAAACAACATCATGGAAACAATAAATGGGCTGTAATTTAACCTTTTTCCGAATATCATCTCAAAAACCATCTACATAGCGAGCTATGAGTTGATTTTAAGATTCAGTAAGGTTATTTAGAGTGATAAGTCTATTAAATTCTTCAGTATATTTGATAACTCTCATGAGTGTTATTTGGCTCTAAAAACTAAGCTACTTTCTTAGAAAGCGAGTGTTTAATGTTATAATTCATGTCATTTAAAGTAAATTTAAGTAAAAACAACTTTTGCATGTGTTTGAAGTCTTGATTTTGTAAAAATAAGTTTTTAGGTGTATTTATAGTCATTTTTGTTAAGAAAGTATTAATTTTTGTTAGTTTTGTGTAGAGGTTGAAAAATGACCCAAATGCGCCCACATTCTAGCCACAACTAAGGCAAAAGAAAGATGATTCAAGAGATATACGACCAAGATGCGCCAGCAATTGAGAGCAAAAATCAAATTCCAAATGTTGCAGGAAGAACTTAAAATGCGCCCAACTATGCGGTCGCATTTAGGCCATTTCGACAACAGCATAATTGCTCTCACACTGTAGCCACATCTGGACCTTTTCAGCAGATTCTCCCAGATTCGCGAGATTTGCAGATAAAATTAGATAAAATCAATTATTCTCAATCAAATCTCTGAGGATCAAGGGATATGATCGGCCAAGCCTCTCCACACTGATCTCAGCAGCAAACCCTAGGCCTTGAGGTCTATAAAAGGCAACTCAAGCTTCAATTTCAAGAGAGCTCGGAGTTGGGAATTTTCTTCATCCCTAAATTTTGTTATTTTCTTTAAGTTAGCCACCACTCCGAGTCTCCCCTAAGCTCTATTCATATTCCATTCGGACTTCAACTTCGAAAAAACGAGGAGTAAGTACTTAATTTTCCTTGAAAAATGTAGAACAAGTTAGAAAGGAATAATATCTTAGGGTTCTTTTTGTTCTTAGTTTTTCTATTCAGTTCTGTAAGTCTTAGGAGTTGTGCTTGCTGTTTTACTTTTATTTTCCATCTTTTTAAGTTTATGTTTGTCCTTTGAGTTCAATTAGTAGTTCTTTTTTAATTAATTTCATTTAATTCTTCCTTTATTTTCATACTTTAAAGTGTATTCAATTTCATTATTTCAATGAAGTGTGTTATTTCTTATTCTCATTTCTTCTTTATTTTCTGCACTTTAGTTTTTTTTTCGATGAGTAGCTAAACTCCTTGGAGGGGATTCAATGAAGTGGATACCCTAAAAAGGAGATGAGCCCCACCATGTGATTCTAGTAACTTTGCTTAACATCTAGCATCATTTGCTTTTATTGAGTTTAAGTTTCATTGTTAGCTTAAACTAATCACTTGAGTTAGCATAGTTTGTGTGAGTTCAATACTGAAAGTGTTGGATTGAGCACATTTTTTCATAAAAGCAATCTAGGAGAAGAGTCTAGACATAGAACTTCGCTTTTTGTACCCAGACATAGGACAAAAACCTTTAGAATCATTGAGTTGTGTTCCTTATTTATCTAAGTTAAAATTAGCCATAGACATATGTGCTTAATTGCTTAGTCTCCTAAAAGCATTTAGAAAAGGGTTGAATAGGTGTTGAACTCGATTCATGGTGTTAAGTGTCGATTAGGGTAGGTTGCAGGAACATTTTAGTGGCATTTTGTATGAATCGAACAAAACTCAATATAGACAGTATGCGGGCGCAAGAGGCTGAATCTCTGAAATAGCCGGACCTAGTTGAGCAAGTTTGCGGGCGCATGGTGGGCATATTTCCTCAGGGTTAAAACAAATTTGAACCCCCTGCTTCTCATTACTGTTTTCTTATCTTTTCTTTTGGTTCCCTTAATGCTATTGCACAAAACCCCCAAAAACATCTTATTTATTTGGTTACCTTCAGTTGCAACTTGAAAGTACTTGTGTTGTTAATTGAAAAGCTCTTTGTTAACCGTTTTCTTAGGTTCGATACTTGGAATACTTCCATATATAACTTGTTGGACAGCGTGCACTTGCGCTTGCTTTTAGCGTATAGCAGACGCTCCGTCAATATTCAAAGACAGTGTGGTTTCCTTGTTGACAATGTTGGTACTGGTTATATAAAAGTTGCTCATAATCCACAGGCAGGAAGTGATTATTCATCATTTTCAACATTTTCGGCCATGTTCTAATGGGGCCCTTTCCAAATCTTCGCCTATTAGTCTTGATTTGTTCCCACCAAGCTGATGCTCTGCTTTTTAGTTTATATGCAACAGGTTTGACTTTCTTGTCTTCTAGAGTTCCTGCAAATTCAAAGTTCTCAACATCCTTAACCCAATCAAGAAAGGATCCAAGATCTAGCTTCCCGTTGGATGTAGGTAAATCAATCTTCATTTTGTAATTACTATAGTGTAATTGATTTTGTAGTGCTGGTTCCATCCACATCTGTCCCTGGTTTAATAATTCTAGATCTTCATCACTGGAACTATCCCAATCGTGGAGTCTTGGGAATTCAAATCTTTGTTCTTGATGTATGCCATACTCTTGAGCATTTCTTGGTTTTTCTTGAATGATTGCTTGAAGTTCTTGGTTTCTTCTTGGCCTTTGAGGTTGATTGTCTAAACGCAGTAGATTTCCTTCAGTAGTTCTTTGGTAATTGTAGATTTATTTCATTCTATTTTTATTTTTATTTTTTCTTTATTTAGATTAGATAATATTCTATTTTTATATCTTTCCTTTTCTGTATTTTCTTTGTAATATATCTCCTTATACACTTGAGATTTGAGAATACAATTTATCATTATTCTCCCAAAACTACATGGTACCAGAGCAAACCCTAAAATAAAACCCTAGCTGTTAGAAACCCTAATCTCACCGGCGAGCACTTCTTCTGGCAACACACTCACCGTCGTTCGCATCTGCATTTGTTTGCGTCTGCGTATGTTCAAGTCTATTCACGTCTGCTTATCGTCGCACGTCTGCCTCCGTCCTCTGCCAGTGCTCGTCTGTCAGTTCCGTTACCCAACTTCGTTCATCCGCCGCCCGTTTGCCTCGTCGTTTGTCTTCCGTTTGTTTGAACCGTGGGTCTCCAAAACTACTTGGAAAGAGTTTTTTCGAGGTCTGAACCTTTTTTTGGGGTTTCTTCATCATTATTTTTTTTCCAGTAGTTGCAAATGACGAAACACAGGTTCGGAAGTGTTAGTTTGGAAAACTCTCTCAACCTCATGATTCCTATTCTCAAATTGTGACTAATCATAAACTTCAAGGTCACAATTTTCTTCAGTGGAATCATCCAGTTTTCATATATATTTATGGCCATGGCAAAGATGGTCATCTAACCGGCGATACCCATACACCAAAGGTGGAAGACCCAAAACTTCAATCATGGGAAACTGATGACCACTTAGTCATGTCTTGGCTACTAAACTCTATGACTCCAGAGGTTGGAGAAAACTTTATATTGTTCAAAACAGCAAAAGAGATATGGGACACTGCCCGTGAAACCTACTCTAGCTTTAAGAACTCATCTCCTCTACTGGCTATTGAAACTCGATTATATGATCTACGTCAAGGTGAACTTAATGTCACTCAGTATTACAATCTTCTTGTTCGTAATTGGCAACATTTGGATGTGTATAAAACTTACAAATGGAAGTGTGGAGAAGACATGACACTTTACAAGAAGATAATTGAGAAAAAGAGGATACTGAGGTTCCTTCTAGGGCTTAATAAGGAGTTAGACGACCTAAGAGGGAGAATAATGGGAGCAAAAGACCTACCTTCTCTTAGAGAAGCATTCGCTGAAGTATGATGTGAGGAGAGTAGAAAATAACTGGTGATGCCTGAGACTAGGGCATTTGTTAGACCAGAGGTTTCAACCATGCTAACACACAGTGTATCTCAAGATAGAAAATTTAAAAAGGGCAATCATCCTTGGTGTGATCACTGTAAAAAGGTGGGGTATGTACGAGAAACTTGTTGGAAAATTCATGGCAAACCAGCAGACTAGAAACTAACAAAGAAAGTGAATTCAAAAAGCCATGCTCATGTTGTTACTTTCCCTTCTCTGCATCCAACAACTTCTATTATTTTCTCAAAGGAACAATTGGAGGTGTTGCAAGAAATGATTGGTCATCTCTCATTCTCGGCCACTACACCATCAGTTTCAGTTAAGAAACCTTCTAGCAATCTTGCTTATCAATGTACTGATTTTTCTTGTCTTTCTATGCAGCATAGCAAACACAAACCTTGGATTATGGACTCTAGAGCATCAAACCATATGACCGACGACATTACCTTATTCCACCAATTCAAATCCCAACCTAGTTATTCTCCATTTTGAATAGTTGATGGATCTCTCTCTAATGTTACAAAAACAGGGTCAATAAAATTGACAAGGGATCTCGTTCTCTCTAATGTGCTTTATCTTCCTAAGTTGAACTTCAATTTGATTTCAGTTAGCAAACTTATTGGTGACTTGAACTACATCTCTAATTTTTACTCAAACTTGTGTGAATTTCAGGACGTGGATTCGGGGAAGGTGATTGGCAGTGCTAAACAACATGGTGGCCTCTATCTTCTTCAAGAAAAGTGGTCGAGTTCGGTCTTCAGTCCTAATCCTAAGTCTTATTTCAAGTCTGTTAGTTTTGTTTTAAAGTCACAGTCCTTGTCAACTGAAAGTCAAGTTATGTTATGGCATTTTTGCTTTGGTCATCCAAATTTCATGTACCTCAAAAAGTTATTTCCTAGTTTATTTATCAATAAAAGACCGAACATTTTTCAGTTTGAAACTTGTCAATTCTCTAAACACACAAGAAATGTATATCCTAGTGTGCCTTATAAATCTTCAAAACCGTTTTCCCTTATCCATAATGATATTTGGGGGCCTTCTAAGTGAAAAATATATCGGGAGCACAATGGTCCCTCACCTTTATTGATGACCATACCATAATGACTTGGACTTTTCTAATTAAGGACAAATTTGAAACATCAAATTGTTTTCATTCTTTCCATGCTATGATTTCTACTCAATTTGGAAGTAAAATTCAAGTTCTCAGAACGGACAATGCTCGAGACTATTTCATTTCGACTCTTGGTCCATATCTCTTATCTCATGGTATTGTTCACACTAGTTCATGTGTGGACACTCCTCAACAAAATGGGATTGCTAAACGAAAAAATAGACATCTTTTCGAGGTAGCTCATTCTCTCATGTTTGCTACTAATGTTCCAAAACATTTTTTGGGGGGTGTTATTCTTACTGCCACCTTTCTTATCAACTGACTACCTAGTCGTGTTCTCACTTTTAAATCCCCTAGAGATGTCCTCCTCTAAATTCACCCCCAATTCCAAAACCCGTCTTCAAATTTACCTCTTCGGGTGTTTGGTTGTTCTTCCTTTGTCCATAACCATTCTCCTCACAACCCTAAACTTGATCCAAAATCTATCAAGTGCATTTTTCTAGGGTATGCATTCCACAACAAGGGGTACAGATGCTATTCACCAATCACTAGAAAAATGTACACATCCATGTATGTTACATTCTTTGAAAATCATTCTTTCTTTACCAACTCTCAAATTTAGGGGGAGAATATGAGGGAATTTGAGCAATTGCATGTTGAGTCTTTTTCAGTCATTCCTATTATTCCCATAATTGAACCACCTGTTTCTGAGCCTAGTATTCCTGAAGCCCCTACCGTAAATGAGCCAACTGTTTCTGAGTCTAGTATTCTTGAAGCCTCACAAATTTGCATGCCTATTGTTTATACAAGAAGAAAAGAGGTTGCCGTGCACAACCAAGAATGTCAACTACCTGAACCAGATCCATCTTTGTTGAATTCCACTAATGAGAATATCACCTTTATGGCACCAGTAATCGATGATCTGACCTTACCAATTGCTCAAAGAAAAGGTGTTAGGAGTTGCACTAGTCATCCCATTGAAAAATATGTTGCATATGGAAAATTGCTCCCTTTTTATAAAGCATTTGTGACTTAGTTGGACAGTATTCACATTCCATAGACCATTCATGATGCACTCAAAGATCCTAAATGGAAAAAGGCAGTGGATGAAGAAATCAGAGCTCTTGAAAGCAATGGAACATGGATTCTTACAAGGCTTCCTCATGGAAAGAATCTAGTTGGTTGCAAATGGATTTTTACGGTTAAATACAGATCTGATGGTAGTGTGGAACGATTTAAAGAAAGACTTGTTGCAAAGGGTTTCACTCAATCATACAAGATAGATTACCAAGAAACTTTTGCTCCTGTTGCAAAATTGAATACTGTGCATGTTCTGTTGTCTCTCTCTGTTAACCAGGATTGGCCTCTTCACCAACTTGATGTCAAGAATGCATTCTTAAATGGTGATCTCGAAGAGGAAGTTTATATGCAAATTCCACCTGGAATGGAAGACAAATCAAATAGCAACTTGGTGTGTAAGTTAATAAAATCTCTGTGTGGTTTAAAACAATCTCCATGTGCATGGTTTGATAGATTCACTAAAACTCTAATTAAAATTGGCTATTATCAATGCCAAGCTAATCATACCTTGTTCGTGAAATCCTCAAATAAAAAAATTGCAATTTTGATTGTACACGTAGATGACATCATCATTACAAGGAATGATCTAGAAGAAATTCTCAACCTTAAAAGGATACTTGTAACTGAGTTTGAAATCAAAGATCTGGGAAAGTTGAGATATTTTCTAGGCATGGAAGTGGCATGATCAAATGATGGTATTGTAATTTCTCAGAGAAAGAATATCCTAGACTTATTAAAGGAGACGGGAAACCTTGGGTGTAGACCTGCAGAAATACCCATGGATCCAAATCTAGTTCTACAGCAAAGCGAAGATATTATTCCAGTTGACAAGGATATGTATCAAAGACTTGTGGGAAAGTTAATTTACCTGTCACATACAGGACCAAACATTGCACACTCTGTTAACATTGTTAGCCAGTATATGAACAATCAAAATGAACGTCATCTTGGAGTTTTGAACAGGATTTTGAGATACTTGAAAGGCACTCCAAGTCATGGACTATTATTCAAAAAGTCTTCAAATAGATTGGTAGAACTATACACTAATGCTAGTTGGGGGCTGAAGAATTAACTAACCAAAAATTTACGACTGGCTATTGCTCCTATGTTTGGGGTAATTTGGTAACTTGGAGAAGTAAGAAACAAGTCGTTGTAGCAAGAAGCATTGTAGAAGCTGGAATACAAAGCTCTTGCTTTGGGAATCTATGAAGGAATATGGATTCAGAAACTTTTGACAGAGTTGAAGGTTGCCACTCATAACTCAGTTAAAATGTTTTGTGATAGTCAATCAGCCATCAGTATTGCAAAGAATCTCATTCATCATGACAGAACAAAGCCATAAAGATAGATCAACATTTCATATTTGAGAAGGTCAACAACAACATAGTGGAATTGAACTATGTTCCATCTCATCATCAAGTTACTGACATACTCACCAAAGCATTACCAAGGACAAGCTTGGAAGAATTCAACTCCAAGCTTGGCTTGTATACTATAGACAATCTAGCTTGAGGGGGAGTGTAGATTTATTTCATCCTATTTCTATTTTTATTTTATTTTTCTTTATTTAGATTAGATAATATTCTATTTTTATATCTTTTCTTTTTTGTATTTTCTTTGTAATATGTCTCCTTGTACACTTGAGATTAGAGAATACAATTTATCATAATTCTCCCAAAACTACAGTAATCTTGATTCTGATTGTTTTGGTTTTGGGTTGAATTATTAGTTGATCCAATTGTCTTGTGATTGCTCCCATGAACTAATGCAATTCCTCTACTCTTTCTTCTAATCTTCCTACGGATCCTTCTACATAAAGCATAAAGTAACCTGTTTGCTAAGGATCGAGGAGATAAAACTGCAAAAGACTCGAAGATTTCTGGGTTTGTAAGGCTAGTACTCTCACTGGAACTAAGAAGATTCTTCTTCCAGCCATCAGGTCTCCTTTCTTCGAATGAGCTCTAATACCAAATGTTGATGTAGCAACAAAGACTGAATTTTCATTAAAGAGAGTGTTTACAAATAATGGGGAAGAGCTCTTCAAATAGGCTTCCAACTAAAGGAAGTAACCGGCTAAGAAGGTTACAAAGCTATTAACAGCCAGTAAACTTAAAGAATTAGTTACTAGAGGTAAATACTGAAGTCCAGTAGGTAAAAACCTAAACTTAAGAAATATACAAATGGTGATTACATCACTCTAGCTTTCTAATTTGCTGATAAAATGAATTTTATAAGTGAAGACTCATTTATACTTAAAAGTATGTTTCTATCACTAATCTCCCATTCAAAGCATGCCATAAATCACATATCAATGATAGTGGTTCACCCTTCTGACCTCTCAACACATTTGAGCTTGTCAAATGATTTGCTTTAATTGTTTCACTTTGTGTGTAAATTAGTCCAATGTGCATATTTCTCTTTAATTTTTGTCCTGAAGTATTTTTTTTATGCATTAGTATGTGCTATAGTGCTTTAGATATGAAATTTTTTTTTTGGTTAAATCACTAATTAACCAAAAGCTTAAGCTGAAAAGTTATGGTAAATTTAATTATATATCAACACTATAATACTTTTTCTCACTTGTGGGCTTAAAAATTTGTGAAAAGTGGAAATCAATGTTAATTGGGAAGGAAACGACTTTACAAGGTTCGAACATAGAACCTCCTACTCTAATACCATCTTAAATCACTAATTAACCCAAAAGATTAACTGCAAGGATTATGTTAAATTTAATTATATATCAACACTTTAATATTTTTGTTTTAATTATATGATGAAATTTGAGACAAGATTATTCTGAGAGAGAGCTAATAGGTTTTAGTTATGATATAGTACGGAATAAGAAGGGACGATAGCTCCAATACTTGAACTTCGGGAGGACAGACTGCCATTATCTATAGGATATTCTTATGCAATCTTCTTTCCAGTTTGTTTGTATGATGAGCCTACTTGAGTTACTACAAAATACTCAAGTTCTAAGCCAAGTTTTTAGTTTTACGGACTTTAATCTGTATACCTTTTCATTCCGGGACTGAAGAAATGGCAATTTGTTTATCTGCAACGGAGCTCATCTGTACTGGATTCAAAATACGAACACGACCTCATTTGTTTCCAGGTAAATTCCCCATTTCCCCTCGTTTTCCTTTACATTCTGATTCATTGAGTAAACGAAAACCCTGTTTTCATAGGCTTCATTAGAGAAGGAACTGGGCACAAAAATCAAATTCCAGTCATTAGCTTAGCCGTGAAATCCCAACTAAGTGTTCACACAACAAGTACTAAAATTCAAGGAAGAGGGAGAACAAAAAATCCATTTCTGAGTGAGGGACGAGATGAGGATGAGAAAATGGGAGACATATGTCCTGGTTGTGGAGTTTTTATGCAAGATGAGGATCCAAACCTTCCTGGGTATTATCAGAAAAGGAAGGTTTCACTCACAGAACCAACAGAAGATGGGGAGGATGTGGAAGATGATTTCTATGGAATTGTAGACGATGATATCGTGTTTGAAGAAGAAAACCGTGATGGAGAAGAAATTGATGATGAATTTGATTGGGATTCAGATGAATGGGAGGGTAGGCTCATGGAGGAAGAACAAAATTTGGAATTGGATGGTTTTGCTCCTGCTGATGTGGGATATGGAAACATTACAGAGGAAACAGTGAAGAGAGCTGAGAAGAAGAGGATATCTAAGTCAGAAAAGAAGAGGAGAGCTAGAGAGGATCAGAAAGAGAGAGAAGAGGTGACAGTTTGTGCAAGGTGCCATTCATTGAGGAATTATGGGCAGGTGAAGAACCAAGCTGTTGAGAACTTGATACCTGATTTTCATTTTGATAGATTGATAGCCAATCGTTTGATGAAATCCACATCAAATTTGAATAATGTTGTAGTTATAGTTGTTGATTGTGTTGATTTCGACGGTTCTTTCCCGAAGAGGGCGGCAAAATCATTGTTTAAGGCTCTGGAAGGGAATAAGAACGACCCCAAGATCAGTAAAAGGCTGCCAAAGCTTGTTCTTGTGGCTACAAAGGTTGACCTCCTCCCTTCACAGATTTCACCCACAAGGCTAGATAGATGGGTTCGGCACCATGCTAAGGCTGCAGGGGCTCCTAAATTGACTGGAGTCTATTTGGTTAGTGCTCGTAAAGACGTCGGCATGAGAAATCTGTTGTCCTTCATCAAAGAATTGGCTGGTCCACGAGGAAATGTGTGGGTTATTGGTGCTCAGAATGCAGGGAAGTCTACTCTCATTAACGCATTAGCAAAGAAAGAAGGGGCTAAAGTGACAAAGCTTACAGAAGCTCCAATTCCTGGGACGACACTTGGGATCTTGAGAATTGCAGGAATTTTGTCAGCCAAGGCAAAGTTGTTTGACACTCCTGGTCTTCTACATCCTTATCTAATGTCCATGAGATTGAATAGGGAAGAGCAAAAGATGGTCGAAATCCGTAAGGAGCTCCAACCGAGGACTTATCGAGTGAAGGCAAGCTGTATTTCTATGAGTATGAATATATTTATACCTGTTCTCAATGAAAGCGTGGATTTATTCTATCATCTACATGACTATATCCATTTAGTACTTCACTAGTGAAATTTATGACTCTACAATGACTTAACCCATATTGGACAGGGATTTTGAGTCCACGTTGAGTTCTAAATGATAACATGTTATATATTGAAAAATCCACTCCATTATACTGCAGTTGTTTTGAATTATCTTTCAAGCGACCCTCAAGTGGAAAATGTTAATTTTTCTTGATAACTGTTTCATTTGTATTAAATGGAATAAAGAATTTCAAAATTTTGAATTATTTCTCTTTAAGTTATGATTTTTTACATTCTGTTCATCACTTTCATTGCAAATTTGACTCATAGTTTTCTTCCTCACTAAGCTCATGAGATACTCTGCACTTTTTATTAGAACTTTCATAGAACAAATTATGGTCTAGTGTGGGCAAAATGAGTACACTGACATCATACTGTAGTTGTAACCGTGTATTCTGATATGGTTAGTCAATGTTTGCCAAAATGGATTTCAGTTACTGCTTCAAAATAGTTGGATAGGCCTCCATTTTGTATGCAAATAAAAATTAGTCACATTCAATGTTTTCAGGTTTGTGGCTTGTTAGTTTCAACAATTCATTTGACTTGTCTATAATGGTATAAGCAAATGCTAGACAAGCATCAAATTATACAGAGACTTGGTAGTGGTTGTTCACTAGATTTGAGGATGATGTTGAACCCTGATTAGTATTATAATTAATGAAAATAATGCTGTGCAGGTAGGACAGGCTGTGCATGTTGGTGGTTTGGTAAGGCTTGACCTTAGCCAAGCTTCAGTAGAAACAATTTATGTTACGGTTTGGGCATCACCAAATGTTTCTCTTCACTTGGGGAAGATTGAAAATGCTGATGAGATATGGAAGAAACATGCAGGTGTAAGGTTGCAGGTAATTGGCTTTATTTCACTCAATTCACAAAGGAAATGTTGTTATTCCCCTTGGAAGAATAGCTACTACAATCCATCTCTCCATTATTGATTTCTCTGGGCATATCTGTTGCTTGCTAAAGTATTGTCTTATCTTATCCAGCTTATCCATTTTTTTTTCAATCATTTCAATTTACTGCATATCAATATAGACAAACTAAAACAACTAACATTCATGTTCTAAAAATTGCATGGATTGGATTTGATGGTTGGAGGAGCGACTTTTATTACCAGAAGTAATACCATAATCAAGTTTTGATTAGGAACCAACTTTCATTGAGAAAAAATGAACGAATACAAGGGCATCCAAAAAAAGACAAGCCCCTCAAAAGGAAGTTCCATTAAAGGAAGGAACTCCAATCCAAAAGAATGAGACCAAGTGTATAATACCATAATCATAATTAACAGATTTTTGCTATCAAGAAATTATATAAGATATGTTTGTATCTACAAATATACATAGGGCATGTCTTTTAGAATTGGTAAAAATATTTTCATTATAACTAAGTAAAAAGTGCTTAATAATAAATTAATATGATGTTTGGTTTTATATCTTTCAAAGTCCTCTTGAGTCAATCACCCGAGTAGATAGAAAAACCTATAAGAACTAAAGGTGCTTTCACCTCTCTTTTCTTTTTTTTTTTTTGAAAATTTTATATTATTTTCAAACACGAAAACTTTTAATATGAAGTACTTTTGGTCCTAGCATACTTTTGGTGAGTGTTTTGCCACAAGCACTCCTAAACATAGCCATATTACTGAAAGGAAAAGAAAGTATTTTATGATTGCAGGTTCAATATTTTCCTTTTGTTTTTTCCTCTCAGCCACCCATTGGCGTAGATCGTGCTTCTGAAATTGGCAAATGGGAAGAGAGAGAGATGAAAGTTTCTGGCACCAGTTGGGTTGTCAATAGCATTGATATTTCAATAGCAGGTTTAGGCTGGTTTTGTTTGGGTCTCAAAGGTGAAGCAACCTTGACATTGTGGATATATGATGGGATGGAAGTAACTTTGAGAGAACCATTGGTTCTTGATCGAGCACCATTCCTCGAGAGACCTGGTTTCTGGCTACCAAAAGCCATATCGAATACCATTGGCAACGAAACAAAACTTGATGCACAGAGGAGAAAATCCCTAGAGGAGGAGAGTGCAGAGTCCATTGTGGAGGTTTCTACACAATAATACATCGTCTTTCCTTTCCAAGAACGTGAGAGGCTCCGAGGAGGTTGCTCAAGATTTTGAACTTGGAATTTGTTCAATCAATGAACTTTTCCATACCTAGCAAAAGATCATAGTAAAATCAGTGAGTGTATCACAAGTGATTGGATTTTGGCTGAGGATTTGGTTATTAGCAATGTTGCTACAATTCTCAAAAGGAGCCTTAAACAAGAGTTCCTTTATGGCAACAGGTGATGACAAATGTTTCATGTGAAGTGTTACACTTATCCACCTGGAATGAACAATTAATGAAAAATGCTGTAAAGTGAACTTTCGTTTCTTCTGCAAAAATAGTTCTCTAACCTTAGTATGTACGTATATTATGCATCTTGTTGATTCATTTATGACCATTTCTTGAAAATTTTGGACTTTTGAGAAGGAATTTTTATTTAATGGCTCAGATTACATTGCCCACGATTCCTCTTAAAGAGTACTCTTGAAACCAACGCATCCGCTCATGAGATTTTCTGACTAAGATCTGATGAGCATTTTTTTACAAACATTTTTTTGTGGGAATTTTGGGTGTTTTGAAGATTGAACAAGGATGGATGCAAGAATAGTGGCCTTGTTCTATACAAAGATGAACAAAGGTTAAAACAAAAGAAAACAACACATATTTTTGCCCATTTGGAAGGTAATAGAGGAGCAGGTTTATGTTGGTATTCAGATTCAGAGGAGAGGATGAAGTCTTGAAACTGAGCTTACAAATGGGATGGGAAAAATCTTCAACATCAAAAGTGGGAGCAAATCAGCTATGTGGAACCATCTTCATTCTGATGCTGGCTAAGCCAATAATCATGGAACCAGGTTGAGGTCATTTGTTGACCAGTTTTCACCATTCTGATGTGGGAGAAATCAGAAATCCTCCACTTGACGAAAAGGAGTAGTTTTTGCTTTTAGTAAGAAAAGTAATGAGGAACTGGAGTCTACAAGTATAAAGATATACCAATTTCGGAATGTATGTATATCTTATAAAATCCTGTTGAAATTGAAAATATGAACTCTTTGATCATCAAAATGGCTACAGAAACAAGCTCTCGAATAAAAACGATATACCAATTTCATTATTTTGTTCTATCTAATAATTTTTGTTTGAATATTTGAACTACCTTTCATCTTTAACTTTTCTTTCTATGTCATGTTGATAATTTTTAATTTTGCACAACATTTGATCAGACATACAAACAATTTAGTGAGCTTGAAGATGATACACCTTTTGATGTTGGACCCATATATGTTTTAAAATTGATTTTAGTTTCTTTTATAACAATAAGATCAAAGTTAATAATTTAAACGTATTTATGAAGTAAAATTGACAAAGGACAATCATATGAAAAACTTTGAAAAAGAAGTCAAATTATTTCTAAAATATATGATTTTAATTCTAATTAATAATTAATAATGAAAATTTTAAATTTCTTGAAATTTAATAGCTCAGTGAATTTTATCCTAAAATAAATAAATAATAATAGCTCAGTAAATTTTAAAAATAGAAGTTAAATATACATTGAAATTAATAATGTAACTGCATTCATAAAATTGACAAATGAAAAATAAAGTGAAAATCTAAAACACAAACAACTTGAATGAAACTAAAAATTAATTCTAAAATTTATGACTTTATAATTATAATCGATAATGGATTTCTAAAAGTTTTGGAATCTTAATAGTTTTTGAAAATAAAAGTATAAAGCACATTGACACTAATAATTTAAATGTAGGCATAAAATTAACAAACGAAAATAATGTGAAAACTTGCCAACATAAGCATAGCTCAACTGGCATAAAATGTGTTCTTATAAATTGTGACAAAGGTCCCAAATCCAAAGGCAGTCAAATTTTTGCCTGAGTAGCTTATGCAATGTGTCTTATAAAACTGTGACAAAGGTAATTGCAAATTGGTTGAGCGGGTTCAAAAGGTAGAGTTTGAGGCTAAAAGGTCTTTGTCTGTTTTATCTTCTGATTCTTCTTTTATTTCTGAGTGTTCTTCTTCTTATTCTCACGAGTCTGTGTCAGAGTCTGTTTATTTTGATTTTTCTCCTTTTATTCTTTTGTTATCTAAAAATACCAAAAATATTTCTACTTTAGGGTCCCATGAGAAGTTAGTGATTTTGCTAGTTTTGTTCTGTTTTGTTGACTCTAGAAGAGTGGCCTAAAGAAATGGGAGAATTTCTACGTACCTTGAGAGCCTACACGAGTCTCATCTAGCTAAAGACGATAAATAAGCACTTCTTGGAAGGCAACCCAAGCTTTCTTTATCTTAGTTTTCTTTTTCATTGTTGTTTTTATGTTTTTTTTCCTCTTTTAGTTTGTTCTGTGTTGATATCATGTTGTTGTGATTGATTATTTTTAGGAGTTCGAGATTAAAATTCCTTCACATTACACCCAGTTAATAAGGCTGAATCGAGGAGTCTCTTGCACTCCAGCTCCCATAGTGTTTGACATCAATCATGTTCATTAATGGAAATCTTTTCAATTCAGGGAAGTACCGTTACCCCTCTTATCTTTTATTTTTCCTTTTTGCATGTTGATTGCCTTATTTAAACATTGAGGACAATGTTTGATTTAAGTGTGGGGGGAATAGTGTTAGGCTGTTGTTAGAGATGATATTTTGTTAAATTTTGAGAATTTGGGCTTAAATTGAAAATTTTTATTGTTGGAGAATGTGTGATGTAGAGTTATTTTAGGATGTTGCATGCTAAAGTGATGATCAAATTCCATGATTTGTGCTTTTTAGTGGATTGTTTTTACATATGTTTTGTGGAATTTGAGCATGCTGAAATCTGAGTTAGTTTAAAATTTTTGCTTTGGATTCTTTGCAAATGTTGAGCACGTAGCCTAGTATTGATTAGTTGAATATTTAAATGTGTTTGACATACCTAACCAAATGTAGTATGAGAATAGATCCAAAGCACTTTAAGTACCTTTAGTGAAATTACTTAATTAGATTTCTTCCAACACTTGGATTTTTTTTTATTTTATTATTATTTTTTTTGGAATTGTAATGGGTAGCAAAAAATATTATGATGTTTACAAATCTAGCCATGGTTTTTTTAGATTTACAAATATAGCAAAAAAAATTTAATCCGATTTTTGTTTTTTTATTATTCTAATTTTACCATCATTTGTTTATTAGCAGGTATATCAGTAGTATATCTGATATAGTTTATGTTTTTTGTTTCGTAACATTTTTTTTATTATGCTATGTATCATTTCATACCCTGCTTATTCGCAATATATCAGTGAAAAGATATACCTAAAATAAACTATATCAGTAGTATATCACTGGTATACTTCATTTTAGGTATATTTGATATATTGAATATGAATTACTTATATATTGTTGATATATTTCATATTAGAAATATCATTTCATTGATATACCTAAATAAACTATATCAATAGTATTCACTAATATAATTCATTTTAAGTATATCTGATATACTAATCAATATGAATTACTAAATTAATATACCTAAATAAAGTATATCAGTAGTATAAGATTGATATACTTCATTTTAGGTATATATGATATACTGAATATGAATTATTAAATTGATATACCTAAATAAAGTATATCAATAGTATATCATTCATATACTTCATTTTAGGCATATATGATATACTGAATATGAATTACCGATATACTCTTGATATACTTTATATTAGAAATGTCATTTCATTGATATACCTAAATAAATTATATCAATAGTATATCATTGATATATTTCATTTTAGATATATCTAATATACTGAATACGAATTACCAATATATTGTTTATATACTTCATATTATGAATAACATTACATTGATATACCTAAATAAAGTATATCATTGATATACTTCATTTTAGGTATATCTGATATACTGAAAATGATTTACTAATATACTCTTGATATACTTATTATGTATATTTAATATACTAAATATGAATTACTGATACACTGTTGATATAATTCATATTATGAATGTCATTTCATTGATATACCTAAATAAAGCCTATAAGTAGTATATCACGTATATATATACTTCATTTTAGGTATATTTGATATACTGAATATGAATTACTGATATACTCTTAATATATTTTATATTAGGTATATCTGATATACTGAATATGAATTACTGATACACTATTGATATAATTCATATTATGAATGTCATTTCATTGATATACCTAAATAAAGCCTATAAGTAGTATATCACGTATATATATACTTCATTTTAGGTATATTTGATATACTGAATATGAATTACTGATATACTCTTAATATACTTCACATTAGGTATATTTAATATAATGAATATGAATTACCGATATACTATTGATATTCTTCATATTAGGAATGTCGTTCATTGATATACCTGAATAAAGTATATCAGCAGTGATAAGCACCCAAGATGCTGAATTTACAAAGCTAGAGGTCCTTCTAGGATCTTTGCAAATATTCATGAATAAGACTAACTTAATAAATTGATTCCAACCAAGAGTATGGTTAGAAGATGAATCACTCTTAGATCAAACTTAGAATCTAAGATGGTCACTCCTAGATCCTAAGACGACTCACTCCAGAATTAGCTTGATCAAGACTAATCCAATGAATCGGTTTTAACATCAAACCTAAAGCAAGATTTGAAAGAAAAGTAACACCAAATGGGTTTCAATAAAAACACAAGTTTTGATAATCAATGTTGTTGTTCTCACTAGCAATACAAATTCCTTTTATAGACAAGGAATATTATGCAAATGAACACTTCCCCAACTACTTCATTAAATGAACTTCCCAACCACCTCATTTAATGAACTTCCTAACTACCTCATTAATTAACTTCCCAACTACCTTATTAAATTCCCCAACTAATAAAAGTCTAAACTTTGAAACTTAAAATTACAATGTCAAAGTTCATGAAACTTAAAGTAACAATGAATTACTCAAATAGGTTGCCCTACTTAAGTGAACTACATGGTCAACTTTAATCTTGACTTGTTGAACTAACATTATAAAGAAATTTGTGCGCAAAAATCTTTGTCTTTTCTTGTGCGTTAGCTAGCTTTTTGAAGATGTAATGTGAAAGCCTCTTGAATCTTCTTTGCCTTGCTCCTTGTTATTGCTCCTTCAGGCACATGCAATGGATTAGAGGTTGGATTCACATCAAGTAGTATATCGTTGAATAAAGTATATCAGTAGTATATCACTTATATACTTCATATTAGGTATATCATTGATACATCAACAATATATCACTGATAGACTCTTGATATACTTCATATTGCAAAAATGCAGGAATACACAAAGGGCAATTTTCGACTTTTTGCAGGTTCTGTTTGGGTTGGGCCGATTTTTTTTGTTATATTTGCAAATGGGATAAACCAATGACACGTTTGCAATTGGACTATATGTTTTTACCATCCTTGCAACTGGCCCGTTTTTTTTTTCTCGAGACATTGCAAACTCTATAAGGGAAGTTTGAGATAAATTTAAAAAAAAAATGCTTCTAAGTTCTAAGTGAAGACATTCCTTCTCTAAGTAGTTTTGAAATAAGTAGAAATTAAGTACTTCTCCAAAAATCACTTTGTGTTTTCTTTTTAATGTTTTTAGAATAATCAAAATTACTTTTGATTATCTAACCAATAACCAAATAATATGAAAATTTAGAAAGGTGTTTTAAATGTGCTATGTCATTCACACCCCTCTTATTGTGATGGTAAAGATTGGTAAACATACAACCGGGTAGAATGCACACCATATATATGCATTATTGCACATGTGAGACCTTCAATAAAAATAACTATTGAATTGTTTTTGTACTTCTATCCCTTAATGAGTGGGAGTAAGATGAACACCATATATATGTTTGTTCTATGATTCAATGATAGAATAAGTAAAGACCTAAGTGAAAGTATATACAACCAAAATTTCAAAAGTTGCCTGCCAAACTTATTCAATTTATTTCTTTAGAGTTTTTATCGCAATTAAAGTGCACATCTAATCCTATATGTTTTGTTTTTGGATTGAAAATGACTCATTTTATAGCACCTATTTGTTTGAGTATTAGCTCAAAGAGAAGAAGCTCAGAAATTTTAGCATATGCCTATGAGGGCAATGCTCAAACCCTAAGCTAGGCTGAATAATGATCGTCGCTTTTTGGAGGACCAAGATGCAAAAGATTCAACAAGCAAATATACATTACGAGTGATTTTCTATCATCTGGAGGATGGCATTGCTAAATCCAAGGGAGATTTAGGGCAATCAATATGTAAGCCATAAATTGTTGAACCTTTTAGATATCTTAGTAAATGTTCAATTGCTCGCTAATGAACTAAGAGTCAAAGCTTCCACAAGTTATTAGTTGATAATATCGGAATTTATAATCTATAACCTTGTACCTCGTAATTTATAAAAGATTAGGAACCAAACTGAATATCTCAGGGAAAAAAAAAACCAAACTGAAAAATAAAAAATATATATTTAGCTATTTCTTTTACCCCACAAAAATTTAAAAATAAATAAAAAAAAAAATAAAAGATTAAATTACAAGTTTGATCTCTATAGTTTAGAAAAAATTAGAATTTAGTGACTATAGTTTTAAAAGTTAGAAGGTTGCCCTTATGGTTTGATAAAATTTTATAAATAGTCCTTATGATTTGATAAAATTCTCATAAATAATCCCTACAATAAGGACTAGTATTTTATCAAACCATAATTCTAACATTTAAAACTATAGGAACTAAATTCTAACTTTTTCAAAACCATTGGGACAATTTTAAATTTAACAAAAATAAAAACTTTTTTGGAAGGAAAGATTTTTATAAAAAGCTTATATTTCATTATTAACCCAATTATAAACTTAATTTAGACATCATCAAATTTAACACAATAGAGGAGTCATTCTCTTGCACAATGGAAGAAGAGAAGACAACCTCCAGTTGAGAAATGAAACATTTTTGCTACAAAGTTTAAAAAATAAGGAAAAAAAAAAGGTGAAGGCAGATCAGATCAGTAATTTCAGAAAAGGAAAAATCCAAAGGTTCATCCATAATGTGCATTCCATTTCCAACTAAACAAGCTTTTTGATTGAAGTGTTTCATCACTTAAACATATTTTTTTTCTGAAGACTACTTATCTCATTTTAAAGCATAGGACTGGACTGAAGGAAGAAACATAACTGCAAAAGATGCACATTTCCTGGGACGATTCTTAGCTAAAAGCTAAGACGACCCTTCTGCTAATGTTCTCTTGGAAGTACTGATGTAGAGAACTGCATTGAAAAATGGAAGTTCAGATTTATCTCAAAACATCGAGAATATCATCAAAGACGTTATTTGGATATTTACCGTTATTTCCACGGATGAAAGCATCGCCATATTTGTTCTTCAACTGTCCATTTACATATTCTTCGGTCTGCTCCATTGCTATATTCATGTATCCATCGAGACAAGCTAGAATACCTTTACAATGAAACACATAAAAGGATCTTCATATTAGAATTCAAAATAGATGTTACCTGTTTTTCAACAGTTATACTGCGGTCATGTTTAAAATCAAAACAACATACAAATGTTCATGTTTTCTGGTGGGAGGGTGTCGATGAAGGGGGTGGTTCACATTTGGTCGGTTGGTTGGGAGAGGGTTACAAGACCTATTGAGTTTGGAGGGTTAGGTAGTGACAATTTAAGGATTTGCCATTAGGCTCTTTTGGCTAAATGGTTGTGGCATTTTCCTTTAGAGCCAAATACTTTGTGGCACGAGGTTATAGTGAGCAAGTATGACCCTCACCCTTTCGAATGAACCTCGAGTAGTAGGGTTGAAAGGCACTTTCAGGAACTCTTGGAAAGCCATCTCTTTGGGTGGTCCCTTTCCTCCAATTTCATTAATTGCTCTATCGGGAATGATTCAAACACCTATTTCTAGGAGGACCAGTCGGTGGGTGATAATAACTTATTTCCTCGTTTGTACCAACTTTCCTCGTTGAGGTCGAGTCCTATTTCCTCAATCATTTCTTGGGCAGGTAACAATTAATTTTAACTTTATCTAAGGAAGCTTTGGACGTGTCGGCCCTCCTTTATCTATTGAGAGAGGTTCAACTTTGCCCAGGTGTTAGAGATATTCATTTTTGGTTGTGTACCCACAACACTCCTCAAAACCCAATCTTAAAAATCTCCAGGAAGGTCAAGCTCTTTGCCTGCCAGGTTTTGCAAGGGAAAGTCGCAAAAGTCAACACTTTGAACTGCATTCAAAGACACTCCTTTATGCTTGGGCCACAATGGTGTGTATCTATATTCTTTGTAGCGAGGAGTATGAGGATTTGGGTCATATTCTCTGAGGTTGCAAGTTAGCTATCTCGATTTGGAACCCTTTTCTGGAGACTTTTGGGACCCATAATAGTGATCATTGGCTCATGATAGAGGTTTTATTCCATCCAACTTTTCAAGATAAGGGTCGTATAACTCATACCCTTTGGCAGATTAGTTTCTTTGCTATTTTATGGAGCATTTGGTTGGAGATGAACTAGAGAATTTCTAGAGGGATACAAAGGTCATGGGACGATCTGTGATCTTGCCAAGTTTAATGCTCTCCCTAGGCAAAAACTTTTGAAATTATTCTCTTGGTCTCATTATTTTGGATTGGAGCCCCATCTTGTTATGGGGTCGGGTTTTGTTTTGGGCTCCACTTTTTGGGCGCTTTTTTGTATGCCTTTTTGTATTCTTTTACTTCTTCACCATGAAACCTTGGTTTCTAAAATCTAAAAAGGATGAAAAAATCACAAACGAGATAGGTTTGAAGAACAAGGAATTGATAAAGAGATTATATGAACTCAAGGACAATTGTACCGACCTATAGAACATATCATGTTTAAGTAAGGCCATAATGAAGAGATTATTTGAAAGAAAAAGTTGACAAATGACGCCAAGGAAAATTTGTGAACAAAAGAAAAAGATAGTGCCTTAACATTTGCAGGTAATTTTTTCCTCAACATGTATCAGATTCTTAAAGTAATGACAATTCTGAGAATAAAAATGAAACTAAATTTAACATGTAGAAACTTATCTAAGGAAAAATAAAAGTGGCGGCAAATATACCTCGGTAGTCAACACCAGAATTGAGTTTCACAACCACAGGACGGCCCCGAATTGATTTGAGAAAGTCCGCTGGTGTCTTTGTTGATGCAGAACCTTTTTCACTACCAATACTCATCTCTGGTTTTCTTCTATCTGCACAAACAACTTCTTATACCTAATCAGATATTAGTAATCAAATTTATTCAACACCATTTTTTTAATAAATTTATTCAAATTTATTCAACACTATCAAACAACATAGAAGAACTAATGAGCAATTATCACTAAACAGCCACTAACTATAACTTTCAAATGAACTATGACCCCCCCCCCCCCCCCCCCCCCCCCCATAGTTATAGGAATAAGAGCTCAGACAGAAAAATCTAAAGGTCTCGAAAATGAAAAAGAGAAACCATTGAGGTAATGAACGTCTAAACAATAATGGGGATTCACAAAGGAAGCATGATGAAAAAGCTAGAAAACCAAACAGATTCAAGTATACGGTGGCTTTCTTAAATATGAAGCAAATATGAATATGAAACCACCATTATTTTTTTTTTATAAGAAACAATTTCATCAATGTATGAAATTACAAAAGAGGGGAAAGACATCCCATGCCAAAGGAGTTACAAAAGACTTCTCCAATTGGTAACAAGAGAATCAAAAGAGTAAGATTTGAAAAGGGGTAACAATTTACACCAAGATATAGCATTGAAAAAGATACTATCCAGAAGGTAATCAAAAGGCCTCTACTTGTCCCGAAAAATCCGCTTATTTCGAATATGAACCACCATAACATCACTGTTTATCAATCTTCATCCTTTTTCAAATACAAGCATCATATAATAAGGGCATAAGAATACCAAATTGATAGTCCAAACAGAACTAAATTCCTTTAGTTTGATTTTGTATTTCTTAATTATCTCAGTGTTTTTTTTGTATTTCATTTCCATAAGTTTTTGTCAAACCAAACCAAACTACAACAACTCGAAATAAAAAAATAAAAAAAAAATTATATCCATATATTTCTTCAAATTTTCAATAACTTCTGTTTTCCCTGATTCATCTAAATGACATCCCATTAATCTTCTAAATTAACTTGAAATTTATTCAATTAAAACTTCTTTGGTTTGAATTAAGTTAATGAGAATTCAATCTCCTTTAAAAGATTTATTGATATTCATTAATTGGTACTTACTTCTAGCTCATCTTTTCTATACGCTAATTGTATAAGTAGACATGATAAGAAAAATGGATAACTTCCTCGAAAGAATCTGCAAATGGATACAGTGGAATCAGTTATACTTGGCATGTTCTGTCTAAACCAATCATACCGGTATATTATAAAGATTTGGAATTTGTGCAAATAGAAAATATTAGAGCTCAGAAAGCAGAAAGGTTACTGGGATATAATGAAATGCAACTCAATTTCTGTACATGGAAATCGTGAAATCTAAGAACATCTATACCATTAGGGATGCACTCTGTTTGATTCGGATCAGTTTTCTCCAAAACTGTGAACCGAACCAGACTGGCATATGTGCAAAACGACAGCCACATTAGTTTTAGACCCATGCTAATATACTATTGTGATGGTCTACTTTCTCGTTTTAGACCCATGCTAATATACTATTGCGCCATTCATAAAACTAACTTAAGCCCAAGTTTTATGTTTCCTTCAAACTTCTATCATTTAAGAACTCTTTAGTTTTCATACCCACCATCATTTCAATCCAACAACAACATGGAAGCATAAACAGAAAAAGTGAACTTAATAAATATAAGTCTAACAGAGAAACCCCTTGTTCTCATAGATTAAATTCCTCCAAATATCTTGAAAAGTCAGAAAATTAGTAGACAATTCAACGACAAAACTTATTCACCCAAAATCAATAAAATTCCCCTTCAAACATCAAATATACATACATCCTTCAAACATTGAACAAAGATATCGATAAAAATCAACTGAAAAAAAGGCTCGCTCAAATAAACAAGTCCCCTACCAAAATCAAACGCAAACATAAACAAAAATTGGAAATTTAAACAAATTAACAGGGTTTCAAGAAAATACCGTCAGTTTTCCCAAAATAAAAATTTGAAACAAATTACAACAACTCAGAAATTTTCCCAAAAATCAATCATAAGACGAAGAGACCGAAACTAAAAGAAAGATAAAGAAACGATATAATACTGAAAGAAATGGATACGAGAAAACTAACGATCTGGTGTCAATGTTCCTATCACCTAATGGCTGCGAAGGCAAACAAGAAAAGAAAAAGCAGTGAGGAACTGTCAAGGGACTCTGGAAAGAGAGTATCGCTAGAGAGAGAATAAGACAAAGATTAGGGCAAAAGTATTTTGCTCTTTCTTTTATATATATATATATATTGTTTTTTTATTATTAAAAAATCAGTTTTTGTTATGAATATTCAATAAAATATTATGCTCCATAATCCCCATAGGTTACACTGATACACAACTGGATCGATATTCAAGAGAATTATTCATAAACATTCCAGAGAAAGTTCCATACAACTCAAACATTCGAG